>OX578150.1:28307051-28834835 GCA_951213105.1 Amaurobius ferox | reverse complement strand
ACTTTTGTTTTGTAAGCCAGTTAGATAGTTGAATTTAGTTTAAGTTTTTCTTTTTTGTTTCCATACCTTTTAATTTGGTTGATTTTCTGTAACTTGATAGCTAGTGTTTTGTATTTTTAATCCATTTGATTGATGATTTGCTGTATTATATTTTATTCTGTGGGTGTTTTTAAAAAGTTAGGTTTATCGTGTTACATCTTCTTACTTTTCGTTCATTGGATTTTCAAACTTCTATTATTATATATATATATATATATATATATATATATAATAGAAGATTTTTATGATTACTTGTAATATATATATACCCGAGAAATACCAAAGAAAATTGCTTGTAAACTGAAGGTAAAGGTAAATAAATTGCAAAACAGAAGCCTAGTGTAGCACGATGAGCTATGCAAGAAATTTGGAAATTGAATAAATGGAATCTAGTGAAAATAAAAGGAATAAAATGAATATGAAAAGCATTTCTGAAACCATGTACGTTATCAAGGGCCATACATGTTTCATTAATGCTGATTCTACGTTTCTGTTTACACTACTGTAAAGTGTATTACAGAAATAATGTAAATGGCCCGACGTAGAAGAAAAAACAAAGTGGATCAAATACACAAAAAAATCAAACATGAATATAAAATATTCTGTAACACTAGCTTGTGGCTAATTATTTAAATGAGGATGCAAAGTATTATAAAGTAATATCAAAAGAATATAATGAAAATAAAATGAATAATATATCTACCCCTAGTACTGTGGTACTTCTGGAAAAGCATGTGTATTACCAACCATCTCTGAACAGGTTACAGTGAATTTTTGTTACTGACTAAGCAGTTTTCTCAAAGCAGGTTACAGTGAATTATACAAAATGTTTAACTGTTAGAAGAAGACATGGAGATTATGAATTATTTAGAAATGTTAGAGTATGATCTGTCAATATGTTGCTGTAATTGTTGCAAGTTTTTGAATTTAAATTTAAAATGTGTTTTAATAAAAGAAAAAATAAGATTGGGCGGATAGTTATTTTTGATAACGGTGTTGATGAATTTATGAAGATGTTCTTTGTAGTAACAAGGTGTGCTTAACATTTTGATTCTTAATAACTGGTTATTAATAATATTTCTATATACAGATTTGGAAAGATTGGAAGAGAAATGTTGAAGTTTATTTACTTTGAAGTTATAAGTTTCTGTTTTGTCATAGATTTTAAATTTTATTGTATTTGCATTTTTAATTATTAAACTAACGTCTAGAAAATTGATCCAGTTGGATGTATATACATTTTCAATGAGTTGTAGATTAGGTGGATAGAAATCAAAATTTAATTCATTAGCCTCATTAGTAATTCCAATAATAATAAGATCATCAATATATCTGTACATGATATGACTGTTGAATGCGTACTGATTTTCGTAAAAATGTAGATAAAGGTTGGCCAGTATGGTGGATGATTTACCTCCCTGTGGTATTCCTTTATTTAATTTGTATATGCTTTTTCCTTGAACTATATATTGTTTGAACAGAATGAATTTTAATAAAGTTTTGAATTTTGGAAATGATATGTTTTTGGCTTGAGTGAATTGTTCATATAAAAGAAGTATGACTTTATATAAATCATTAATGTCTATATTATTAAATAGGTCTTTGAAATCAAAAGTTTTTACATCATGTATGTAAGGGATTAGTTTTATTTTATTAATAAGTTCTATACTATTTTTGATTATATGTGTTTTTTGTGCAGTAGAATAATCATAAATTTGATTATGATTAGAAGTTGTTTGTCAGCTGCATTGGTATATGAATTAAAACCTATAGTAACTGTTCTAAATGAAATAGGTGTTTTATGGAATTTAGGTATGAGTACCAAGTAAGGAAAATTGAGATTGTATTTTTGTTTAAGAAGTTTGTAGTAAGCTATTATTTGTTTATTTATAACATTGATATGAGTGTATAAAGGAGTTAAAGAAAGAGAGGTACTGAGTTGCAATTTAAGCTCGTCCAAATAAATTTTTTTGCAGATAAAAGCATAATTACTGGATGCCTTGTCTACATATGTGATTACATATTTATCTTGTAGTGACTTGATTTCTTTAACGATTTCTTGGTAATTATGCTTATATATTGGAATGGGAAAGTGTTGGATCAAAAGTTTTACATGCCTAGTTATTTGTACTTTCCAGCTCTTGAAGGCTTCAAATGGGCAGTGGGATTTACCTGTATATATATATATTATATAGATATATATATATATATTATATATATATATATTTATATATATATATATATTATATATATATATATATATATATATATATATATATATATATATATATATATATATATATATATATATATATATATATATATATATATATATATATATATATATATATATATATATATATATATATATATATATATATATATATATATATATATATATATATATATATATATATATATATATATATATATATATATATATATATATATATATATATATATATATATATATATATATATATATATATATATATATATATATATATATATATATATATATATATATATATATATATATATATATATATATATATATATTTATATTGACAAGTCAGGAAGTCTTCATAATTGCAAACTATAAATTGTTATTTTTTCCTTGAAGGAGATAGATGCAAGTTCCAAATAAAGGTTTAAACTAAGTTAGTTTTATTTAGCATTTTGCTAAAAGAAATCTCATTTTGCTAATATATGTTCTAACATAAAGCAACAGGTTTCCGGTTTTCCCTAAGTGTAATTTTGTACCAAATTTCGTTCGAATCGCTTCATTCGTTCGTGAGATATCATCTCCACAGATTTACTCACGCCTTCACACATGCACACTCACGTACTCGCACACACATCAAACACATACATGCATGACTTTAAAAACGTCTGATTCTTGGTCAAGGTTGCTTGAAACATGCTCTCCCGACAAAAACCGGAATTCAAATTTTCGCCAATATATATGAAAGTAAAAATCAATCCATTGCCTTAAAGCAGTGTTCTTCAACCTGTGTTCCGCGGAACCCTAGGGTTCCACTCAAACGCTTTAGGGGTTCCGCGAGTCGATACTACAATTCGAATGTTCGACATATGTATGTATAATACAAATACTTTATACGGAATATTTATCTTCTTGTTTGAATTAATGCAAATTTATATCTTATATAAAGTTTTTATAACAAAGGCAGGGGCGCACCTTGTTTATAACATGTAATACGTAATATGACACATCCCCCTAAAATCAAATCTGGGTGTGCTACTGAACGAAGGGTTCCATAAAAAAAATATCTCAAGAAAGGGTTCCGCGGGATGACAAAGGTTGAAGAACACTGCCTTAGAGCTATAACTTTAACAAATTATTGAGTTATGACTTGAACGTAAATGCGAGTAAATGCGACAGCACAGAAGAGGAGAAATATCACGTGTCTCGCTCTGAAATAACCTTGAGAAGGAAAGTTTCTGCGTCACGTGATACATTTGGCGATCGCTTCGAAAGCCAGCCAATATCAGGGTGTAATGTGAGCGGAGGGGGTTGGCTTCGTATACACTCTGGCTTATCGCCTCGCCGAACGATCACCGCTGTGTGTCGCCTGAACGGTAGGCAGAGCAAGAACAGCTCAGTGTTATCAGTCTGGAGCCGTTCACAATGCTCCTGGCTCATAAAATTATGTTTAGACACATTCGTTCCACCGGGTTTCGTTTGTCTGAACGAATTCATAGGAGTCAAATACCCCAATATACTTTATTTTGGTCGTCACGCTTTAAAAAAAAATCTGATGTGGGCAACACGACTTTCCTGATATAATGCAATGAATTTAATACTTTTACAGTAAAAAAAATTGGTTTTTCTTATAGTAGATACTTATATTCTTTCCACGAAATTGAATTTTCAACAATTAGTCGTTATTTTAATTGATTTAGCGTCATTTTTATCCATTTGGCGATATTTTAGTTTAGCAACATTTCAAAAAGTCGCCAGGTTGACGACATTCCAAATTCATCGCCAAAATCTCACGAAGAGTTATGGATGGAGAAATAAGTTTTTTATAGCAGATAAATGACTATTGGCGTTCAAATACAAAAGTATTACTCAAAGTACTTTTCCTCATGAATGGAACGAGCTATCTCCACGAGAATGTCTCCAAATTTATCGCATATTACATATGAAAAGTTAACATGTTTCTCAACAGTTAATATTTTTTTAATTTGTGGGATTTTTTGATAAATTTATTTGAAAAATGTGCAATATTTCGAAAACTGTTCATGCTAGCCTTCTAAAATTTATGTCAATCACTTTCTAAAATAAAATTACTTAAAAAATCTAAATACGTAACTATATTAAAAGTTTTAATTTTTTGATAATTTTTTTCAAAATTTCACTCGAAAATTCAAGGTGGTTCTGAACATTCGATTACGTTTAAAAACAATAGACTTCCAGTATTCACGGATTGTGATTTTTGTACCAAATTTCATTCGAATCGCTCCATTCGTTCGTGAGATAGTCTCCCCAGACTCACCGACACCCAAACACACACATACTTTCACACACACAGACATCGCCTCAAAAATGTTTGATTCGTAATCTAGGATGCTTAAAACGTGCTGTCCCGTCGAAAACTCTTAGTCAAATTTTCGACCCTTTCACAATATTTTATGTATATAAGAAAAGCAATTACAAAAATAAGAAACATGTACATATTTAAAGCAAAAAATGGGGGATTTATTCACGCAATAAAAATGTAACGATCATTAATAAATTACTAACAGAATTAAAGCATATCTTGTTCTTAAATAAGTAGATTTGCTTTTGAAAAATGTATTTTCAATATATCCATTGCAACAAGACCATACTAAATGTTTATAGATATTGGTATATACAAAACTTTGTCCAGACGCGCCTAATTTATGTGGGTGAATCCAAACGCGAAAGGGAAGTAGGTAGAAAGATGCTTCAAGCTACGCTTTGGATTTTAATTCCATATTTCGTTTGTATATTTTAAACTGCAGTTATCTCCATTTTGCCCATGAGCTTGTTAAGCACGGTCATTCGCACTTGCATCTATGATCACGATCGAGGCAGAAGGACAATATCCTTTAATTTTCCAAGTCTTGAGTATGTATTGGTTTTTGAGATGGAGCGATAATTGATTCGGAATGATCTTAAAACTAGGTCGTAATTAAATGAATCCTTTAGCGCATAAAACCACAGGAAGCTAAAGCATACCTTAAATTGGGCTCATGAATACTTCGTTCTTGCATGGTAAAATTATTTGTTACAAGGTAGCATTGCAAAAGTATTAAAATATTACAATCATATTTTACAAAGTATTAAAGAGTATTAAATTAAAGCATGACTAGAACATGCAGAATAGATATAAATTCATTCTTAAAATCAATCTTTTTCCAGGAAGATTCCCGTCGTGCAGAAAGAATGGAAGAGTTCAGAACAATGGCGTCTTCCATGATAAGTGAGTTTCGAAACCAACAACGGCTGAATAGAGAAACTGGAGAATTCATTGAAATGAGTAATAATGAGATAGAGACAGAAGAACAGAGACAAATTGATCAACGTATCATCGGAGCATCGGAACAAAGAATGCAGGCACAAAGTACTACAGATAGTGGCCATGTAGTCCAAGGTGGATACGCACAACTGCAGCAGCCATCAACTTCCCAAATCGTTCATGCCGATATAGAACGAAATGAAGACACAGATTTTAAGGATTCCGGTACAAAAGTCACGACTGTTAGCGATGCATCTGTAGTAAACAAAGGTTTACAGCCATCTACAAGTAACCCCTCGAATGTGGGTAATGTAATTTCAGTTGGACGTACTCTGCTACAGCAATCTAGTAACGAGACTTTGAATATTGAAGATGAGGTTTTTCAAAGTGAACTTCGACAGAGAGAGTGCGAAATTGCAGTAGTTGCTGAAGATGTGGTCCATGGACTCCAGCACCAAGGGGAAATGCCTGGCGCAGATGAAACTGAAGTGAACCTGACATATGATTCTACAGAAACTGAATTCTAGGGAGAAACTTGTGATGCAAATGTTCCTAGTGAATGAATTTAGAAAGGAACTTAAACAGAAACGTTCTGTTATTTTAGACTATTTTAATATAATATACATTTAAATACCTCAAAATAATTCTACGGGCTTCTAAAATTTACGGTACTGCGCGTACAATCATCTAAGCAACTGAAACTAATTTAGAAATCTTTAGGTTAATTGTTGAATTCGTTTTATATTTCAATTAAAATTTCTATTGGTGCAATAACAATTTGTCTCCATCCAACAAGATTTTGTATTAAACTTTGATTTTTGAATATAAATTTAATGCCGATTTACCGTATTTAATATTCAAATTTTAATAACAATTTTTATAAAATATATTGGTTTAACAAGTTGTAGAATTGGGTATTGGAGATAATGGAAAACCTTTGGCATTATTTATAACTTTTAAAGACGAAAGACTATCTCGGTCCATTTTATTAGTTCTAAATGTCATGCTCATCGGTGTCAAGTCATTGAATATTAGCCTTTAAGATTAGTTAAATATGAATTATATCGAATTGTGCAGCTTTAATTGATGTAGTCGCATTATCCTTCCCCTCATGGACAGACGATACGGGAATCTTCAGCTTCTATTATCGATGGCACAACTACAATACTATTGGAGATTCCAATTAAAATTGCACGATATGAAAAGCGTGCTATTTAAAAATTCAACACCTTACTTTAGCCATTTTGAAGAATTTTAAGTTCCAAGGAAATGGAATCGTGTTCGCAGTGTAGCACCATCACCAATCTACCAAATTTCCACTTTGTGTCGCTGTTCAGCACGAAATAAAATATTGAACAGTGAACTAAATTTTGCAAGCAATTGAAGTACTTGTAGAAGGAAGATGTAGAATCGCTTCTAGAGGTTGAAGCTTGAAATTAGAGGAGATAAAACTTCCATGATTGAAAAACTTAAATGCCATAACACTTTTCGATTTATAACTAGCTGTCGCTAAAGATATTAAGAGTCCTTTGTGTCAATTTGCTACAACAGGAAGGTACACAATTTAGTATATATTTTTATTTCAAAATTAATATTTCCATTTTTGGATTAACAGTTTTAGGACAGGGTAAGGCTGTATGAAAATCGAAATAAACTGAAAGGTAAAATAATTTTGAGTACGTAGTAATGCTCTTTGTTTCAGTTCTAATTTGTATTGCGCTAAATTATTTTAACACTTTACAATTTGAATTACTATTTTAGTCCTTTCCTGTTCAATGTAGGACTACTTTCCTTACCCCAGCTTCACCTAAATTGTCTCGAGCGATATTGGCGTTTTCTCGGAATTTTTTAACTCCTTGATTTTCATGGGATAAATCAACAACCATGGGTCATGTCTGTAAGCAAAGCGCTTTCCCATGTTTTAAACAAAATTTCAATACTCTACCGATAAATATAGTTATTTAATGTGGCAGTGAAGCGGAATAAAAATAAATTGCAATTGGTTTCATCTATATATTTTAAATTATACAGTAAGTTTCTGATAAACCAGTGTGTTCCAGACTACAACGGTGTTGGATAAATATGCCGGAATATCTAACTAAAAGTGGGTAAAATATGAGGAATTTTAAACTCGTATGGACAATATACCTGATATTTTTACATAAAACGCTACACAAACGGAATTGCACCGTACAGAACTTGAAAATACATTTTACATAATTTAAACATTGCAAGCTAAACATAATGAACGAAAATCTGCACGAGTTCTGATATTATGGTAAAACATTTTTAAAATAAAATTTATAATTTACCAATAACTGTACATGTTTAATACATATACATCTTTATCAAATAGGAAAAGCATGCTATTTTAGATTACCTAAACACATAAACAAGGTCTATGCAGACATGAAATATATTTTAATATCCTTGTGTTTATGTGATCCCAATGGTAATTAATGAAACCAAAAATGTGGTTTAAATAGCCTAAAATTAGCATAGATAAAAAATAATTGCGTTGAGACCCCTGAATCATATACCCATAACCAGAAGCCCCAACTGTAACCCCACTCGGAGGGATGCGATGCGTGCTCTCACACCTGACACAAACTCACGGTTATAAAGCAAAGTGTAGTCAACTTGAAAGCAATTTTTAGATTATACAAAAGATTTCAAAATAACTAGAGAAACTAATAACGAAAATGTTTTGTATTCTGTGGCTGATTATGATAGTTAATAAACATTAATAAACGACACATTTATGTACGAGAAAATAGAGTGGAGACAACTACAGAAATTTCACATTAAAAAGTTCTAGAGAACAATTTAAATATTGTTTTTTAAACTTTACACCAAATCATCTTTTGGATTTAATAGCATTTACAATATCGATTTGGGGGAACATTTACGGAATGTGCAGATGGAAGAGTTCGCACTCTTGCTAATTCTTGGGGATTAAAAAAAAACAAAAATTTCCACTGTTCACACGTGAACTTTATATTGCAAATAATTTTTAATGAAGCTTTGGTAGAATTCTAAAATGCCCTCAAGCTCCCCCCCCCCCCTATTATATGGAATCTTAATAACGCGTCAGGGGGATTTTCCAAAAGGAAAAGTTTGAAAGAGGATTTCCGCCACAACAAAACAAACATTTTGCTGATATTGAGGCTGCCCTCGAGGCCATAATTTTCTAACCAGCAAATGCGCATTGATGCATATATGAAAAACTTGAGTAATTCATCGGGAAGAATCCGAAAAACACCCCCAAGTCAAGACTCCACTCGCCGGCATCAGATATAGTCATTAAATCATATTTTAGAATACACGCTTTGCAAAAACCAGTAAGATGTGCTTTGTCACGTCCTTGTGTCGATATCATTACGAAGCACCAACTGTTATAAACGTCAGAAAAATTAATTAAAATCACAGGTTACGAACCTTATTGCCTCCTTTTCTTGAGAGATTAACTACAAAATGACTTGGGCAATGCGATTTTTTTTCCAAAAACTACTCGTTTTGCCACAGAGTGTAAAAAAAATTATAATTCCACATTTTCCTATTGCATAAAATAGTTTACAGACAGTGATGTCCGCTGTCGGACTTTAAGACCCCCCACCCACACGCACACTTTCCTACCCATACCAGACAACGTGTTAAAGCTAATTTTCAGCAAATGTTTCGTTGATTGTTCCATCCAAAAAGAAAAAAAGCTGTATTTGATTTGACAATGTCTTGATACATTTAAAAGCAAAACAGCAATATAACATGAAATCTGTCATATAAATCAATGATTAAGTTCAAATTAATAAATTCCTCTCTCAGCATTTATCACACTGACGGCAGAACCATAGGGCAAGGGGGGCTTACACGCTCTAAGATTTTGAAATGGGGGCAATGCCCCCCTAAAATTTAATTATATATAATGCTAAAAAATTATAGTTCCCCTCCACACGAAAAATAATAAAAGCACCATGAAAAACTTGAGATGCCACATAATCTTTTCCCGAGGAAACTGGACGATTAAGAAGAAAAACAAAATATTCCTTTCTCTTGTTCTCTAATATTTTTACTAAGCACACGTTATTCAAGAGGTAAAGCATCAGATGAGAACCCAAACAAATCATTCGAAACTAAACATCTGAACAATATTGCTTGCAGCCGTCGCGAAACCAGCCGTCACTCCAAGCCAAGTGTTTAATACAAACCAAAACTTAAATCAGAATAAAATCAAAGGTAAGTAGATCTATGCATAAATTTAGTATAGTTTTCAAGTTTCTATGCTAATTTTATGTATTTCTATCAAGTTTCTATGCTAATTTTATGTATTTCTATCAAGTTTCTATGTCAAGTTTCTGCAGTCTGCAAGTTTCTATCTAATGTCAAAGAAAAAATATTTGTGCTGCGCGTTAGCGTCTTGGACAGACTAGCTATAGCACGAACGAGAATTTTTGCAGGTTTGAAGCTACATAGTTGAATTTTTGTAAAACAGAGCTTTTTTTTATTTTAGTTTATGATTTACTCCATTTTTTATGCACTGATGAGGTGATAAATGTTCTTTTGTATTGACAAAGATTTAATGGGTCGAACCTATTTCCAACTCCTCTCTGATTGGTTGGTGGCAGTAAAGCCACGACTATGTACGTCAAACATGGTAGACTACGTATTTATTTACTGCGCTGTGAGCAGTGTGGACAATGATATGCTTTATTGTTGAATCTTACAAACAAGTACAGCGTTTCGCAACTATTGTTGTCAAGAACAAATACCATTAAAGTGTTATTATTATTACAGAACAAATGTCTTTTTCTTGTAATTATGTGACTAAAAATTACATGTTTACACATCGGGGTGGCCGGCCAAACTGCTGCTCTTAGTCTACGGATGAGTCGGACGGCCTGGGCTTTCGATACCTCGGGGTGGAGTCAAAGAACTCTCAAAGACAAATCCGGATGGAGGGGGGGGGGGGAGTTGAAGAGTGTAAGCAAACAAGGAGCGGAGCTTCAACAACCGTAGAAGGCAAGACGAAAAATACTGTGAACTGATCTCAAGTAATAAGTGAGCGGCAGCGAACATAGGACAGAAACCCCCATGCTTCGATGGTTGGCGATCGTCATTAAACTGGGGGCGTAAGGTCGGACAAATTGAAACAGCTCGTGAAGCAAGTTCCAAGGATTTGTGAGCGGCAGCAAACATGAGAAGACCCCCTCCCCCATGCTCTGGTTGTCGATCGTCAGTAATCTGGGGAATAAAGTCAGGTGAGTTGAAACAGCTCGTAAGGCGAGTTCTAAGGTTGATGAGCATAAACTAACAAGAGGCTAAGTCATATTACGCCTGTGTAGCATGCGTAAGGGAAGAGTTTACGAAGCGAGCTTCGACGATAAGGGAGCGTCTGTGAGCAGGGGTGGTCTTAGAGCTCCAGAGATTGGCTAGTGTTAGCTATGAGGAAGAACGATGGTCGTCATATGCGCATCAACAATGGAGTGTGCCACATTCCAGTATAGTAGCCCGAATTTCACTGCAATAAGAGAGCTTAAAGCTATTAATGTACATTATGCAGCCCAAATCTTCAACTACCTTTACAGTATTCTACAAAATTTTTAAGATAATCAAAGAAGCTTTGGATATAATCTGAGGAAATAACTCGCAAAAATCGCCAACAAATAAGTGAACCCATTAAATACTTGTTTAATACTTAATTTTTGACGACGAAACGAATAAGACCAACCCCATTACTTTAAAATGGAGCATTCTCAAGGTATTTAAGTTTTTTAATTTACGGGAACTCAAGACATTTTTCACTGTAGTGAAAAAACAATTTAATGAAATTTCTTAAAATTAGGTTGTGCCATTCCTTGACGGTTATTTTGATACTGATTAGATTTGGGCAGGATTCGGAGAAATGCAACCTATCCTTTTTGCGAAATTGCCCGCAAAGTTCATGAAAATGTGAAATACTTAAAATTGCTGAAATATATTAATTAATTACTTGTCCTTCATGTAACTTCTGACGAAACAGCGAATAAAACTGACTCCATGACTCTAGGATGAACCGTTCTCGAGATATTTCAGTTTTTTGGAATTCTGAAAGGCTGAAGTACTTAAAGTGCAGTAAGTAGTTAAATGAAATGAACATGCATTAAAACTGCCAACTGAGTGCGTTAGTAGAAACGTATCCATTTTACTTTCTGTAATCAAACTCAATTTAATGCATCGTGAAATAAAAATTAAAAAAATTGTTTTGATTTTGTAGAGAAAGTCATGTGCTGCTCTCATTTATTTTTGTTAACAAAAAAAATATTCAATAACTCGCACATTACATTATATTCTTTATTTAAATTCACAATACGGAAAAAGAAATATATATATATATAGTGCTTTGAATTTATTTGCAAATATTTTCTATTTTTTTTATTTTTATTTTTTATACATGCTAATAAAATGCTGTGAGTAATGCATGAAGGTGAGGATTTGCATTAATATGCGTAACAAAAAAATCTCCCTTGCCCCCCCCCCTCCCCCCAAGATCTATTCATTCCGCCGCCTTTGATTTATCATACAAAAAGACTGTGGCTGAAGAATATATACGCTTCGTATATAGGGAATATGTGCATTTTATATTTTAGGTATGTGTTCAGAATCATCGTCCAGTCGGTTCGTGTGTTTTACTTGTGCACGAAAATTACTGTGAATGGAAAATGAAAATATGCAGAATCTCGAAAGATTTCGAACAGATTCCAGTCATTTTGGATAAAAAAAATGGTGATACGACTTGTATCCAAGCAATTCAAACCGTAAGCGGAAAACTGAAATTGAAACTACACGTGCGTTTTCATTTATGGTCATTAAAACCAGGACGAAACTTTAACGAGATTCATTAAGACCCAGAACTTCACAAGTGCACTTTCAGAATGCGGCTAAGGTTAATCATTGAATTCACGAATTATTTATTTACTGACCAGTCGAATCAATTTGATAGGTTGAGAATTTCAGGTACATTTAGACATTGACCAATTACAATTAGAACAGTTCAACCGGTTAGCAGTTTAAACTATCCCAAAAGCAAATATTTTAGCATAAAATTTTTTACAATGTGGGCATCAGAAGGCAAAACGAATTATGTTACTACTTGCGCAGCCGGGCAAAAGGTGAAGGGAAAAAGAAAGAAAGTTGTGCAACGAGAGATTCGTTGAGACCCAGAACTTCATAAGTACACTTTTTGAATGCTGCCGAGGTTTATCTTTGAACTCACCAGCTTTCATTTACTGACCAGTCGAAGAGTCGAATCAAATTTATAGATTTAGAATTTCTTGCACACTTCGATTTTGTGAAATGACTCCAATTACAGTCGGAACAGTTCGACCGGTCAGTAATTTTGAACTACGTCAAAAGCAAATATTTTAGCACATAGGTTTTTTTTTTTACAATGTGGGCATCAGAAGGGAAAACCAATTACGTCATTAGTTGCGCAACCTTATAAAACTGCGAATTTGAGACTAATGTTCTTGTAGTGTTTTGATAGTTTACACTCGCGAATTTTGCTTCTGTCACGTTAGGCCCTATTGCTTTTATGTAAGTTTTGGAAGTCATTTTACTTTAAAATTATTACTTTTATTTTATTTCTTTTGTATGATATCAAAAGTTTTAAATGTCTTAAGGCTTTTAATGGGTCTCAATATTTTTTTATTCCCGATTTTCATATTTGTTTTTGGTGCGAGTTAAGCACATTTAATCAATTGCACTGAAATTTATCTGCTTACCATACTCGAATGTTGAATCTTATACATACAAGACTAGGGTTATATATGGCCTGCTGTAGATGGCGTATACTTATACTACTAATTAAGAGTGCAACTCAGTGCTCAGTTCAACTCAATGCGTTGCTACTTAATGCAACTACTAATTAAGAGTCGTACATGTATTGCGATTTTATTGGTACCTGAGCTAAAGAAACTGGGGCCTCCCGAAAATTACTGAGCACGTCCCTTTTAGTAGTAAAAAGTAGGTAAAAAATTATGCTGGTCTCTCGGTGCAGTTCATCCAACTCTTGAGAATATATATATATAGTGCAATTATACTCGTTATTATATAGATAATTTAGAGAACTTATACTTTGATTCATTTACAAATGAAATATTTCAGCTGGGGGTGTTTCCACTTTGCTGTAGCCTTTAAAGGCCATGCCTTAATCCGGCCCTGTGGCAGTTATATACTTTACTTACATTTGTCGCCTGTTCAAATTGGGATGCTTTGATTATGCATTTTGGTAGTCTGTATCAAGTTAATGCAACTTTCTGTCAAAATTGTTCTTGATATTAATTTATTTTCCAAGAACCATGGACAACTTGATTGTCCATGTTCGTACGCTCGATAAAACTTTTTTCTTAATTTGCTGCAATAACCCCCGTAATATATAACTATATGTATCACTTTTCTTTTACATTTACCGTGATTCTATTTTCAATTTTGATCTCGTTCAGACGCTCGGTTATGTTTGACGTCTCCATTTCGACACTGTGTGTGATAAACCATTGTATAATTTTCTAGATATATTGTACTTTCTTTGCTTCCACCAATACATTAATGGGTTTTTATGATCACTTATAACATAACCATCGTATAATCCATTGTATACTTTTCTAGATGTATCGCCAAAAGCAAAGAAATGTGCAATATATCAGTTGGTTATTTTATGATCTTTTATCACTTATGTATTTTGTAATCATGTTTTTTAAATATAGTCTTTTAAAATGATTAATATGCAAATCTTGTTGCTTGATTGTGGTCTGTATATTAGAGCATGTTTCTCACCTACAATTCACTTCTCACCACAAGACTGAAGAGCGTAATAAAGTCCAAAAATCGGTCTGGTTATGTAATTTTTATGCACGTCATTGATATTTGTTAGAAATTTTCATTGGCCAACTTTGGTCTAGTTTTAGCTGAATTGATGTGTTCTCCATACAACTATCACTCCTAAACAATAAATACTTCTGGGTGTGCACCAGTCGGATTAACATAGCACTTAATTTCTTATACAATTGTAAATGTGAACTTTATTGCTAAACTTTCGATTTTGAGAATTTAAACGGAAAATTGTTTTAAAACATTTCGAACAATTTTGGAAAGTTTAATCGATGACATAAACAAACTCCGTACTTAACTTTTTACTAGAGATATGACTCATAAAACTAATTGTACAAAATGTTTTGTTATTCGTATAAGAACATTATTTAATATTTAGGACTCGTGCAGTATTTCCTTGCGAAAAAACTGTCAATCCCAGATCAAATTAGTTAATACGAGTACTATAGTTTGAACTTTGTTACGTATGTAATGATAATTAAAGTAATACATTATGACAAATATGTTAAATATATAAACGTGACAAATCTATTACGAAATTATATATTTTTAGGAAATTAATTTGTTTGACATGAAAGCTTGCAAAGAAGTTTATTCAACGGTTTTTTCTAGAGACGAACTTCAACGATATCCTTAAGATATGTCAAATCACTCTTTCAACCAAATTTTCATCCAGAACACTTTGACCTCACTTTTATTAAAATAGAAGATTGTAACGTTTAACTTATGGTCTAACAAGTTAAAGCGTAAAACGTAGTTTATTATAGTACACTTTCTTTTATTTATATGTAACACAAATGTATGAATATTATGATATTGATTTGAAGCTCTGTAGCAAATGCTTTTCTATTACGGGCCCAGAGCAGGCTAATCAAATAATATTCAGAATCCAAAGAAACGTCATATTTCACATAAGACGACATACAAAATTTGGACGTTTTAGCTGCTCCGGTTATAGACTTATTCCCAAAATGAACCATGTTTGCCCATTGCGGGCTCAAGACTGTCTGGATCGGTAAGATTCTGAATCAAAAAATTAAAATGGACCACTAAAGAATGCCAAATTTGAGCTTTCTAGCAATTCCTAATCTCGACTTGCTCAGAGCTAAACATGCTAAATTTCATGTTATGAATAATGAAACCCGTTTAGTTAGGACATCAAATATTTGAATCGCACCATGACAAATGGATCAAATTAAAAATATGTTTGCAACACAACTTTCCTGCAGACTCTTATTCACGTTCTCTTTATTTCTTTAATAATTCATTAAATTGGGTTTAACTTCACAAAATAACACCCATAATAATTTTAAATTACACTGAATTTGCACTTTTAATTCAATTTTCGTTTACATTTGGTTACGTGACTAATTTTGAGAGGTGGTGTAGCGGAAAGCAGAAATGTCTCGAGAATGGCTGGCCTAGACCAATGCGTTTGTTCTTTTCATAGCCAAAAATTGCATATGAAGCCAATTATTATCGGATATATTTGAGCATACGTAGTCTTTTATTTTTACATTGACATTGTAGCACGCACTCCCGAGTTACTTAGGGAAGCCTTCACATCTTTAGAGGCCGCAGCCAGTAAAATGCATCTAACTATTAATCAAAATAAAACTAAGTATATGCCCTGTGGTAATTATGACTGTCCTTATTTCGAAATTGGGGTTTACAAGTTTGAAACTGTAAGCAACTTCAGATATTTAGGATCTGAAGTTAATACTCTCAATGACATTATGCCCGAAATTCGTGGTAGAGTTACAACTGCTAACCGATGTTTTTTCGGCCTTAAAAGGTACTTAAAATCTGACTTCATCAGCAGAAAAACGAAGTTTATAATCTACAAAAGTTTAATCATACCCATTCTTACCTACTCTGCTGAGACTTGGGCAATGACAGAAAAAGTTAAAGATATCATTTCTGTTTTTGAGAGAAAAATCTTGAGAGGTATTTTTGGTGGCTTAAATTGTAACAACATCTGGAGAAGAACTAACTCAGAACTTTATGTATTTTAATGAACCAGATATAGTCAATTACATCACGATTCAGATAATTAAATGGGTGGGTCACCTGTGCAGGATGGCCGAAAGCCGTACAGCAAAAAAGATCTTCTCGGCCAGACCATTCGGCACCCGTAAAAGAGGAAGACCTAAACTCAGATGGCTCGACTGTGTGGAAAAGGACTTTAAAATTTTAAAAGTTTTGAACTGGAGGTCTTTGGCCAGGGATAGGGGAGCCTGGAGTTCTATACTGCGGAAGGCAAGGGCCCATCCTGGGCTGTCAGGCCATTGAAGAAGAAGAAGTCTTTTATTTTAGATATTGGCAATATTTGCGGACAGTTTTGCAAAAAAGAAGCGTGCCAAAACCTAATCGGCGCTGAGGTAACTCACAAGTGACTTATCCACCAAATTTTCTGAAATTTGGTATTAGTTTTCAAGCTAGAGTGGATTAAAGTAATTTTTTGTGGGTGATTCGCAAAAAGGTTAGGTTCTTTTATCCTGAATCGTACCAAAATCTAATCGGTACCAGGGTCACCCATAAGGGACATGCATGCCTACCAAATTTTATGAATTTCCATCAATTAGATCCTCAGTTACAGTGGATACATATTTTGCACAGACAGACAGACTTCACGCTGAAAATAGTTTTTTAGTGTTCTAGAGGTTTCGAAACGTGTAGATCCGTCGAAAACTCAAATTTGATTTTTGATAATTCCAATACTTTTTCTTATACACAGGGCCTGATTAAATTAAAGTGGGGCCCCCAAACACTCGCAGCATGCAAAACATCAACACATAATGCATTTCTAATCGCAGGATCGTAGCCCCAAAGGCTTTTAGTACGTGTAGAAATCTTTAAAACTTTTTACTTCAAAGTAATATATTAAAACTCTAAAGGATTCATAAGATCTTAAACTAGGAACATATTTTATAATTTAAAATAAAGTTTATTATAGGTTTTAAATTAGAAAATTGTTTCGTGCATTTTATCATACTAAATTTAGTGGCCCCTTAAAATTTGGGGGCCCATAGCAGCCGTCCCAAACTCATGTACGTTAATCGGGCCCTACCTATACTGTGCTATGTATTGCAGGTGCAAAAAATGTATAAATTCTATGGCACAATTTTTTCAACGCTAAATTGTGCATTTGGCGCTATATCCAGATGACATGTAAAACTATTTCGAAGTAACCCATTAACTTATATTTCACGCAGCTCAAAACTGACAATTATCAATATTGATAGCATCCTAAATAAACAATATAGTTCATATATAATACGTTAGTTATTAATCAATCTGGGATGAAATATCGCCAAGTTGGCGATATTCATGATTCCAATACTTCCCTATATACTATCATGTATTTGAGGGAAAGTAAAATGGTTGTAAAAAAAAGAGAGAGAGATGCTTTCGGCGACAAATGCAAAAATAAAAATTTATACTCTGCATAAATTTAATATTTCGTCCAAAACGTATATTTCATGCTTGAAATAAAATGTAGTTTCATAAAACTCATTTTATGAAGATGCCGGTTTTCATATCCACGAAGTTAGCTATTTACTCCATATTATGCGCTTACTACTCAACTCAATGATTATTTATATGAAAATATTTCGCTTGTCTTTTAAGTCTCATTCGGGCATTTATATAGACATTTGCCAGAGGAATGAACAGTGCATGTTTTTGTGAACTGTCGTTTGAAAGTTCTTTTTAATTTCATTCTGCAAAATATACTAGTGAAACACTCAGGCATTCTGTCTTATAAATAATTTCAAAAGCCCTTTTTACTTTCACTGCGATACATGGTGATGTCTACGGGAAGTATAAGAATCCTGTTGAAAATCACAAGATGGGTTTCTGACGTATCTACACATTTTGGGGCCTCTAGAACACGAGACACTATTTTTAAATCTCAGTCTGTGCAATGTATGTATCCAGTCTTAACTCAATGTACTGAACCAATTTCATAAAATTTGGTAGGTAATTCACTTGTAAGTGACCCTGCTGCTGAATGAAAATCACCAAACTGGCGGTCTTCATTTTAAAGCATGAGTTACTCGATAACTCTATGCTCTTGTCATCTGTTTTTAATGGCGATGAATTGATTAAATCAGATAGTCGTCTTAATTGGCTAAAATTCAAATTGTAGGGAAAGTGTTAGTTTGGTAATCCGACTCATTAAAAAATGACTGAGCGATTGCTTTTGAACATCTTAGATTTGCAATATTCTTAATCCTTGCATCAGTCATTGCAAAACAAGATAAATATTTCGCTCCCATTGTAGCAAATCGCCGCTAAGCTCCCGAAATATCGGCACATGGGGGAGGGGGGATCGTGCTGCTTGTAGATATTTACTCTTGCGTACTAAAAAGCTAACTATCCACGGATACAAGTATCTTCAATGAGAACACCATCTTAAATTATTTGGCTTAAAATCTTATGTAATTATTCTTAATTAACTCGAATCTCTCTAGAATTTTTGTCGCAAAGCAAACTGATCTCGTCCATTCCCAACGGTGTAATTAAGGATTAGGCACTTGGAAATAAATTGTTGGCACTTCTAAATATCTTTATTTCTTAGCAAGACTGATTCAAGAAAATCTTTTCTTATGGATTACTAGTTCATATTTTTAATTTCTTTAATTTAAATTTATTTAATCACTATCGTGTATAATTAAATAACAATTCAAATTGAAAATGACATTTCATTTAAAGTATTTAATTCCTTCAACTAAGTTTTGCTAGCTCCAGGGATTTGTCTCCCAGTAAAAGCAAATTCAAATCTCAATTCAATGTCCCCAGCCTCGTATTTTTGAATAGAGTAATGAAGCTTCAATATCTTTGATAAATTTCGTAAAAATGGAATCTTTGATACGTTTACGAATTTAAGAACAATCGTGGATTCCCGCTTTTAATTTTCCGTAGTCAATCCAAGAAACAGGTGATATAAATACATATGTATTTAAAGAAATCCCAATCTTCCAGGTCGTTTTGGGGTAAAATCATAATTTCAAAGGTATCCATATATTCAAACTAGGATCATTTTTGGGTTCAACACCCTAAAATAATTGAAAAATCATTCAAATATCCTTGGCAACAAAGTGTTTGCCTGTGTTATCTAATTAGTAGGAATTTACATCAGGAACTCGCGAAAAACTTGTATGGAAGGCAAATACCTACCCAAACATCGTATAAGAGTAATACGGCGGTACCTGCAATGCTTGTTTAAACTGGCTGTTATATTCACTCTCTAATTCTGTGTGTGGTGCTTTTTGATAAAACTGTATTATGTACAAGTATATGCCTATGTCTCCTAACCTAATGATAAAAATATAACTTTTCATGTTTTGTCGAAAATAAAGAAGATTATGAATGCATACATTCTAACCGCTTCAATTTTTATGGAAAAAGTTAAAAATATCTGCCCGAGCAAATGTCTTCACTTTTTTTCACTCGAAATAGCTTCGAAACTATAAAAGATATATATAGTAAGCAACAAAAAACCGAAAAGGAATTCATATTAGATTATCCCTTTTCCTTAATTTCAACAGTCTTTGCCCAATTAGACCAATTTATATATTGGCCACGTATCTTCCGCAAACAACGTAATTTTTATATTTCCAATAAATAGGCGCCTGCAACTTTAATAATACCGATACCAATAACAGCACTCATCGCAGCAAAATATTATTGAACAGTGATTGGTAAGACTGGTTAACTCGAGAATGAACAAAGAGACGCTCTACATTGAGTAAGCATACTGAAATGAAAAGGGCCACTTTTCGATTTAAATATTAGTTTGGTTTGAAATATCAGGTGAAATAAGCTCTACGAGTGCGAACGAGTAGGAGATGAAACTTCCCGACTCGCAAAGCTAGTTACGATAGTTGGCGAAGCGCAGGAAGCAGAGATCCTAGTTTTATATAAAAAATAGACAGAATTCTAGTGTATGAATTATCTAAGAGAGGCCTTATTTAACTAATTTTTAAAAAACATAAACTGCTTTAGAGGGATTTTCCCTTCAAAGTTTAAGAGCGTTTTTTTTTTTTTTTTTTTTTTTTTTTTTTTTTTTTTTTTTTCGATTTTCAAGGGAATTTTGTTGAGTTTTTATCTCATTGACATTCCTTGCCTTAGTAATGAAATAGGTTTTGTTTGAAATGATAAGTAAGAGATTCTGAAAAGTAGAAAGGTACTAAATTCATAAAATAAAAAAACTAAGTTCACAATGACTTATCTCCTTCACAGCAATCTGATAGCACTCTGAGATCAGCTGTTAATCAGATAATTTACTGCTACACAGGTTAGTGACAAAACTATATGAGATAAAAACGCAACAAAACACGGATTTAAAAGAAATCGGATGAGAACAAAGCACATGACACAAGTCACTACATAATGCAATAATGAATTTATTGCTTTCACAAGGAAAAACTGATGTATAAGAACTACGGCACAATATTTTTCAAAGTACCCAATTAACTTAATTATAAAATTAAAGTTGATTGAAATATATCAATATTGATAGCCTCCGCAATAAACAATATAGTCCATGTGTTCAAATATTTAAATAATTAAAAATGATGTATAAGATCCATGTCACAATATTTTTCGAAGTACCCAATTAATTTATATTTCTATTAACTCTATTGACAATTATCAATATTAATAGCCTCCTCAATAAACAATATAGTCCATGTGTTCAAACATTTAAATAATTATTCCATCAATTTGGATCCTTTTTGCAATTTTAGCTATAATTTTGCCAATCTGGTGCAACATATCATTAATTTCTCAATTTTTATTAATGGAATACCCGGAATTTTAAAACTGCCAAATGCCTTATGTTTGCCAATAATCTGAAACTTTGTGTGAAAATCGATTCATTATGAATTGCTACAGAATGATCTACATAAGTATTATGACTGGTTTATTTTAAATAGACTCCATTGAAATATTTTAAGTACTATGTTAAGAACATTGCTAGGGCCTATAATATTCACAAATACAACTACCTTTTAAACAATTTACCTCTTTCTCGGTGTACTCGTTTTACTGATTTGGGTGTCACTTCTGATGACACTTTTAACTTTCAGTGGCACATTTATAACACTATTAAAAGAGCTTATCAAAGACTTGGCTTCACCTTAAGACGATGTTATTATTTGACTTTATAATACCCTTGTTAAACCAATTTTAGAATATTGTTCAATGGACCTTATTTAAAATCTGCATTCTCAACAAGTAGAAGTCGTCCGAAATAAACTTTTACGTATTATTAATTATAGAATTTCCGGCTTTTATCCATATGATATGCATACTAGTGATCTCAGACAAAAGTTTTATTCAATGGCTCATTAAATAGAAGAAAATGGTCCTTATTTTACTATAAAGTTCTAAATAATACTATTGCTTCTCCTATTCTACTTTCTACCCTGAAATTCCATATACATGTTACTAATAAAAAATATTGTTTCACAATACTACTCAAGCACAATTACATTAATAGCTTTTCTGCCTATAAATTTGTTGATCTCCATAATACCTATTGTGCTGATATTGATGTTTTTAATTTGACTCGTCCCCGTTTAAAAAATCTGATGTAGACAGCACATGACTTTCCCTGCAGATTCATAGTCACATTCTCTTTATTTCTTCAATAATTCATTAAATTGAGTTTAATTTTACAAAATAATACCCATAAATATTTTAAACTTTATCTTTGATGTTTATTTAGAAAACAATCCGATGTGTCCAACACATGACTTCCCTACAGAATAACAAAATTCGATTTTGTAGGGAAAATAATAAAAATGATAACTTTGCAAAGGTGTCAGAAAGAAAACGTATGCATCTTTTGATAAAAACAAGTTATATTCTTAAACTATAGAAATCATAAAATAAACCCCATTAACCTAATTTACAATAATAAATAAGAATGCACATGATCCACCCTTCCTACCACCGTCAGCATCCACACACGTAAAGCTACACGTACCAACTAGTATCATATTTTACCATCTCCTCTCATCCTCAGCACTTCGCCTTTCTATAACCTAGTTGCCAGCTCCACTTACAGTCCGCAATCTGCGCGGCTTTTATTTAAATTTAGAATATTCTTTCCCCGAGGAAAAGACACTATTTGAAAAATAAGAAGTCGATAATAGAAAATTAATCCTTACAACTTCTTATGAATTGATCTCGCTAAAAATCATGAGACGTACTGTTGTTATCTATCTGTTACAAACATTGCTTTCCCCACAGTACATGGTAATAGAATTTAATGTAATAGAATTGTGTCGAATGTAATTCAATAGAATTGTGTCGAATGTAATTCAATAGAATTGTGTCGAATGTAGTTCAATAGAATTGTGTCGAATGTAGTTCAATAGAATTGTGTCGAATGTAGTTCAATAGAATTGTGTCGAATGTAGTTCAATAGAATTGTGTCGAATGTAATTCAATAGAATTGTGTCGAATGTAATTCAATAGAATTGTGTCGAATGTAATTCAATAGAATTGTGTCGAATGTAATTCAATAGAATTGTGTCGAATGTAATTCAATAGAATTGTGTCGAATGTAATTCAATAGAATTGTGTCGAATGTAATTCAATAGAATTGTGTCGAATGTAATTCAATAGAATTGTGTCGAATGTAATTCAATAGAATTGTGTCGAATGTAATTCAATAGAATTGTGTCGAATGTAATTCAATAGAATTGTGTCGAATGTAATTCAATAGAATTGTGTCGAATGTAATTCAATAGAATTGTGTCGAAAATTGTATCGAATTGTGTCGAAAGCACGAGTTTTCGACAAATCTATATTGTTTGAACGCGTTAGAACCCCAAAATACTGTTTTTATAATGATGTCTGTCTGTCCAATGTATGTATCCATTCTAACTGAAATGCTAATGGATCGAATTTCACAAAATTTGCTCACTTGTGAGTTGCTTAGGTGCTGATTATATTGCGGTACGATTAAAAAAGAACGAGCTTGCTTGTTTTTGCGAAATAGCCCACAAAAATCTTCAAAATCAAAGATAAAAGACTGCATGTGCTCTAATGTATCAATCAAATGCTTCTCCCACACGCAATTATTAACAATACAAAAAAGTAAGACCAACCTCTAACTCTGAAACTAACAGTTCCAGAGATATTTTTCAGTTCTTCGCATTTTTGCCACTTCGCCGTTGAAAATATGTCCAGTCTCCAAATGAAATCGAAACCTAAAAAATTAAAACTCTAAATTCAGAGTAATTTCAAATAATTAACCTAGTTGTTTTGTGCAATTCAACTCAATTTGATGAATTATGAAAGAAAGAAAAATAATTCTAGTCTGTAAGGAAAGTCATATTCTGCCCACATTAGATTATACCTATTATAACATAGCAAATTTCCTGTCATTTACCTGACTATTTCAAGAGACATGCACTCTCTGCGGAAAGAAAACCTTCCAATATCTCGAGAACGGCTCGTGATAAGTACTAAACAATAATTCATAGTGGTTCCATTATTCATTTAGTAATTGTGCAAATGTTAAATTTCAAACATTTTTGGAAAAATGTCTGTCTTCTATCTGTTTATTTATGGACAAGACGTGATAATTCAAAGAATGTTCATTCAACTATGAAATTGTATGTGTGGGTACATTATATAAACAACTAAAACTCAATAGAATATTTAATAGATTCCATAATGAGAACTCGGAATTATTATTTTATATTTATTACATCAATTTTGCGTATTTCATTATTACGTCAAATATTGCGTATTGTTTTCACAAAAAATTTTGATTTCGCCAATATATGTTTTAAGACCTCTTGAACACGTTTTGACTACATTTAAAGTGCTGCCTGTGGTCGATTTCTTGTGTATACTGTAGCTTCCAAAATATTTATGAATATTCATGAAACTTTATATGCGGTTTTGTGAACGTAAAATCTAGAAATAGATCGATGTTCTTTTTTAATTCAAGAGAAAAAGTCGAAATGAAATATTATCTTAACATGGCAGCGAAGGACAAAATTTGGCTTAATTGTGCATAAAAAATGATATTAATGAAACAATGATCACGAAACTTAACAGTTTCAATCATTTTAATGAAAAATAGCCGCAATACATATTTCGTGTTTGTGACGTCATTAAACCCTCTCAAAATTCGCAAAAAGAAAAAAAAATTGCAAACTATTTAAAAACTGTTCTAATATGAAAACGTGGCTTTGAGTTACACTCCAGCTCATTTTGCAACTTAATTTCTCATTCAATAGCTTCATGAATAATTTTATATAAGTACAATTTTATTTATGATTTTATATTAAAGCTAGATATTGGATTATTTTCTAACTATCTTACAACAATTGTTACTATATTACCACTTTATGTATTGTCACGTGTTAGAGTTTTCTGAAGAAATTTTATTTTACTTGCATTAAATATACCTGAGATTGATCATTAATGGAAAATGTTCTGTATAACATAAGTGGAAGGAAGATGGACTGAAATATAAATGTGACATGTAGTTTTGTAGCTACACATTAAGATGAAAGTATTTTTTATATAAATCATATATGTGATGCAGGTACTTAAGGAACTAATCCCTTTGTTCCCTGCATAAACATTAATATATATCTATATCTATATCTATCATGTGCATCATATCAATCGCATTATTGATTGGAGGTCCAATTTGACCAAAAACATTTTCAGAAATGTCGTCATTGGTCACCTCACAAGAAATCAACGCATTAATACTTTCAAGTCTGATTGCATCATGCATAATAGGAATATTATGAAGGAGGCAATAAAACGGAATTATCCAATTGGCTTCCTGACATGTTATTATAATTCCCTATTTAATACAAAAAAGGGAGAAAATGCTTACTTAAGGATATGGCAGAGGTATAGAACGATGAAAGTGAAAATAACGAATTACGCATGCGTGGACTTCTGTTATATATGATGCACTCCATCTTAACCGACAGGGGCATTTGCTGAATTTCCATTCTTTCCCTTGCGATCCTGGTAGATTCCTATTTGTTTTCTTTGCACTCTTTCGAGTGTTTTTGATTTGACACATTTACGGAAGTATGGCTTCTGCATGGCATTGGTACCGTGAGTGTTGCCCGGGCATAAAAGCAGTCTTTTAAACGGGAAAGAGGGGTCGCCATCCCCCTCTACCATTTTATGCCTTGCATTTGGTCATTTCCCCTCTTTTTCATATGAATCTTATATATATATATATATATACAATATTATTTTATATATACAATATTATTTTATAATATACTAATGAAATCTGAAGGCATTCTGCCCTATCATTAATTTAAAAAGTTTTTTTTTCACATGGCAATATGCCCCGTATAATCGTTACTATAAAATCTGAAGTTTGTTTTCAGAAATCCCGAACTGTCGATCACTCAGCATTGATCTGTTAGTACAGGTGGTTATCGTGAGTTTGACATTGAGTTTTAAATATAATAGGTAAAGATATAAGGTCTATAATTGCTGAATCTGCATATAGGAGACCTCTTTTGGGCCTCTATAGGTTGGTTCTGTTGCTACGAGCCTGACCTCTGCAATCTAGTGTAACGTACTGATCTAATTTTTAAGAAATTTGGAGCAAACTACGTGGTACAACTGAATTTGTCGGTTTACATCGTGATTTGTAAAATTGTGGCACTTGGCAAGTTTTCTTACTGCCATTGCAGATATCGATTATTAAATGTTGCCGAACGCATAACTGGCATATAGATTCTATTATATGAAATGAAGCGTAATCAATAAGTCTACTTCCAGCATGATCGGTCCAGTGATGGTCACAAATTTTAAAGTTATGCGATAATTAAAACATAATGAATTTTTGTTAAACCTTTATAATTAAATATTTTACATACTTTTTAAGCAATTTCATTACTTATAAGCACTCGCTGTTCAGGTTGAACGTTTTTGGATATGAAAATTTTAAAATCATTAAATTTTCTTTCTATACTAGTTTGGTAACCATTAAAGGCTTATCGAGCACTCAAAGTATAAATTAAAAACTAAATTTTTATAAAAACAAACGTTTGTGCTATAGCAGTCTTCAGATTTATTCCTCTACTATTTCCAACTTTAAAAAATCTGATGTGGGCAACTCATGACTTTCCTTATAAAATGCAACGAATTTACTACTTTTACAGTAAAAAAATAGGTTTTTCTTATGGTAGATACTTATATTCTTTCCAAGATATTGAATTTTCGACAATTAGTCGTCATTTTCATTGATTTAGCGTCATTTTAATCCATTTGGCGAGATTTTCGTTAATTTGACAACATTTCACAAAGTCGCCAAGTTGGGGACATTCCGCCAAATTCGTCGCCAAAATCTCGCCAAGTTTTACTGACAGAGAAATAAGTTATTCTTATAGCAGATAAATGACTATTGGCGTTCAAATACAAAAGTATTACTCAAAGTATCTTTTCTCATGAATGGAACGAGCTAGATCCACGAGAATGATGCCACCCAATTTATCGCATGGTATTACACATGAAAAGTGAACATGTTTCTCAATAGGAAATTTTTTTTTTATTTTATGACTTTTTGATATTTTTTTTTTAAAATGTACAATATCTCGAGAACGGTTCATGTTAGCGTTCTAAAATTTGTGTCAATCGTTTTCTAATGAAAAATTACATAAGAAATGTCTATTTGCGTAACTTTATTAGCGGTTTTGATTTTTTGGCGATCTTTTCACAATTTCACTCGAAAATTGAGGGGGTTCTGTACATTCGATTACGTTTAAAAACAATAGGCCTCCAGTGTTTACGGATTGTGATTTTTGTACTAAATGTCGTTCGAATCGGTCCATTCGTTCATCAGTTATCGTCTCCACAGTCTCACTGACACACACACACATACTTTCACACACACACACACACACACACACATATATAGACATCACTGCAAAAATGTTTGATTCGTGATCAGGGATGCTTGAAACGTGCTCTCCCGTCGAAAACTCTTATTCGAATTTCGACCCGGTCACAATACTTTCCTTATACACTATGTATATAAGGAAAGTAATTAAGTCTAGAGACATTCATGGCCATTTGTTTCTTCTATGTCAAAGACAAGCGGGGTTGAACGATAGAACATCTATGGAATCCTCTTCCCTAGGAATGGCATTGCCAAGGAGACTATCTAACCTATTTATTGTCTATTGGGGCAGCGGTCTACAACGTGGAGACACGAAACTATCTGGGTTACTCCTATAAAATTCATCTATATACTTATCACAATTTTATTGTCCAAAAAAATTAAAACTTATCTTATTTTGTATTTTGAAGTTTCACGATCATTAACACTATGAATATTTTTATTCAGACATCCGTTTAGAATAAAATCCATTCTTGCCCTACTCTAAATCGGAGCCTTTATTAAAACAAACGCCAGTTTAAAATCAAAAATTAAATGAAACATCTGTATTTACCATAGGGGAGCGCAAGTAGATCTAGCGTGTACGAGATCAAAAATTTTGACTCTGGGAATTTTTAGCTTGAACTTTGTCCTGATTCTGTCCCAACGAACTTGCTTTTTGATCATTTTTTGGATACTTTCATTCATTTACTTCCTCTTACCCTCTGATCATTTTTAGATAAAAGACGTAACAAAACTTGTTGCGCTTTTATACTAAACCTGCCTTGAATCTATAATAAGATTTCTGTAACGTAAAATTGAAGCATCATACGACCATAAAATTTGGTATAGAGGTACTTCAAAGAGGATACGGTCCTTATGATTGTTTCCCCCACTGGGTTCCGGTCTAAATTGGGCGACACTTTCCAGCCGTCCAAACAGATACCTTGCACTTTTGGGTAAGTCGGACGGTCTGAGTCCAGCAAAGTTGGATCACATTTCCATTGCAGAAACATTCAGGTATCTGCAATGGAAACATGTTAACTTCCCTTGTTGGCCTGACGCCTTTGCGGCACCACTGAATATGTTGATCTCCATATAAGTTCGCAAATTTGAGATGGCAAGTATTTTGCTGTCATTCTAGATGGCTGCCGTTTCATGCTGAAGAGCACTAAAAAGGACCACACTGGCTCACGAATACTGGTATCTACAAATTGCGGTCTTCATTTTAAAGTAAAAGTTACGAGATAACTCTATGACTATTCTTTTGGCATCTATTTTGAACAGCAATGAACGGATGAAATCAGATAGAACCGTTTCAATTGAATGAAATTTCAGTTTCAAAAAAGTGTTATAGTTTAGTTTAATCTGTCGCATTATTAAAATGAAATTGCGTTTGTTTCTGGAAGTCTTAGACTTGCAATAATCTTAATTCTTGCATAAGTAATTCCAAAACAAAATAATATCCAGCTCCCATTATAGAAAATCCCCACAAAAACTTGCGAAATTTCGGCACCTTTGTTTTAATATTTGGCTTTCGATATTTTAAATTTGAATGGTGTTATACAGTTTCAAGCAGTGGGCGCTTATTAAGAGGTTTGTATATGGAATCCAATGCAAAGTTGGATTTTTGTGTTGGTAACTACTAAAATATGTTGTCCCATTTAGATTCGTAATAACGTGATTTCACTATTTATATTTTTGTTTCAGCAATATGGAAGGCTGCAGGAAACATAAGGTATGCTTCTGTAAATGTTGGAGATTAATCTTCAAAGGAAGATTTCTAATGATGGGAGCTCTATTTTGGTTTTTTTATCGACCTGGGAATTGCATTTATTCCATATTCCGCGATATTACGTTGAGTTTAATAGTGTTCGGAACAGCCAGAGTTCTGTCAAACTGGTGCAAGCACAAAATACATAATGCAGCTAAACCAGATGTAAGTATTTGTTTTATTAATACTATATGTATCTTAATTTAATGTGTTTGTTTGTACTCCTCAATGTCTGCCATTTTTGTAAGCAGCCTGAATTACACAGAAATTTAAACTAATCATGTTCAACTTCGTTGTTGCAAAATAAATATGAAATTTTCAATGTTCTACATATGACACTAGCAAACCAGTGTTCGTTAATGACTTCACTAGCTCTGTGCTGCCATAATAAACATAACATAAAAGGATACCCGTGATTGGAATGCCTTGTAGTGTTTTGCATCAAAGACCACAAAACTGCCCAATCGTCATCTCCTTTATTATAAAACTCGTTCTCGTTACAACCTTCAACTTATCAGCCACTGTCACAGCGAACTGATGTTATTTTATCCGCCAGAACCAGAATGCGTATTTGCCGCGCTGTATTTGATTCTTGGCAGATGGCCAAGAATTGAATACTCGCTGAATCTATATGAGTATCCCCCCAGTGAACGAGGGGTACCAAGAAACAATCTCAAATATACTATTACACGATATATACAATATACACAATTTCCGGGTTCAATTCCAGCCACTGCCAAATAACTGTCGCCGTGTTCACGCGGAGTACGATCACGTTAAACATGTGGGTCCGTAAGTTCTTCCGAGAGGTTGGTGGTAGGGGAAGGAGGGTAGGTCCCTGTGGATGCCTCCCCCACTGGGTTCCGGTCTAAATTGGGTGGCACTTCCCGGCCGTCCAAGCAGTTGCATTACACCTTTCTGGTAGATCGGACGGTCTGGGTCTCAACAACAATATACACAATTTAAAATATACAAATTAAATTAGTTTAGGAATACACATCGAATCTACATTGATCTTACATGTATTGCACAAGTCTTTCCGGAAATCGTACCGTCCTACCACTCCTGGTTTTGATTGCAGATTTTGAATTTTCATTCGATTTATTAAAAGTCATAAGAGGCTTATTTTAGTTTCTGAATCAATCAATTTTTGTTTAGACAGATTCGGTATCAAATTAAAATTGTATAAAAAAATCTACACCTATGACGGGAGTAGAAACATTTCCAACTAAAAATGACCATTTAAAAATACAGGACAATTTCAGGACAAAATCTAAGGAAATACATTGAGATGTATACACATGAATAGGTGAAGTGTTAGCTGTCGAAAGAGTCATTTGGGAAGTGTTTCTTCTTTGTAATTTTGAAGCCGGAATGATAAATACGTCTGATCCCGTATCGATCAAAATTTTACGTTAGTGCGTCTGTCACACTCTAAAAGACGACGAGAATTCTTAGGCAAGGCGCTAGTCGCCTTTACACCTGCCTCTTCTCTCTCTCTCTTTTTTTTTTGGTATTTACAGGGAGAAATACATCTTAAAGCTTTTTGGCCAAATTTTATCTAATAATTTTCGTTATTTTTAGTTCCAGACGTGCTTTTTTGTCGTGAAACCCTGTTTCGGTTGAGACTGGGGCTTCTGCCACGAGAAAGATCATCTACCTTAAATGTAATTTTTCTATTTCAGCAAGTAATCTATTTTCAATAGAATTTAAAGATGAAACAGAAGAACAAGCACTCGCTGAAATCGGTGTCACTTCAATTACACGATCCGCTATTTCTGCTGCAGCATTCAATTCCAGAGGCGTAATAGCTGCTAAAATAAATTGTACTTGCGAGGGTAAATGCTGAAGAAAGGGTTCTAACATTAGTTCATCGGGTACTTTATAATTTTCAGCGTGAGATTTCATGTTTTATTTGGTACAAGGTAGCATTGCGAAAATATTAAAATATTAAATATTTTTCAAACTATTAGAGTATTAAATTAAAACATGAAAAGAACATGTAGAACAGATAAATTCATTCTTAAAATCAATCTCTTTTCCAGGAAGATTCGCTTCATGCCCAAAAGCTGACCAAGGTCAAAAGAATGGCGTCTACTACAGATGAAGCGAAAGAAATTTGTCAGTATGTAAGACAAAGAGCCTCGCGACAAAGAATGCAAACACCAAGTAGTACAGATAGTGACGAAAGTGGCAATGATGGATGCGCACAACTGCAGCAGCCATCAACTGGCCATCGAGTTTCTGCCTCTAGTACGAGCTGTGAAGAGTCTTCCGTAAGCGAACCAGATTACGTCTGGGAAAATTTAGATGATGAGCAATCAGCCTTCAACGTCAGATCCTTCAACATAAGCAAACATTTAAAACGTAAGAGTGGAGAAAGAAAAGGAAACAAACGCAGACGTTAATCATAAATCCAACCGGAGGCAATGGTGTCTAATCTTCAATAAAGTACTCACTTGAAGATTTACAAGATTCACTTGGTTGGATAGAACTTTTACCCTTTTAAAACTGTAATCACATACGTCAATTTTTCTAAACGAACTTGTCGTGAAAGAATTCATTACAATTCCTTCTATAGGATTCTTATATTATCATCGGTACTTAAAATTGAAAACATAAAAGTTCCTACCTCAGATTCCCGGGGAAGCAGTAGATTGATGACAGTATTTGAGCACTTTTATCGTTTCTGTCGATTCTGAAAATACTTAAGTTTAATTAAAATAAAGATATCTCCAATAATTAGCCGAGTCGGTTTTCATTTTTTAGATTATATAATTTCACTACACACTAATATGTTACATATTTACAAATCATTAATAATCTTTACAGTGATCTTAGTTCCATACTGTTCACTGATCGACAGTTCTTTTTCATCTCTGGCGTTCGTTTCTCAAAGTCCCAGCAACATGTGTTAGGAGTGACGTCACGGAAATGTTTTATGCGCAATATATCTTCTGTAAGTGGCAATTCTGTCAGCTCACCCAATTCAAAACATCATTAACGCCATCAGAAGGGCAGAATATGAAAGTTCGATGTAACAGTTTTTCGACACTCCCCCTTTTGAGTTTCAGTGAAAATTTCACCTGAGACTCAACATCTATTGCTGTCTGTAACTTTGAGGCACTCGAACAGTACGTCCTGCTCGTGTAGTCACATAACGATGGTCAGGTTCCTGTGCAGCGTTTTTACCACCAGGAGAATCAGGCATGGTCTCTTCAGCACCATCTGACCTGGCAGGTTCATCTTGAGTGAGGTCAGAGCGAGCACCATCGTCATCTAATTCCAGTGGGCACAGTTTCCGAACTGGTCGGATAAAAATACCTGATCTGGTCTTTATTTTGGCTAGACGTACCAGTCCATCTTTGCTAGGATATACGTCTAGAATCCTTCCTAACGGCCAATTAATTCTTTTCACATTGTCAGTCCACACTAAGACAATATCTCCCACCTTTGGGGTATGCACTTTGCTGTTCTTCATGTGGCTCTGGCGTAACTGTCCCAGATATTCAATACGAAACCTAGCACGAAGATCTTTCATGATTCTTTTTCGGTATACCAATCTTTTGTTCAACTTTTTCCTATCTAACTGGTTCAAATGGTCTAAGTCAGCAACACTATTGTCCTTGTTTTCCTGTAAAAACATTGCAGGAGTTAGTGGACTCAGGTCATTCACGTCTTCTGATACATAAGTTATTGGTCTTGAGTTAAGTAGGCTTTCACAATCACATAAGACCGTTGCCATTTCTTCATAACATAAAGATATTTTTCCAAGAACTTTTCTCAAAATCCGTTTCATAAGACCAACTAACCGCTCCCAAAATCCACCCCACCACGGAGCGGAAGTAGGAATGAATTTCCAAGTAATCGGTTCAATACTTAGTTTCAATTTTTCCAGATTGATAGTTTTAAGGAAGTTTTCAGACCCGACAAAATTTGTTCCATGGTCAGAATAGATTATAGACGGTCTTCCCCTGCGTGCTATGAATCTTTTAAGTGCCAACAGAAAATTATCAGTAGAAAGAGCTGTTAGCAGTTCCAAATGAACAGCTCGATAAATGGCGCATGTCACAATTAGAATCCAGGTCTTTTGTCGATCTTTAAGAATTAAAGGACCTGCTACATCTACTCCAATTATCTCAAATACAGAGGCATCCTTCACTCGATCTTCAGGTAAAGTTCCTTCAGGAATATGCGGTGGTCTTACACTAAACCTTTGGCATACGACACACGATTGGATAGCTTTTTTGATAGTTCTTCTACTTTTCAGTATCCAATAATTTTCTCTTAACGCAGCCATTAAAAATTGTACTCCAGCATGTCCGAGTTCTTTATGTTTCCAAATTATCAAATTCTTAACCACATTGTGGTCCGTTGGCAGAACAATTGGAAATCTGAAATTTTCTTCATCTGCTCGCATGAAAACTTTCGTCTTGATTCTTAAAAGTCCATTAGAATCTGTAATAATTGGTAGGGACTTAAGTCTACTATTATTTTCATCCATGAAAACATCCTTTTGTACTTTCCTCAGAATCACAAGTTCAGCTTTTTTAAGCTCATTAGTATCTAACTTCCCAAGTTTTCTATCTCCAGATTTCTTAGCATTTTCGGCAAATCTATATATCCATCCAGTGACTCTTATTATTTTCTGGTATGAGGATATATAATGATAATAATCATCTTTCTCTTCATTTATAGATGATACTATGATCTTCCTTTTCTCTGAATTCACCACCTTCTCATCTGGAATCAGTTCGAAGTCAGGCCAGTTATCTCTGGAACACTTCAACCATAACGGCCCTTCCCACCAATTTCCTTTGAAAAGTGTTTTCACAGAACATCCTCTTGATGGAAGATCCGCAGGGTTCTGGACCCCCGGCACGAAATTCCAATCATTGGCGGAAGATAGACTTCTGATTTCCCGTATTCTATTGGAAACAAAAGTAACCCAAGGACCCTCTCTTTTGATCCAATATAAAGCGTCCATTGAGTCAGACCAATAAAATGTCTCAATATCTTCCATATTTAGATCTTTCTTTATCGTGTCTGCCAATCTTGCTCCAATGTTACAAGCTAATAACTCCAATCGAGGTATGGATATTGTTACGAGGTGTTTCACCTCACGTTCGATTTGAACGCTAAAATATTTAAATATTCATGTAACATGAATATAAAGGCCTATAAATGATCTCAAGTGGTTAAAGCTGAAAAAAAACGTAATTAATAAGAATTGAAATGAGGACACGGATTAGATTTAAAATAAAAAAAAAATAATAAGTTTATTTACAAAATTAACATTTAAAATAAAAAGCATGAAATCGTTTTGCTCAAAACACATGAGCTTGTAAGTTACTCCCTTAAAGTAGGAGAACATAGTAAAATATGAAAACACCACAAAGCCTCTTAAAATAAATTCTACTCAAAAAATATCCCAAATACATCATCAATCTTTATCGAAAAACTATTAATCCTCATAAGTCATTAATATATCAGCAATCCTCAAACAATATTTCTACTTGTAAAAAAACATTGATATGTTGCAAAAACGTTATATCCTCCAGGTAGCAACAATTTAAAAAAGAGAAGAGAGAACATTTCAAAAAGTGTTGTACGTATAGCAAGTAGGCCTCACCTTATCTCTTGGGCCAAACGGCCATACGTGCTCTTCTGTAAACGGGGACCGGAGAGCATTTTCGCTCCGTCAACTAAAACCCAACTTCACTTCACCAGCTCGCAAGAGGCACTCTCGATTCCTCTTTTTGCAAAAAACTCTCTCCCAAAACTTGTAATATCAAGTCTCCTCCCTCTCAAATATTATTTGCTGACCGGATTTAAGCCCCCTAAATATTACTGGTGGACACTTGGCTTCCACTCTCAGTGGCCAGTCCGTGACAGCAGGGCTTGGTCAGTCGCCCCTGAGTTATTGCTGGCTGGGATCCCACGCTCCTGCGTGAACCCCCGGGCTTAACTGCGCCCCCAACGACCGCTTACCCCCCGGATGCGTCTTCCTTCATCTTGTGCTGGACCACCCACATGCAGTCCACGCTCCACTGACCCTTCCCTTTGCGGGTGGCCAGGAGGGAACCTTATACCTATTGCGTGAAAAGCCAGGGGCCATCTTTTGTAGGTCGCCATCCTCTCCACTCTTTAGCAATGTTACATATTTTTGTAAAACACTATGTAACATTCACTCTCCTTTCCTAAGTTTTTTTTTTTTTTTTGGAAAAAAAAAAACAACTGTATCAAAAGAAAAACTGTAACTATAAAAACAACATATACCATTGAAACATCCACTTCAAAAAAGCATACATATTAGCCATACAATAAAAACCAAAGTAATAATAATAATAATTTCTGAAATACAGATTGCAAAATCATGTAACAGTTTTTTTCTAAATGTTTTGTTGAACGTCAAAAGTTTTATTGTGTCCAGTTCATTCTGTTAACACCAAAACTCCAGCACATGTTTTCTAGCAAGTTCATAGTTCACGTTCCCACGTTTAAAGTCTGAGAAAATGTCATTGAACTTTACGTTTGACATGAACTTTACGTGAACTTTGAAGTTTGTACTCCTCAAACAGGAAAAACACGTTGTTGTAACACAGATGGAAAGTTAGTTGTACTTCACTATATTATACAGTGTAAATGGTCCCAAGTATGGCCTAACGCCACTGGATGAGCTCGGAGTACCGTGTGATGTCCAGTACTTCAAGTCTGGTGTATCTGGCACGCCCCTGCGTCGGTGGGTTGCAATCGCACCTCAGGATCTGGCATGGGGTGTCGCTTCTCGTAAGTCAGCTGTAGAGGTGTCACTGCTCCTTGTTGTCCGTATCTTTCCAGACGTACTGCTGGAGATAAGTTTGCACACAGGCCAAAGAACATACATACAGACACTCAAAAATTGAAATATCTCTCTCTCAGAAAAAATTACATTACCATTAAACGATTACCAAAATTCCTATCATAAAAATAATTTATTTACACCTCGTCATAACCTTATTAAAACATTGCTTACTTCTTTAACCATCCCCGAAATACTTTTTTTTTTTATATCTATATACATTCTCTACAAAATCATCCTAATCTTTATTTTCATTCAACCCAAACGTAAATTTCCTTTCCTTTCGTTTTAATATATGTATACCTTTTCTACCAATTTATCTTAATCTTTATTTTCTTAATCTTTATTCCAATCCACACGTAAAAGTTTCCTATCCTTAAAATTTAATCTTCCCTCCGAATTGCCATGCCATGTATTATCAAATATTCATTTTCTGTATCTTATTACACCTATACAAAAATTTTATCTAATATCCCCGTTAAAAACCCGAAAAGGAGAAAATTTTTTTTTTTTTTTTTTCGAATTCCTATACACCCAAAAATGAAATGTCATTCATCAAACCTTTTGCAGTATACCGAACGATTTATCAAAATTTCTTTAATCGGACACCTTTAATTTCTCTTTTAAATCCAAATTATGCCTTTCAAAACTCCCAATTCTGCGTATACCTTTTGAAGTTTCTCATTTGCGCCCCTGCACCGGTCAGATAAAGTGTTTCGAAATCCCCCGAATTATCACCGTCCCTCTGTAAAAGGAAAGAGGGAGGAAAGAAAAGAAAAAGCGTATGTCACGGAAAGAAAAAAAAACAAAGAAGTCTCTCCTTTCTCTATCTTACCAAAACCCGGGGTGGGAAACGAGGTACAACCCCTCAAACTTGCCCGAAGCAAGATGCACTTGTTAAGATTGCCACACCCCTACAAGTTATCAGACTGGCTGTCCCCATGAACTGTGGAACCATATACCTCCCATAACGAAAGAAAGAGACCGTACGTCAAAACTGACCCTTTCTTGACAAGCGAAAAGTGCCCTGCAATAAAATAAAGTATTTTCTTTCTTTCCCTCTGTGAGTGTTGCTGCGTGGCCATAAAATTTTATGTGTTTGACACACCCCCCTTTATTGGATTCCCCTTGTTTTACGTCCCTCTTGTCACTGGCTAACTGTGATGTAGTAAAGTTGTGTGTTGTGCAAGTTTTCCCCTTGTCTAAAAAAGAATTCACTGTATTATCCTTAGGCTGTCCGCTGCTTAAGTACCCAAAAGCCGGTTGATCAGGCCCACTTTTAGATTTTAAACTGGCGTGTCCCCTATAGTCAATTACACTAAATTTTATTTATTTATTTATTTATTTTAAATTTACATTAGTTTCAAAAGAGAATTATCTTTTCTGTTTAGTAATTACCCAGTTTTTCAACATGTTACCCACTCTTATCTGCTGTACGATTTAAATTGGATTTTATATTATTTTTATTTTTTTTCATTTCTATTTCTTAACCTTTCTATTACTACAAATATTATCTCATTATCATTCCACACAATCTTTTCCCCTGTATTAAATCTAAGTGTTTGTTAATGCTGTATTACCCATGTTCCCTGTTGCCTGGTTCAAATCAACGAAAAATGCTTATCTAAACATTTTTTCTTTTCTTTTCTAAAACTTTTCTCCCTTCCAACAAAAGAAATTCTCTGTGTATTTCTAACCTGACTGTTACCTACTTTATAACTTCCCTATTAATTCGATTTCTCCACTATTCTCGAAAGATTAAATTCCATATTCCTTCTGCAAAACCCTTTTTTTTCTCCTTTTCCTCTTCTTTTCCGAATTTACCAATATTAAAGTCGTTCGCTAAATTTTTTCTCAAATTTGCCTGTCAATCTCTTCTCCCTTTAAAACTTCCTCCTCATATTTCAACATACGTATATATTTTTAAGAAAACCTTTAAATTCAAATTCAATTTCTTCTCTAAATTGTTTTTCAGATTTGTATATCCATTTATCCTCAAGTATTTTCTACACATTATATACACTTACTCTCGTAAATTCACTAAATCTTTATCCACCAATTTTCACGTTTTCTCTAAGCATTATATACCCGTACTCTCGTAAATTCACAAAATTTCTATCCATTAAATTTCAAGCATTTTTAGTTACAATTCATATTAAATATCTCAATTTTCCGTTTAAACAATTTAAATATACAATTATATTTACCCTCTTTTTCTAAATTCAATTCAAATACCAATTCATATTTATATTTACACTCTATTCAATTCAGATTTCAATTTCAAATTATATTTGCTCTCCCAAAATCTATATTCCCAGAAATAACGTTTTGCTTTTCAACAACTCAAATTTCAATTTATAATTATATTTACATTCTCCCAAATTCATCTCTTAACATATTTTCAAATATTATATACAATCCCATATTCTACACAATCCTTTCAATTAACTACCGATTTCATTGTAATTCAGATCCGATTGTTTCTGCTCCTAAGTGAATATTGGTGCGATCGGGTGACAGCTCCGTGTTGAGGTTCCTTTACAAAAGTATTCGGTTGCTCCTGCAATGTTGACTCCCCCATATTACTTTCGCCCTCTTGGCGTTCGGGGAGGGGAGCTTGTTGAATTTTGACACTGTTTGATGGATGTCTCTCTGGGAGGTCCGAAAGAGTAGGCGATTGCGTATCAATTTCTGTGCTATTAGCTGCGTACTGAAAACTTTCGGAAGAAGTTTTATTGTGTTGATTCCCTTGTGTCGTTTGAATAGCCCTGTTTACGTTGGAAAAAATAATTTGTTCCTCTTCCTGTGAAAAAGGAAAAGACTGCCCTGCCTCGTTTTGTTTTCTGTTTTCTCTGTTTACAACCGGTGTTGGAAGAAGTGGGGATGTGTATTTAATGTCTTTTTCTATGTCGCGCGTAAATTTTAGGTGTTCTTTCCTTTCCAATAATTGTCTCAATCTATTAATATGTACCCTCTGTGTTTTTTCGAAAGGTTTCCCAACTTTTTGAATATCGTATAAGAATCTGTTTATTTTTTTTACCACCCTGTACGGTCCTGAAAAGTTAGCGGTTCCAAATGCATTTTGTCCCTCTAAAAATACCTTGTTTCCTATTTCTAAATTTTGCATTTTCGATTTTGAAAACTGTTGTTCTTGTCTTAGTTTTGAGCGTTCTATATTTTGGTTTGCCGCCTTGAAAGCTTTTTGCATTGTGGTTATTTTATTAGCTATGTACCCCCCATATGATGTATCCTGTTGTTGCTCATTTTGTGTTTGTGTCTCAAAAAAAATTGGAATGTCCCGTCCGTAATAAAGAAAATTGGGTGTTTCGCCTGTCGATGAGTGAACGGTTGCGTTATATGTCATGACGTGTATTTGAACTGCAGTATCCCAAAAAGGTGAATTATCAGTGAGAGTATAAAGTGTATTTTTAAGAGCATGACATTTTTCGATGGCCCCATTGCACCAAGGTGATCGAACAGGCGTTAATTTAGCTACTATTTGTAATTTCTCCGTCATACATTTGTAAACTTTTGAAGTAAATTGAGACCCCCTGTCACAAGTTATGGAAAATGGTAATCCGCTGGAGACAAACGACTGTAATAACTTTTCCGCCACGGTTTCTGCACGTATGTCTGGTATAGGGAAAACTGTTAAATATTTCGTAAATTGGCAAATCATAGTTAGCACGTATCTGTTGTTATTGACACTAACTCTAAAAGGGCCACATAAATCTATTGAAATGCTATGCAAAGGGCCTTCAGGAATGGGGACTCTACCCATATTTGTTATCAGCAGCTTTCCTTTCCGACTTTTACACTTTTCACAAGAAAGGACATAATTATGTGTGTCTGAATACATACCTCCCCAATAATATCTATCTTCTATTAATTTAAACGTCTTATCAACCCCTGCATGAGTGACATGAGCCATAGCTAAAATGTTTTTCTGTAAAATGCGTGGAATTACTATTGTCCTCTTAAAATTCTCCCGCCACGGTCGATCTTTCCATCTACCAATATGCATTACTAGTCCCGTCTCCTCATCTATATAAAATGTCTCATTGTTTTTACTGTGTTTGTGCTTTTCGTTTTTTAAATTTTTCTTTAGTTCTGTAATTTTTGGGTCTTTATTCTGCTCCTTCAATATTTCTTCTATCGTCGGTATTTCCGTTAACTCTTCTACATTTCTAATATAAATATTATCCACATTTACATACCCATTCGCGTCTTCCTGCTCTGCGTGAATTATACCATTCACTGAAAGCTCCCCCGTTTGTTTATTTTCATTTTGAACGTGGCCTTCCTGTACTTCATTCTCGGGTATGATCAAAATCTGTTTGGATTCATTCGGCAAAAATCTGATTTTCCTGTTAATTCTGGAAACGTTGGGTTTTTCTATTAAACTGTGTACATGTGTATCTCGCGGTGTTTGATTTTGGTTTCTAAGTTGTATCTCTAAGTTTCCAATTTTTAAAATGTTATTTTGCGTGTCAATTACGCCTTTAAATCTTCTAATGAAATCATAACCGAAGATGCCCTGGTATGATTGTGGGAAATGTGCTCGCGTTATGAAAAAAATATGTTTGAATTTTTGGTTGTCAATTTTAAAATTTATTTCTACCGTTTTCGTGTAATTTATGTTGTGTCCCGTTAACGTGGTAATAGTCACCGATCTTGATATATATTTAACTGCAACATTCTCTTTAATTTTTTGAAAAACCTCGTCTGCTAACACCGAAATTGAAGCGCCCGTATCTAATAAAATGTCAGTTTCTTTCTCGTGGAATTTTGCTCGTACCGTCGGTAATTTTGTCATGTTCTCCTCTGTGACAGAAGCTATTAATTCAGCCTTATCTCTAACTTTCTCTCTATCCATTGCTATTTTTGTTTCAGGTCTTCCCCTATCCTCGTTTTCTGTAGGTCTTCGCGTACCGTTCCGTGTATTAATTTGCCTATCACACTCTTGTGTATTGTCCCTAAGATCATTTCCCGAATTGTTTTCTCTAGGATTCCTTCTTTCTCTTTCTAAATTATTTTCTCTAAAATTCCTCTCCTCCAACCTATTGTATTTTTTTTCAAAATTTTGTCTACCTCTCTGCGTGCGAATTTCATCTCTAAAGTCATTCCTAAAATCTATTTTCTCTGGTTTCTTGTGTATTTCCCTAAAAACTCGTCTATTCCTCTGTGTATACATTTTATCTCTACATTCATTCCTAAAATCTCTTTTCTCAAATTCATTATAATTTCTTCCAAAATTTAACTCATTCCTCTGTGTACTATTTTCTCTATTAAATTCATTTCTAAAATTCCTTTCCTTCGATTTACTGTAATTTCTTCCAACATTTAACGCATTTTTCCGTGTGTTATTTTCTCTTCTCAAATTATACCTCACAGGCTTTTTTTCATATTTATATAAGGGAGACCAATCCCTGTGTCTTTGTGAATTTTGCATAAATTCTCCTTCAGTCCCCCACACTAGTTTAAAGGCCTATAGTTTTTATTATTATCTCTCCCTCGAACGTATCTGCGCTCCTCTCTAGTATTTGCATAATTTCTCTCATCTACATAAGATGCAGGATTTCTGTCCCAATTTCGAAAATTCCCTTGTCCTCTCATGTTAAATTCGTTTCTGTCCCGCGCTCCGGAATTTCTGTATCTCTCGTTGCCTGAATTCCACTGGTTCGACCTTCTGTTGTGCACATAATTATCTTCCCCGTTAAACGATGCAAAATTCCTATTCTCTTGCCCATATCTGACTTGCCTCTCATTATTATTTTGACGTAAATACATTCTGCATTCCCTCATGAAATGTCCAGATTTGCCACAAAAATGACACAAAAAAGTATTTTGTAATTTCCCTACCTCTGTGCGTTCTTTAATTTTTAAATTATTCATCTCTTTCGTTATAGTGTCTAATAATTGTGAGTTAAATTGTTCTTGCTCCTTGCGCAGTTCCCGTATGTCATCCTTTTGTGATATATTATTTACCGCTACCACCATTGCCGCTAAATTAGCTGACTCTAAATTTTGTGCTATTTTTACCGCTTCTATGAATGTTTTGGGATTACCTTTGATCACTTCAATTTGGAATTCTGGTCTAATTGCTTCTATAAATTTACTAAGGCTTTATTTATCAATAATGTGTTGAGTGTCATCGTTTATCTGAGCCTCTCCTATGTACTCCAACGTTAGTGTTCTAATCCTGTGTGATAATTGTTTTATAGTTTCACCTTGGTTTTGTTTAATTGATGCAAAAATTACTTGGTTGGCGGTGATGTGGGGTTTGTCTGTGAAAAAATCTAAAAATCTGCGCTTGAAAGCTTCAAATGAGGTTTCACTCCTCAACTCCCGAGAACTCATATAAAGTTTCCTAGCATTATCCCGTAATCGCGATTTGATTATAACCAGTTTTTCTGCATCGTTCCATTTTCCCAGTTCTGATATAGCGCTGAAGTGTTCGAAAAACAATTTCGTTTCTTCCATGTCTTCCCCATTTAATTCCCCTAACAAATGTGTAATACCCGAAATTTTGCTGACGTGAGCTACTGGGACTTCGTTCCGTTCTTCTGCCATGACTGAAATGTGAAAAAAAAAAATTCTGCGATTTCTTAACCAAAATTCTATATCCTAAGTGCAATTATCCCCTATTACCAAAATCCTATCACATATAATAAATACAAATTTTCATGCAACATATATACACTCCTAACATTAAAATTCTGGTACATAAAATTCTTTCACAATATAAAATACACTCCTAATATGCATACAAAAAATTTCTAATTTCCTCAAATTTTCGAATTTTGATCCCGTGTTTCCCTAAAATAATACATATATCCCCTTATACCATGGCATAACAATTTGAAGAAAAGAATTGAAAAACATGAATTTTTTCTTTCTTCCTTTACAATCCTCATTTCCGAAAAAAAATATACTTTATTTAAAATTTTCCTAACGTACAATTTAGCCTACTCACAAAAAAAAATTTTCAGTAATTCTATTAATTATTTTTATTTCGAATCCTGGTCATCGGAACCATTAATGTTACGAGGTGTTTCACCTCACGTTCGATTTGAACGCTAAAATATTTAAATATTCATGTAACATGAATATAAAGGCCTATAAATGATCTCAAGTGGTTAAAGCTGAAAAAAAACGTAATTAATAAGAATTGAAATGAGGACACGGATTAGATTTAAAATAACAAAAAAATAATAAGTTTATTTACAAAATTAACAAAAATAAAAAGCATGAAATCGTTTTGCTCAAAACACATGAGCTTGTAAGTTACTCCCTTAAAGTAGGAGAACATAGTAAAATATGAAAACACCACAAAGCCTCTTAAAATAAATTCTACTCAAAAAATATCCCAAATACATCATCAATCTTTATCGAAAAACTATTAATCCTCATAAGTCATTAATATATCAGCAATCCTCAAACAATATTTCTACTTGTAAAAAAACATTGATATGTTGCAAAAACGTTATATCCTCCAGGTAGCAACAATTTAAAAAAGAGAAGAGAGAACATTTCAAAAAGTGTTGTACGTATAGCAAGTAGGCCTCACCTTATCTCTTGGGCCAAACGGCCATACGTGCTCTTCTGTAAACGGGGACCGGAGAGCATTTTCGCTCCGTCAACTAAAACCCAACTTCACTTCACCAGCTCGCAAGAGGCACTCTCGATTCCTCTTTTTGCAAAAAACTCTCTCCCAAAACTTGTAATATCAAGTCTCCTCCCTCTCAAATATTATTTGCTGACCGGATTTAAGCCCCCTAAATATTACTGGTGGACACTTGGCTTCCACTCTCAGTGGCCAGTCCGTGACAGCAGGGCTTGGTCAGTCGCCCCTGAGTTATTGCTGGCTGGGATCCCACGCTCCTGCGTGAACCCCCGGGCTTAACTGCGCCCCCAACGACCGCTTACCCCCCGGATGCGTCTTCCTTCATCTTGTGCTGGACCACCCACATGCAGTCCACGCTCCACTGACCCTTCCCTTTGCGGGTGGCCAGGAGGGAACCTTATACCTATTGCGTGAAAAGCCAGGGGCCATCTTTTGTAGGTCGCCATCCTCTCCACTCTTTAGCAATGTTACATATTTTTGTAAAACACTATGTAACAGATATACCTTTTAAAGGAGCTACCCTTGATCTTGCTTGTATTAACTGACAGGTTACACTATTTTCCTTTTCTGCTCGAAAAAAAATACAAGTGGCATACGATAACTTGGAAGCATCACAAAACACATGTAATGTCAGCTGCGCATCATTGAGGTCTAAACTGGATAGTCTTCGGGGAATCCTAGCGTTTTTTAATTCACGTAGTTGATTCTTCCAATTATCAAATTTCTTAACAATGTCATCAGGCAATGCAGAGTCCCACGATGCTTCAATTTTCCAACATTCATGTAGAAGAAGTTTTGGTATTAAAGTCACAGGACATGTAAACCCAATTGGGTCAAATATTCTATGTGCCACAGATAAGATTATTCTCTTTGTGACGGGTTCTTCATTGTCTGTATCGATGAACAAACATGACAAGGTATCCTTCTCAATGTTCCACGAAAGACCCAACACCGGTACATCAGTTTCTTCAGCATTCAGCCCATGCAAATTTTGTACATGTTTCTTCTTTGAAGAAAACTCGTTGTTCCTCCATCCACGTAGGTCGAATTTCGCTGATGACAGAAGTTTCTGAGACTCGGTACGAAAATGATCTAATTCTTCTATTGTATCGACACTTGCAACGCAGTTGTCAACGTGCAAAGAGTCTTTGAGTTTTTTAGCAAACTCTTTCAGCGGTTCTGTAACTTGATCCAAAAGGTGAGTCAATACAGCAGCGAGGAGAAAAGGGCTGCAGGACACTCCAAAAACAACTCGAGTGTGTCTGTAAGTGATTACTTTGTGAGGATCGCCGTCCTTCCACCACAAAAACTGCAAAAAGTTTCTGTCATTTTCGTGTAAGCTTATTTGTAGGAAGGCTTTTCGGATGTCAGCTATTACTCCGATCTTACCCCACCTGAATCTGTTCAGAATTGATGGTATCAATTCTATCAAATTGGGTCCCCTTTCCAGGCATTCGTTTAACGATACAGAATTGCGGGTTTTGGCTGACCCATCAAAAACCGGTCTAATCTTGGTCGTGGCTTGTTCTTTTATCACTGCTCTATGAGGCAAGTAGTGTACGGCGGAATTTTTATCGGTAAGTTTTTCGAATCCTGGACTAATTTCTTCTATTATCTCCTCCTTTTCCCATTCGTCAAATACCTTTTGATAAGCTTCTAGCTTGTTAATCGAATTAAGGGATTTTACTGTGTTTTTAAGCCTTTTTTCGGCCAAGTCCTTGTGATCAGATAATGACTGATGTCCATCTAACCATGGTAAGCATACTTGGTATCTGCCTGTTTTGTCTCTGGAAACAGTTTCGTGAAAGTGTCTTAAAGTAAGATCTTGTACTTCTAATTTCGTTCGTTTTTCACTCGTGTCACTAATGCCCAAAAAATCTAAGTTCCAGAGATCAGTTAGCTTAGCATTGTTTACATGTAGAGATAGCAACAAAAGGGAATTATCAACCTTGCTTTCTCTATGATCCTTGCCCATTACTGTCCAGCCTAAGTGGGTATTTATGGCTACTAAACCTCCAGAAAGATGTTTTACATCCCCAGTAAATAATTTTCCTGCTAAGTCTGCCCCAATAAGTATATGAATTTCATTTCTATTCTTCTCGAACAAACAGGATTTTTCATTTATTTCAATGTCACTAACAAAAATACCAAGGTTTCTTAATTCACTTATGCATTGAGAATCATCGATTTTAGGAATAGAAGCACAAATTTTTCTTTGATCCATCGCTTCAAATTCACAGTTGTATTTCTTATCAATGCTAGTTAACTTTACCCGGTATTTCTTGTGTGTTTCAGAATTTTCTATACCCCCAAAAAGTCCGTGAATTACTGTTTCTTCTCCTAAACATTTTAATCCCATTCTTTTAGCTACGTATTTGCTCACGTACGATTTTTGACTTCCAGTATCAATAATTATCCTTACAAAATGTTCTAAACCATTTTCATTAATACACACAATCATTGTTTGTAAATAAACTTCTTTAGAGCAAGACTGATTTGTAAGTACTGTGTTTTCTACTACTTCAGTGTTTTCATTTTTAACATTTGGCTTACTAGCGCAATTATCATTCCTTTTACTAAAACACATTATATCTAATTGCCTTTTTCCACATTCCGAACAAGTTACTTTTACTTTACAATCTCTGGAAATATGATTCATTTTTAGACATCGAAAACATGCACCCTTTTTAATTAAAAGAGATTTCCTTTCTTCAAGTGCTAATCCGCGAGCATATTTACAAGTAGAGCTCTGGTGATATTTACTACAGAATACACATATTTTATTATTTTCTTGAACATCTGAGCTAAATAATTCTGCAGTTGTAGCGACCTTCGCTTTTCCGAACTTCACTTGTGGTAAATTTCTCTCTGGGTCATCAGATCTGTTTATCCTCCGAGAGGGTAGAAAAGATTTATGAGTTTCATGTTGATTCATTTCGGAAATGTAAGTGTTTGATCGTTCGCGAGCTCTTAACTGCTTATCCATGAAGCCAATTAAATTGTTTATGGTATAGTCAGCATCATTAAATTCTTTGCTGAAGTCAAAGACTAAATCATATGGTAGTAATTTCAAAATCATGGGGCACAATAAACTACCAAAAGTCTCGGAGGAAACGCCAAGGGATTCTAAACTTCTAATTTGTGTTTGGCAGTTGTCAAAAAGTTTTCGAAATCCTTTAACATCATTAGATCGTCTAAGAGGAGAAATATGTAATAAATGATTCATGTGTGCATTTATCAGAACGTCATTTCGGCCGAATCGGTCTTTTAACAAATCAATTGCTTTGACATAATTTTCAGACGAAATAGCGAATCCTTCGACAGTACCCAAAGCAGTGCTTCCTAAATGTGCTTTTAGATAGTTAAATTTGTCGACTTGATCTAAATACTCATTTTTGTGTATTGCGGTTTCGAATGAATTCCAAAACGTCAACCACTGACTCACATCCCCATAAAATTTCGGAATTGTGATTTTTGGTAATTTCACACTGATATGGTGTTCACTTCGTTTTATACTCGATTTCGAGTCTTCCTTAGAGTGTGGTATAATATCATTTTGAATATTTTGATTTAGAGCACGTAATCTTTTCTTTGCTCTAAAACTCCATATAACTACTCTTTCGCGGTATTCTTCCGCCGATTCAATTTCTTTTTCAATATCATCTGGTTTCAAAAGTTGTCCTAAATCATTATCAACTAATTTAAGAGTTTCAAATTTATCCGTTAATTGTTCCAATAACTCTTCGATTTCATTTTCATTTACTTCTGTTTTTTCTAGTTCAGTTTCTAATTTATTAATGACTTTAGTAACATTCGATCTTAACACTCCGCGTTTCTTTTTGTGTGCAGTAATCATTTCATCGGCCATCGTTTTCTATCAAATATTTTCAAACTCTTCAAAAATTCAAAATTAATTAAAGTGTTCAATCTTATAATTTGTTATCAAAATATCTGCTCACAGATCCCGGCAGGGATGCCATGTCGTGAAAGAATTCATTACAATTCCTTCTATAGGATTCTTATATTATCATCGGTACTTAAAATTGAGAACATAAAAGTTCCTACCTCAGATTCCCGGGGAAGCAGTAGATTGATGACAGTATTTGAGCACTTTTATCGTTTCTGTCGATTCTGAAAATACTTAAGTTTAATTAAAATAAAGATATCTCCAATAATTAGCCGAGTCGGTTTTCATTTTTTAGATTATATAATTTCACTACACACTAATATGTTACATATTTACAAATCATTAATAATCTTTACAGTGATCTTAGTTCCATACTGTTCACTGATCGACAGTTCTTTTTCATCTCTGGCGTTCGTTTCTCAAAGTCCCAGCAACATGTGTTAGGAGTGACGTCACGGAAATGTTTTATGCGCAATATATCTTCTGTAAGTGGCAATTCTGTCAGCTCACCCAATTCAAAACATCATTAACGCCATCAGAAGGGCAGAATATGAAAGTTCGATGTAACAGTTTTTCGACAGAACTAATTAAAGGCACATACAGAAAAACGTCTATAAATATTTAAATCTGCGATCTGTTATTTTAATATGTAAATTTTGTCAAATAAATATTTTATTTAATTCTATCGATGTTTGAGTCCTCAAACGAATCCTACATATTCCAATAAATAACCATTTTGTACTACATTTAGGCACATGAAACTAATTTAGGTCATGTTGATTATTGAAGTTGTTTTCCATTTCAATTGTATTTCTACGAGTGCAATAACCATTTGTTCCTATTACATACCGGCCAATATGTGGTACTTGGCTTTCATTGTTTCTTTTTACGGATATTATATACATTATTAAACTTATATACATTTATATATAAAAATACTATTATATATTACTAGCCATTTCCACCTTTGCTTCTTGTATTCGAAATTGCTAGTTGTCTTTAAATGTGGCATCGACACACATGGGATCCCATAGAAGAAGGCGAGCGGGCTTATTTGCACCCCCTGTGCATTCAAGGCCATAAACGTGGGCATCAAACTAGTCGATGCTGTGAATATTATCCTTGAGTTTCCTCAATGACGTCAGATGTATCCCCCCCCCCAACACACATACTGGAAAAATTTCTATGGGAGCCCATGATGACACACAAAGTAAAAGTTGTTTTGTTGATAAATTTTTTTAATTCAAAATCCCATTCAAATTTAAGCATAAAAATGTTGCATATTTTCGTTAACATGTTAAATAGGGAAAATATATTGCATAATTTTTCCTCGTCCGAAAACAATGATTTAACGGTTTGAACGTATAATTAGAAAAATTATATCAAGTCTTATTTTTAAACTTATTTCTTTTTCAAATTTTAATTGTTGACATCGACAGGATATAAAATCGTGTTTTTATTACTCCTAAAAGACAAAGTGGCGTAAGTTTTTTGAACATTTCTTTATATTGTCACCCAATTTGAATTTTCCCATTTTCCATTGTTCTGTAAGCCAAGCCGAATCCGATGAAACCAAAACCACGATTCTAGCTGATGTGGAAGTAGTAATAATTTATGTATTTTATTAATAGCCTTTTACATCGTCTCCCGCTAATTCGAATTTTTGAAATATTAGATGCTTTCGTTCATCTGGAAACAGACGGATCAAATGAGACCAAATGCAATATTCTTGATAGTGTAAGTGCTCAATAATTTTAAAAAGCAGATTTCATTATCTCTTTTCACTGTCATCCCAAATTCGAATTTTCGGATCTTTCTTGGAGTCTTGAAGCTGAGACAAATCGAATCACACAGAAACTAAGCTTTTAGCTTTGGTGTAAAAACGGTGTTTTTCAAACATTCTTGGCCGCGAAATACTTTTGAAATTCAATTTGATATGATGGAACCCCAAAATGAGAAAAAGTCTATTGTAATCCAAATAACGTATTTAAATTTTTCGCGTTTTATTTAAATTTTAAGAAAATCCACACGAAACTGTCATGTCTCGGAACCCCTGGAATATTGTCGAGGAACCCCAAGTGTTCCGGGGAACACAATTTGAAAAGCGCTAGTGTATGAGCTCGATAATTTTAATATGTCAACCAATCATCCAGTTCTGTATATACATTATAAAGATACATAGATTGTTAAGGAAATATACTATTAAATACATGAAAATACCGATATATACACATAATAATCACACAGGTGTACTTAATATGTCATTTTATGATGGAAATACAAATTACATCCAATAATGTGATAGCTGCACAGTCTGTGGTCCTAATGTGATTACCACTCAGGAAAAGTGTAACTCAGTGACATCACATGAGGCGATAATATCCTGTCTCTGGAATCGCGTTAACAGGCCTTTTGTTCTTTCACCCATCCTTCTACCTGGCCTACCTCTTACAGAAGGTCGTTCGCACCCAAGGTCTATTGAAAGGTAAATGGAAGTAAAGGTACCTTCCCACTCACCGCAAGGCAACGCACCGCAGAGGACGGTTGAGTTCACGCATGCGCTGTACGATGAAAAAGTGGGGGAAAGTCGTCTTCCGCGGTGGACGCAGGCCGCAACGCTAAATTCGAAATGGAACCGAATTCAACGCGTACCGCACGGTTGACGGCAACGCCACAGCCAATAGCATCGTAGATCATGTTTTTACTGCTAAATCAATATTTCGTATAGTACATTTTTGATTCGATCTTTTTTATATGGATTACTTTAGATATCAGAAGCTTAAACAGATGAATGAACATTAAAAAATATTTGGATTTGTCACACAACCGTATAAAAAAGCAAATACATATTTGTTGAAAAATATTCACTCAAGATACAAAATTAGTTTAAAAAGCGATATTGCCGATATCGACTGAAATGAAACAAACAAAGAAAAAAAAACGTAAAAAGTATTTAAATTCAAGAATACCGTTATTAAAATATTATGTCTTAAACAAATTTAAGTTCATTACCATTTAATACTTGATTTCAATGGTTTTCAAATACGTATCTGTTTTAAATATCCGAATATGTTCTTTGCTCATTTGTAACGTTTAAAATATTTCTCCTTAAAGTAAACTTTTAAATTTAAAAATTATTTTATCTACATTTATATTTATTGAGTAATTATGTTTTAAAATAGATTTAAATGTATATTCCATCTATAGCTGGTATAAAGTATACTTCAAGATGTTTTTCAAAGTAACTTCAACATAAATTTTTATAAGCATTCAAACTTAAAAGAGTAAACTTTTCATATTTACATGTAAACTTATTTATTTTATTAAAAATAAATGAATTTTCAAATGTATTGTAAATTTCTAATTGTCTATGTGCATTTAAAATAATAAAAAAATTCTTCAAATGTTAGCGCCAAATTATTAAAATACAACCTCTTTAAAATTCCAAAGTAGTTTGATTTTTGTTTCTATTCCAATCTAAAATGTTCAAAATTACATATCGAAAGATAACTACTACTTGTATAATGATGTTCGATAATTTCTGTCTAATTTTATATGCACATTTTATATTTGCTATTTCTACAAACACTTTCTTAATTATGAAGAGTACATTCCATCTATAGCTGGTTTAAAGTACTTCAAGATATTTTTCAAAGTAACTTCGAAATAAATTTTTATAAGCATTCAAACTTAAAAATAATTTGCTGATATAAGGTTATTTTGTATATAGCACTTAAAATAATTTAAAACAAAAAAATTCTGCAGATTGTTAAAGAAAAACTGTATTTGAATATTTCAGCAACAGATGGCAGCACTTGTAAAAATAAATATTCGCTTGGATTCGAACCAGAACCCACTCGTTTACGGAGCTGTTTCTCTACCACTCAAGCCAAAACGTCTCCACCTGAAATGTACTAACAAATTATATCATGCAAAGCATTTAATGCTATTTTAGAATATTATTTTAAAGAGTAAACAGAATATGTTTTCAAGTTGTTTTAGGATTGCAATAGAGGGATAAAAAAAAGTCTATGAAGAACATACGTCAAAATTTATTTTCTGAATTCTGTCGGATGTTTTTTTTTAACGATTCGAATTGCATTCGTTAAAACGAGAAAATTTCCATAGTGTAGTAAATATTCTAAAACAATTTAGATTAGGATCCTTTGTGTTTTGTGATGGAATCACTTTAGTTAGCTTATTTTAGAAAACTGATGAAATATGTATATATCGCCAAAGCAAACTCCGTAGCTCTTGCTTAAATTCACAGATAGGCGGATTTTCTGAAACGCGTCAATACTGTAAACTAGCAAGCCGCTGGTAAATATAAATTTGAATCAGAAGAGACCAAAGAGATTTTATTAGTAATAATATCTTAATTTTTATTATATAACATTTCATGTATATAAAATCGCTTTGGAAGAGATGGTTTGTAAACATGGCCGCTGAACGAGGAGAAATTTCTGCGCTTGCATCTGATTGGCTACATTTCTTCGCCGTCGACCGACAGTGTGAAGGGGTTTATTTTGCCGCAAAGACTTGCGTGTACCTCGAGCGTTGCCGTGAACCGTCTGCTGTTGCGTTGCGGTGAGTGGGAAGGCACCTTAAGAGAGGTAGGCCATTCGTTTCTGGCAACCTACTCCCACAGACTACTATACAGACCTGTCACTCTCCATAGTTTCGTTTTCGCGGCGGCCATTAGAGATAGACCAAACATTGGGTTGGCGCGCTCTTGGCGATGGTCTGGTTTGTTCCGAGCGCTTGGCGATAGTCTGGTTTGGTTCCAAGACGATTTTCAATGTTATAACCCTATTTCGCTCGGCGAAAACTTAGAACAGACTAGCGTGGTGTTTGAGTAACGTGAAAAAGGATTATTTGTTAAGTGTTTAGATCATTTCATAGAAATGGATCGATAAAAGAAAACTGGTTGCGTTACAGGGTATGTAATTTATGTTTATTAAAATTGAAATAATTTTAGTTATCACCATCCTACATACGTGTTCATTATAAGTATACACGTGTTCATAAGTATACACGTGTTCATATAAGTACATTAGTGCTGTGTTATTACTGCCGGATTAGACTAAATTTTAAGAGGTAGTGGTATAATTAGTTAAAAAATATTTTCCGTATTTTTATAAAATGTGAAATAATTGATATTTGGATAGCTTTTTCTTAGTTGAATGTGATATAGTATGTGTATATATTTATGTAAAATTTTTATTAAGTGCCTTATGGTGGAAAATCCCCCCCCCCCTCGGGTAATTAATTATTGAGTTCCACAACTTCGATAGTGCATTTATGTAAATTTGATATTTACTATATGAATATTTTTATATTTAAAAAAAAAAGTCTATTATCAGTATCCCAGAATAAATTAAGGATCAAGTAATTAACGATCAACACGCTAGTATACTTTTTAGACTGAAAATATTATATAATATTTCAGTCTTTTGAGTATGTTAGCTTGTAATTTTTTGTGCATTATGTTTTATAGTGAGACAATGCAATGTGTGTATTTTTTAATCTATTTTATGATTATTTGAATTAAATATATAACTATGTTTATTTAAATATTCTTAAACTAATGAATATATTTATGTTGCAGATTAATGTATTTTTAAATCCTGATCCTTTCTATAGTTTCAAAAATTATAAAAGTACAGTCCTCAACATTTTGTTCCCCTCCCGTTTAAAAAAAAATCGCCAAGTGAGCGATAACGCGCCAAATCTGGCAGACGCATCGCTCTTCATTTGGTCCATCTGACTAGCGCTAGTGTCTATGCGACATCCCATGTTAGAAATGTTGCCATAGGATCCTATGGTAGTGAGCCTTCTGAATATAGTATTCTGTGCCTACTCCTGTCCAGAGTTCTTGGAATTACTGACGTCACTGGTCCCTAGCCGTACCTTTCCGAAGCGTGGGAAAATGTGTCGATGTTTTTAACTCTCGCGTTCCTAATGTTGAAAATAATTCAAAGCATTCAGTTTTTGGAAATAATATAAATGACCAAATGCAAATTCTGAGTCAAATGCAAGCGGATATTACGGAACTCAGTGTCATTTCTAAAACTTCAATACTGCCTTGCCAAAAAGGCATTCTTGTTTCAATAGCAAGCTTAAAAGGACTTTATGATGACATGAAAGAAAATAATTTTAAATACATAATGACAAGTAGAGTCAATTAAGATGCTTTAGAAAATATATTTTCCCAAATTAGAGGTCTTGGACGATTTTATAACCATCCTCTTACTACTGATTTCAAATCCCGACTTAAAACATTATTGCTTGGGTCTAAGCTTCCTATGCCAATAAATACAAATGTGGAAAATGACCAAGATCAAACACTAACTGTGACTTTATTTTTCAAATTAGAAGAAAAAGACGATGCAGTCAGAATCACTGCAGATATTGAGCCTCAACATAACATTCATTTCAGTCCTGATGAAAATGAAAAAGAAGCCTTGCGCTTTTTTTGCAGGATATTTGGCATATCATCACAAAGAAGCGCAGTTAGGAACTTATTTATATCTAGTGGAATCAACATCCGAAAATGACAAAAAATGGATTGAATCTTTGTCAAGAGGTGGTTTAATTGTTCTACATGATACCTGGGTAGAAACAGTCACCAAATTAGAAGACATTTTTTAAAAACTACACGGAAATTTTTCAAAATATATTTTAGGGAACCTCCAACTGAAAATATAAGAACAATTTCCTGAAATAGCTCTTGATGTTGTAAGAACATATACCAGAACCAGAACCTTCTTTCGAATAAGGCACATAAATGAACAGATGAAAAGAAACGCCATGAAAAGAAAAACTGAAAGAATTTCTAGTCATTCACGTGAAGAAATGAAAAATAAGCAATGGAGAGAGAGCTTTAAATTTTAAGGTTTACTCAAGACCTAGTAGTTAGGAATTGACAGGCTGCGTGTATTAGGTTTTCATGCTTTTCCTAACATGTAACATAAATGTGACGCAGCTTCCCTTAAGAAGTCCTCCATGAAGGCATTCCTCCTTTATAGAATGGACATTTTTAAAATTATCCTTCTCTCCCATAGGGGAACATCCATAATCCAGTCATTTGATCACTGACCTTTGTAACACCAGAATTAGTTGAAAGATCGTGAGATCAAATCTAGTAAAGTCACTAAAGAGGTATTGGGAGATATACCCCCCCCCCCCCCCAGAAACCTATCGAAAACTATTGAAGTTAGAAGGAAGGATATTAGGAGAAATCGGAAACAACTCATTTCATTATCGCCCCCCCCCCCCTCCATTTTTTCTGTCGACGCAATTGATTAAAACCTACTGACTGGTTGGACGTGTTAGACTTTCATTGATTTTCAAACATGCAGCGTAAATAAGGCACAATTTCGGTAGATGTTCCTTTGTGAAAGGCATTTTCAAAATCTGGTCACAACTGAACTTATCTAATCAATATCTCGACCTATCTCTTTACTGTTTTAATTTTTAAATTTTTTTTATCATGAAGTACCCATATTCAAAAATTGCCTATCGTTATATGAAATTCAGTGCTCATTTAATTTCTTGAATAACTCAATTTTTTGACCATCATGAAACAATAATAATACATAATTAAAGAAAACAATTGCACTGATCTTTTGTATCGTACAAAATATAATTCCCATATTTGTTCGCATTCGGAGAAGTCTTTAAATAATTGGATTTCGTACACATATCAATTTCATTATGAAAAAAAAAATAATACGAGCATTTTTCTGCCTGAAATCTTTAAGGACGTCACATATTTATTTATTTCTATAATAATGAAAACTATTTTTGAATTACATTCAGCAAGTCATTCACTGTCTTTTAATTTATTTTATCATGTCAAGTCTACAAGCATGATATTTTAAAGCAGTTCGATAAAAATGGACAGGTTTTGTTGGCTTATTATTCTAGTCTCAGATAGAATAATAGTGCCTTGTATTTTAGCTAAATCCTCCGATATTTTACTATGCACTTATTAAAGAAAAACTAATAACAATTTTAAAATGCAGAAAATATTTTAGCATAGTTTAAACAGCTCAATTGCTAATGTCATCGTTAGAGATGCTTAAAAACAACTCTTAACAATACAGTCCTAAATAAAATTTACCATAACTAGTTTTTACTTTCCCTGCAATACATGGTAATGTATAGGGAAAGTATTGGAATCATGCCGAAAATCGCAACTCGAGTTTTCGACGGATCTACACGTTTCGAGACCTCTAGAATACGAAAAAACCATTTTTAGCGTGACGTCTGTGTGTGTGTCTGTCTGTCTGTGTGTCTGTCGGTGCAGATTTTGTATCCACTCTAACTAAAAAACTAATGGACCGAATTTCACGAAATTTTGTAGGTAAGTCACTTGTGGGCGGGGCTGGTGCTGATTAGTTTTGGGTACGATTCGGAATAAAAGAACCCGCCTTTTTTTGCGAAATGGCCCGCAAAAGCTTGTATCCACTCTAGCTGAAAAACTAATGGACCGAATTTCACAAAATTCGGTAGATGAGTCACGTATAGGTCACCCTGGTGCTGATTAGATTTTGGTACGATTCAGAAAAAAATAACCTGCTTTTTTTTGCAGAATGGCCCGCAAAAATCGTCCAAATCTAAACTAAAGAACTACGTATGCTCAAATATATCCATTAAATGCTTGTTTAATACGTAATTTTTAGCGAAGAAAAGAATAAGACAAACCCCATTACATTAGGACTAGCCGTTCTCGAGATATTTTAGTTTATCGTACTTTCCCTACGCCACATTTGAAAATAAGCCCGGTTACCGAATGAGAACGAAAATTGAATTAAAAGTGAAATAAATTTAATTAAAATAAAGAGAACGTTAATATAAGTCTGCAGGGAAAGTCATGTGCTGCTCACATCAGATTTTTAATATTATATTCTTATATATGAATAATGAAATCTAATCTATCATTTACTCGGTAGAAATTTCAGTATACTATATGATGTATATTTAAATTAAGAAAATTGCTTCGGTATCAATGTATTTCTTATGACAGCAACGGGCTATGGACCTGTCTTTGGGACCAGTGACGTCAGTCGCGAAGGGAGGGGAGAAATCCAGCTGTTGGCGTACAATCTTTGGCCAACCTTACCTTTCAATAAACCTTGGTTCGCACTATATGGAAACGATTTTGTGTTTATGTTTCTCGTTCGCAATTTGAGATAAATATTTGGCCTTTTCAATATAATCGTCTGCTACTGTTTTGTTTTGATTGGAATGTAGAATGAAAGATTTATTTTGAAAATGTTCTCCTGAAATTAATAGATGGCTGGAAGGCTACGTAAATGCGCTTTCCGAGGACAAATATTCGTATCAACAAATTGTAAAGCGGAAAAAATCGAGGTTTTTGCATTTTAAAGAAAAGCATTAGTAATATATTAAATTTGAAAGGGAAAAAGCGTCTAGCTGAAAGTAAAAATGAAAGAAATGGCCACAAAATCACATCCAAAGACAGTTCGAACGCGGGTAAATATAAAGTGAAGTCACTGATCCTAAAAGTAAATTCACCGACTGAAATATCCATTGCATCGAAACTGGGACTATTTTCTGTCACTGTAAGTAAAATCATTCATAAAGATTTGTAGTTAAAAAAGATGTTTAAATCTGAAATTCATTTGCTTTTGCAAAGCATATTGCGGAAAGGAAAACAAATTGTAGAAAATTATATGAAAAACACCTAGTTGCTGATAAATGGAAATTTATGGTAACACCCGATGAGGTATGGGTGCATTTAAGTGATTATAATAAAAAAAGATCAATTTTCTATTGCTCAACTGACAAAAATGACGGTACTAAATGGCTTGGTCAATGCACAGAAAAGTTCCCATAGGGATTCATGATAGTTGAAGGATTTAGTTTCAACGGTAAATTAAAACTAAAAAATATCAAGTAAAGTTAAATTAATTCACTCTACTATCAGTAGAATATTTTAGAACTAATTTTTGAAGAAAAACATTTCTAGCCGTATATAGAAAAGACATCAATAAAGTTGAGCTTCATATGGACAAAGCCTCCAGTCACACGCCTAAGTCAACTGCGCCGCATATTTAGCAAAGAAAGAATCAGAAACAGGAATGAAATGCATCCCATTTAATGATATACCTGTAAAATCATCTGACACTTCTCCTATGGACTTTTTGCGCTTTCGGTTTGTTAAAACGAGCTTTAGGAAAACGGCATCCGAGCACACTAACCGGACTTTGGAAAACGACCCAAGGGGAGTGGGATAAAATTGACATGACGGTGTTAAGAAAAAGTTTACTTTCATGGAAAATTCGAGCTAGAGCTATAGTCAAGAATCAAGGCTATCAGTTAGAAGTAAATCGCCGCTAGAAGTACGTCCTTCATGCATAAAAATTAATTATCAAAATCATTTCCATAAAATGCAAACTATACCTTCTGTATTTTAAGTATCTTGGACATCAGTGACCGATCTTTCTCTCAGAAGTGAAGTTTCACGCTTCTTCTATGCCCTAACGAAGAAGGCCCATTTTTTGCTTCTGAAACTGGTCAATATTATTATTACTTTCCTTATATACATAATGTATAAGGAAAGTATTGTGACGGGGTCGAAAATTCGAATTCGAGTTTTCGACGGGAGAGCACGTTTCAAACATCCCTGATCACGAATCAAACATTTTTGAAGTGATGTATGTGTGTGTGTGTGTGAAAGTATGTGTGTGTGTCAGTGGGTCTGTGGAGACGATAACTGACGAACGAATGGACCGATTTGAACCAAATTTGGTACAAAAATCACAATCCATAAACACTGGAAGCCTATCTCTTTTATACGTAATCGAATGTTCAAAACCCCCCTAAATTTTCGAATGAAATTTTGAAAAAATCGTCAAAACATCAAAACCACTAATAAAGTTACGCAAATAGACATTTCTTATGTAATTTTTCATTAGAAAACGATTGATATAAATTTTAGAACGCTAACACGAACCGTTCTCGAGATATTGTACATTTTTCAAAAAAAATATCAAAAAGTCATATAAAATAAAAAAAAATATTTCCTATTGATAAACATGTTCGCTTTTCATATGTAATACCATGCGATAAACAGGGTGACATCATTCTCGTGGATCTAGCTCGTTCCATTCATGAAAAAAGATACTCTGAGTAATACTTTTGTATATGAACGCCAATAGTCATTTATCTGCTGTAAGAATAACTTATTTCTTAGTGCATAACGCTTGGCGATATTTTGGCGACGAATTTGGCGGAATGTCGCCAACTTGGCGACTTTTTGAAATGTTGCAAAATTAACGAAAATCTCGCCAAATGGATAAAAATGACGCTAAATCAATGAAAATGACGACTAATTGTCGAAAATTCAATGTTTTGGGAAGAATATTAGTATCTACTATAAGAAAAACCTATTTTTTTACTGTAAAAGTAGTAAATTCATTACATTATATAAGGAAAGTCATGTGTTGCCCACATCAGATTTTTTTGTATTGTATGCTGCTTCTATAACGAAGTTAATTTAGTGTATTAATTTAAAATCAGTTTGAACTATACGTGAAATATTATTATTCAGTATTACTGTAGTTTTCGCTCCCAAATATTTTTCTCTTGATGATAAATTTGAGTTTAAATAATTAAAGCTGAAGCACTGCATTAGATAAGTTACTATTAGGTAGCAAATCCAAATAGCTTATTATTTTATAGTACTGGAGTTCATAATTATATTGTTCAAATTACAAACCAACTTGTAATCTGAATGGGTGGAGGTTAAGAAAAACAGTTTTAAGGCGGACAGGGGAGAGTACAATGGGTACATTTTGTTTCCTCCCTAAAACTTTGAAATTCCAATTCACTCTATAAGACCTAAAGCCAAAGATAAGTAATCTTTTGTCATCCTCTGTCAGGTAGGTGACAATTGACAAAAGACAGAAATACGACACAGACATTTTTGACCACCTGTTTTGAAATATTTGTCTGTACAGGGGTAAGCATGTTTTAAAGCATGAACGAGTTTCTCACCTTGTCATTTTAATAGTTCAGACACTTACATATATGCATGTATTAAACTACGGTTGAAATCTAGTATGTTAATAAATTTTGCATTAAAAATATTCACATAGATGATCTTTAAAAATGTTAAAACTTAAAATGCATTTTAAATGCAATATTTTAGGAATTAAACTGAAATTAAATACTTAAAAACTAGAGATTTTTATTTATTTATTACTTTCCTTACCGAAAAATATGGCAACCCTTCTTCACGTAATAGGAATAACCTGTAAAGGTTGTTTTTCCTTGTAGATAGGCAATATGTAAAAAATCTGATGTGGGCAACACATGACTTTCCTTATATAATGTAATGAATTTACTACTTTTACAGTAAAAAAATAGGTTTTTCTTATAGTAGATACTAATATTCTTTCCAAGATATTGAATTTTCGACAATCAGTCATCATTTTCATTGATTTAGCATCATTTTTATCCATTTGGCGAAATTTTCATTAATTTGGCAACATTTCAAAAAAGTCGCCAAGTTGGCGACATTCCGCCAAATTCGTCGCCAAAATCTCGCCAAGCGTTATGCACTAAGAAAAAAGTTATTCTTACAGCAGATAAATGACTATTGGCGTTCAAATACAAAAGTATTATTCAAAGTATATTTTTTCATAGATGGAACGAGCTAGATCCACGAGAATGATGTCACTCAATTTATCGCATGGTATTATATATGAAAAGTGAACATGTTTCTCAATAGGAATTTTTTTTTTTTATGTGACTTTTTCATAATTTTTTTTAAAAATGCACAATATCTCGAGAATGGTTTATGTTAGCGTTCTAAAATTTATGCCAATCGTTTTCTAATGAAAAATTACATAAGAAATGTCTATTTGCGTAACTTTATTAGCGGTTTTGATTTTTTGACGATTTTTTCAAAATTTCATTTGAAAATTTAGGGGGGTTCTGAACATTCGATTACGTATAAAAACAATAGGCTTCCAGTGTTTACGGATTGTGATTTTTGTACCAAATTTGGTTCGAATCGGTCCATTCGTTCGTCAGTTATAGTCTCCAGAGACTCACTGACACACACACACACATATTTTCACACACACACACACACACACACACATACACACACACACAGACATCACTTCAAAAATGTTTGATTCGTGATCAGGGATGCTTGAAACGTGCTCTCCCGTCGAAAACTCGAATTCGAATTTTCGACCCCGTCACAATACTTTCCTTATACATTATGTATATAAGGAAAGTAAAAAAGCGTTTGTCTTCGCAACCATAGTAAAACATTTATTTAAAATATCAAACCTTCATACATAAGGACATTTTTTCCTATAATGAGACTTGAAATCTTGATATTTGTATTTAAAAGTATTCATTTTCACATAAATTTATTAAAATACATGTTAAATGTAATATTTTAGGAAATTAACATATTACTTTCCTTATATACATAATGTATAAGGAAAGTATTGTGACGAGGTCGAAAATTCGAATTCGAGTTTTCGACGGGAGAGCACGTTTCAAGCATCCCTGATCACGAATCAAACATTTTTGAAGTAATGTCTGTGTGTGTGTGTGAAAGTATGTGTGTGTGTGTGTCAGTGGGTCTGTGGAGACGATAACTGACGAACGAATGGACCGATTTGAACCAAATTTGGTACAAAAATCACAATCCATAAACACTGGAAGCTTATTGTTTTTATACGCAATCGAATGTTCAGAACCCCCCTAAATTTTCGAATAAAATTTTGAAAAAATCGTCAAAAAATCAAAACCGCTAATAAAGTTACGCAAAGAGACATTTCTTATGTAATTTTTCATTAGAAAACGATTGACATAAATTTTAGAACGCTAACATGAACCGTTCTCGAGATATTACACATTTTTCAAAAAAATATTGTAAAGTCATATAAAATAAAACATTTACTCTTGAGGAACATGTTCACTCTTCATATGTAATGCCATGGGATACATTGGGTGACATCATTCTCGTGGATCTAGCTCGTTCCATTCATGAAAAAATATACTTTGAGTACAAATACTTTTGTATTTGAACGCCAATAGTCATTTATCTGCTGTAAGAACAACTTATTTCTTTGTCCATAACGCTTGGCGAGATTTTGGCGACGAATTTGGCGGAATGTCGCCAACATGGCGACTTTTTGAAATGTTGCCAAATTAACGAAAATCTCGCCAAATGGATAAAAATGACGCTAAATCAATGAAAATGATGACTAATTGTCGAAAATTCAATAACTTGGAAATAATATTAGTATCTACTATAATAAAAATTTATTTTTTTACTGTAAAAGTAGTAAATTCATTACATTATATAAGGAAAGTCATGTGTTGCCCACATCAGATTTTTATTATTCGATTCGAAATGTTTCAAAACGGACAAAAACATATAAAAATTATTCTCCGAGCTATATATAATTTTCTATTTGCAATTAAAGGTCGCCATTTCTTATATTAGTGACCCATGTCGGTACGCACTGAATGGGATGTCATAACGTCCTTCCGAAGCGTTGAGAATCGGTGAATAAATTTGTTTACATTCAAAAAGTTAGGCTAATTGTAATTATTTCTTCCGTCCCAAACTGCCGAATTTATAAGTATTGTATCGTTCAATGTGCACGGCTACTAGTTTCACATCATCGGATAGCATATTTACATCTGTTCCAAGAAATGTTTTTCTTAAAAAATAGTGTGGAGCGCATGAAGTAAACAAAATTCACCACTGTCATCAAAGAGTGTTCGCTACGAATGTGGTGGAAAACATCTGATGTGGGCAACACATGACTTTCCTTATATAATGTAATGAATTTACTACTTTTACAGTAAAAAAATAGGTTTTTCTTATAGTAGATACTAATATTCCTTCAAAAATATTGAATTTTCGACAATTAGCCGTCATTTTTATTGATTTAGCGTCATTTTTAAACATTTGGCGAGATTTTCGTTAATTTGGCAACATTTCAAAAAGTCGCCAAGTTGGCGACATTCCGCCAAATTGAACATCTCGCCAAGCGTTACGGACGAAAAAATAAGTTGTTCTTACAGCAGATAAATGACTATTCGCGTTCAAATAAAAAATTATTACTCAAAGTATCTTTTTTCATGAATGGAACGAGCTAGATCCACGACACACACACACTCACTGACACACACACACACACACACACAGGGACATCACTTCAAAAATGTTTGATTCGTGATCAGGGATGCTTGAAACGTGCTCTCCCGTCGAAAACTCGATTTCGAATTTTCGACTCCATCATACTTTCTTTATACATTATGTATATAAGGAAAGTAATAAATCAGGTTATATAATCTAATTTTTAAAGCTTTTTTATGGGCAATTACTTTTTACTTTACTTATATACAATAATGTATAAGGAAAGTATTGTGACGGGGTTGAAAATTCGAATTCGAGTTTTCGACGGGAGAGCACGTTTCAAGCATCCCTGATCATGAATCAAACATTTTTGAAGTGATGTCTGTGTGTGTGTGCGTGTGAAAGTATATGTGTGTGTGTGTGTGAAAGTATGTGTGTGTGTGTGTGAAAGTATGTGTGTGTGTGTGTGTCAGTGAGTCTGTGGAGACGATAACTGACGAACGAATGGACCGATTCAAACGAAATTTGGTACAAAAATCGCAATCCGTAATCACTGGAAGTCAATTGTTTTTATACGCAATCGAATGTTCAGAACCCCCCTAAATTTTCGAGTGAAATCTTGAAAAAACCGTCAAAAAATCAAAACCTCTAATAAAGTTACGTAAATAAACATTTCTTATGTAATTTTTCATTACAAAACGATTGACATAAATTTTAGAACGCTAACATGAACCGTTCTCGAGATATTGCACATTTTAAAAAAAAATTATTAAAAAGTTATATGAAATGAAAGAAAAATATTTCCTATTGAGAAACATGTTCACTTTTCATATGTAATACCATGCGATAAATTGGGTGACATCATTCTCGTGGATCTAGCTCGTTCCATTCATGAAAAAAGATACTTTGAGCAATACTTTTGTATTTGAACGCCAATAGTAATTTATCTGATGTAAGAATAACTTATTTTTCCGTCCATAACTTTTGGCGAGATTTTGGCAACGAATTTGGCGGCATGTCGCCAACTTGGCGACCTTTTAAAAAAATGCTGCTAAATTAACAAAAATCTCGCCAAATGGATGAAAATGACGACTTATCGTCGAAAATTCTATATCTTGGACAGAATATAAGTATTTACTATTAGAAAAACCTATTTTTTTACTGTAAAAGTTGTAAACTCATTGCATTATATAAGGAAAGTCATGTGTTGCCCTCATCAGATCTTTTATAATTTATTAAACTGCGAAAATCCTTAAAAATGTCCACTACTCTTTCGGCACGCTATATTACTTTCCTTATATACATAATGTATAAGGAAAGTATTGTGACGGGGTCGAAAATTCGAATTCGAGTTTTCGACGGGAGAGCACGTTTCAAGCATCCTGATCACGAATCAAACATTTTTGAAGTGATGTCTGTGTGTGTGTGTGTATGTGTGTGTGTGTGTGTGTGTGTGTGTGTCAGTGAGTCTGTGGAGACGATAACTGACGAACGAATGGACCGATTCGAATCAAATTTGGTACAAAAATCATAATCCGTAAACACTGGAAGCCTATTGTTTTTATACGTAATCGAATGTTCAAAACCCCCCTAAATTTTCGAAGGAAATTTTGAAAAAATCGTCAAAAAATCAAAACCGCTAATAAAGTTACGCAAATAGACATTTCGTATGTGATTTTTCATTAGAAAACGATTGGCATAAATTTTAGAACGCTAACATGAACCGTTCTCGAGATATTGTACATTTTTCAAAAAAATTATGAAAAAGTCACATAAAAAAAAAATTCCTATTGAGAAACATGTTCACTTTTCATATGTAATACCATGCGATAAATTGAGTGACATCATTCTCGTGGATCTAGCTCGTTCCATTCATGAAAAAATATACTTTAAATAATACTTTTGTATTTGAACGCCAATAGTCATTTATCTGCTGTAAGAATAACTTTTTTCTGAGTGCATAACGCTTGGCGAGATTTTGGCGACGAATTTGGCGGAATGTCGCCAACTTGGCGACTTTTTTGAAATGTTGCCAAATTAATGAAAATATCGCCAAATGGATAAAAATGATGCTAAATCAATGAAAATGACGACTAATTGTCGAAAATTCAATATCTTTTGTGTGTGTGTGGAAAGAATATTAGTATCTACTATAAGAAAAACCTATTTTTTTACTGTAAAAGTAGTAAATTCATTACATTATATAAGGAAAGTCATGTGTTGCCCACATCAGATTTTTAGTTTTGCTATTACGGATGAATTTAAAGTCAGATTCAAAATGGACTATTGACCCCAGTATAGTTTGTGATGTTCGCAGGTAATTGTATGTGTACATAAAAAAATTCCATACATGAAAATTTCTTATACCAGTATACTGCTATGAGCAGATACAATAAACAATGTATATGTTTACTTAACACACATACAAAGCATATGTATACTTAATATTTTCATTAAGTATACATATGCTTTTCAAAAGTTATAAAATAGATTTTAACAAAAAAATAATAATAATTAATTTACAAATTTAAAGCACTGCCCAAAAGGAATACAAATTAAATGGAAATTAATTTAAAATTGCTGAACCTATTCAAAATCATAAATAATTTACTGTTTATTATAGGCATAAAAATAATAAAATATTATAAGACACAATTTAAATTTTTTTACTTTCCTTATATATATAATGTATAAGGAAAGTATTGTGACGGGGTCGAAAATTCGAATTCGAGTTTTCAACGGGAGAGCACGTTTCAAGCATCCCTGATCACGAATCAAACATTTCTGAAGTGATTTGTGTGTGTGTGTGTGTGTATCAGTGAGTCTGTGGAGACGATAACTGACGAGCGAATGGACCGATTCTAACCAAATTTGGTACAAAAATCACAATCCGTAAACACTGGAAGCCTATTGTTTTTATACGCAATCGAATGTTCAGAACTCCCCTAAATTTTCGAATAAAATTTTGAAAAAATCGTCAAGAAATCAAAACCACTAATAAAGTTACTCAAATAGACATTCCTTATTAGAAAATTATTTTTTTATTAGAAAATTATTTTTTTATTAGAAAACGATTGGCATGAATTTTAGAACGCTAACACAAACCGTTCTCGAGATATTACATATTGTTAAAAAAAAATATCAAAAAGTCATATAAAATTAAAAAAAAGGTATTTCCTATTGAGAAACATGTTCACTTTTCATATGTAATACCATACGATAAATTGGGTGACATCATTCTCGTGGATCTAGCTCGTTCCATTCATGGAAAAAGATACTTTGAGTAATACTCTTGTATTTGAACGCCAATACTCATTTATCTGCTGTAAGAGTAACTTATTTCTCCATCCATAACGCTTGGCGAGATTTTGGCGACGAATTTGACGGAATGTCGTCAACTTGGCGACTTTTTGAAATGTTGCCAAATTAACGAAAATCTCGCCAAATGGATAAAAATGACGCTAAATCAATGAAAATGACGACTAATTGTCGAAAATTCAATATCTTGAAAAGAATATTAGCATCTACTATAGGAAAAACCTATTTCTTTACTATAAAAGTAGTAAATTCATTGCATTATATAAGGAAAGTCATGTGTTGCCCACATCAAATTTTTTTAATTTAAAAATAAATTATTAAATATTATATTTAGAATCCTCAAAAATCATATATAGCCAAGTTGTTCTGGCAAATAAAAAAATATTAAATAAAAATTATATACATAAATATATATATATATATATATATTAATACTATATATATATATATATTAATAATATATATATATATATATATACATATAACCATATATATGTATATATATATATATATATATATATATATATATATATATATATATATATATACATATAACCATAAATACATAAATATATATATATACATATAAACATAAATACATAAATATATATTTTTTTTATTTCCAGAAAAAATACACCGCTCAATCTAAACTTCCGGTTTTAAATTTACTGTATAACAAACTTATCTGATGAAGGATATTTGCACTCAAAACATTACGGAGCATATTAACGAAAAGAAAATCGGCAGTGGGTCCAGTCCGATGGAGTCGAAATGGTTTTACGTTAATAATACTTTGTAAAATAAAACTGCCGTAAAATTCAATAAATTGGATTTTTTTTTCAGATTCGTTTGTTTCGTTTACAGGCTTTCAAAGTGCTACAAATTATTTGCTAACTGTTTATAGTTTAGTTTTTCATCCTGAATTCATCTGGATACTCCGACCCTAAACCACGCCAAAATGTGAAATTTTTTTATTAACTTACTTTGCGATATATAAATTCAATCTATACAATATATCTGACGAGATTTTATATTCAAGTAATTCTATAAACTTGTCTGGTGGCACATAATTATGTACTTCATTATGTATATTTCCATCCGTTCTTTTCAAACCATAGTTATCATTAAATATCGTTAGAATCCCCAAGTTTAATTAACCTTTTAATTTTTTTAAACAAAATAAAATATCTTGTGCTTGTGCACCCATATTCAGGGCCGGTTCAAGGATATTTTCGTGTGTGGGCAAGACAGTTTGGGGCCCCCCTATATATATATATATATATATATATATATATATATATATATATATATATATATATATATATATATATATATATATAAAATACAAATATATAATAAAAATTTCCTTAATGTTTCCTTAATTATACCTTCCTTCTTAATGTGACGCAACAAGCCCATTTTCCATTAGTTAATCTTTATCCAATGGCATGATTCACATCCTCGTAAGGGTCCGCTCGCTCCCCCCCTCCCCTTGTCTTGGCGCCCCTAAATTTATGATTTTGTGACCTTTTGGGTACCCGTGTTGTAAAACTCGGCGCCATCCAGACTGACAGTATTGTTTGCCGTTTTGTACACAATAAATTACACATATAAACTTATCTCATCACAGTGTGAGATCTATTTCTGGTCTCACACTATCAAATTTTATTCTCATCTAAATTTAGAGTTTTAATTAGCGGTTTAGAAAATGTAATGCCTTACATTTCTTTCTACATGCATACATGCATGCATAATGCAGCAGTAATTTATAATACATAACTGAATTTTGGACTTTATTTGCAATTTCCCTGCACACAAATGATGTATTGGAAAATAATGATGGGGTCGAAAACTCGAATTTTCGACGGATTAATATACGTTTTGGACATCCTTTAACCCATATCAATTATTTTTAAATGGATGTCTGTGCGTGAGTGCAGTATATATATATGGGTGTGCATAGGAGTCTAGAGATACAAAATTGCTAGAACAAATGAAGTGAAGTGAACAAAATTTATGATTTTAAAGGGAAATGAACACTCGGAAGGTCGCAAATTTTCTAACTTCTTTTAAATCATAATAAGAAAACGGCATTCAAAAATATTAAATAAACAATCATATTATATGTAAGTCGACGTGAATAACATCTATGTTTGGGGTTTCTGTGTAGGGGAAACGAAGCGTTATGAAAAATGTAAACCTTTTGGACACGTATAATAATAATATCAATATTTTAATATTCAAAATTATTTTCTAGAAAACAAAAAGTGTCTGTCCCAGCGAGTGTTTTTATTATTCTTGTTTTCATTTTAAACTATAAAATAAAGATATAAATAGTAAACGACAAAAATATGTACTAGGGAATTTAGTATCAAAATCTATATTTATTATTAAGAAAAGCTTTTATAGTTCTCGAGTAATCGTCTTGTCAAATTGAAGAAGATTGAAATTTTTCCATTTTTCAAGTTAGTAACATCTCAAAAACTAAAAGAACTAGCTTTGAACAATAAGCATAAATTTGTAGCTCTGTGAAAGCCCTACAAGAGTATATAATTGGATTTTGGTTCGAACTCTATTTTTTGGGGAAGGGGTGGCTTAAACTTTGAAACATAAAAATGAGTGTTTTCCGTGTTTCATACTTTCCCTCGAAATATCTTCGAAATAATAAAAGATCGATAGAATTATATTAAGTGATAAAAATATGTATGAGGAAATTTAGTTTCTAAATTTATATGTATATTTAAAAAAGCTTTTATAGTTTTTGAGTAATCATCTTGCCAAGTGGAAGAAGTTTGAAAATTTGAAGTATTTTAAGTTTGTAATGCTTATATCTTAAAAACTAAAAATGATAGCTATAAACAATAAACATGAATTTATTGCTCTTTAAGAATCCTACAAGTGTATATAATTGGATTTTAGATCACTTTCTTGGTTTTTGAAGTACAGTGGTTATAATTTCGATATTTTAGTTATACTTTAAAAACCAAGTTTTCCAATGGGTGGGAAAGCTGTAATATTTGAAATGCCACGATTGTTGCAGATCAGTCTTGTTACTTACTCTTTTGTGAAATATTGGTGCACAAGCACGAGATATTTTGCTTTGTTTAAAAAGAATTAGGAAGTTAAATGAATATGGGGATTCTAAAGATGTTTAATGATTAGTGAGGTTTGAACAAAATAGGTGGAAATATACGTATTCAATTACGTATTTATGTGCCGCCAGACACGTTTATAGATTAACTCAAATGTAAAATATCCTCAGTAAGTTTAATTTTTATACTGCAAATCAAATTAGTAAAATAATCGAAAATATTAAAGTGGAGTCTATGGTCGGAGTTTTCAGATGAAATCGGGGTGAAAATTAACAAGAAAGAACAATCATGCTTAAAGCATTGATTATGAAACACTTTCCAACTTCAATGCAATTTTATTTAAACATGTCTAAAATGCAATACATTCCTCGATAATATTTTAAAACTTATCACAATACTACATTGATTTAATATATTTGAAAATTTAAACCTTCATTGAAAAAATTGAACTTCATTCAAATGACGGCATTGAAATATAAATTGCCTGGTTTAAATATCTCTAAAATGCAACACATTCCTCGGTAATAATTTTAGAATTATCATAATACTACGATAATTTATTATATTTGAAAACTTCATCGAAAACAACTGAAATTCATTCAAATGACGTCATAAAAAAATAACACGCCTGGCTCTCTCTATAAAAGCAACATTTCATTCATAAATAATTCCCCCATTCATGTCATTCATCACAATACTATAATAATTTATTTTATTTAAAAATTAACAACATTGAGCTACAAGTAAGTAATCTCTATGCGTAAAACTTCAGCGAAAAATATCGTCCTTCTCTTTCTAAAATCAATGAATATTTCATTCATATCAGCTAAGCAGACTCCATGGACTAATTTATTTTGTGTTAAAGAATTACAGCGATTCTAATACAACTCATTCTATATATTTTGCTGTTTACATTTTACATAGGTGAAAAATAGGCTTAATAGTAGAAATAATCATATTTGGATGAGCATTTAAACTGAAATATATTGTCATTGCGTTGTTTTAGTATGTAGATGCACAGAATTTAGGCAAAAATAAAGTAGTTTTATGACGGATACAACACTCAATATGAATTAAAAAAAACTTTAAAAATCACGATTTTGACACAAGATGGATGCCATATATCATTTTGAAGTGGGTCATGTGATCGTTTCATATCATGGACACGTGATCGCTTCATATAAGAGGTGTTATTATTATTTTAATTTTTATTTAAAAAACTACTGAATATATTTCGCTGAATTTTTTTTTATATATTTTATGGAACAATTTGAATATTGCCTAAAATTTTCGAAGCAATTTGTGAATTTTAAATCCGCTTAAAAAATGCTTGAAAAATTAGGTCCCATAGGGCTCAATGTATTCCATTTTTTCAACCCGGGTTCAATCCAAAACTAATTGGGTGATATTATTCATTTATATTCCCATAGGTCCTATAGACCGTCTGAACAACATACTAAAATTTCATTTTGATTAAGTCATTTTTACGGCAGTTATCGTGCTAACGGACAGACAGACAGACAGACAGACAGACAGACAGAATGAACAAAGTCATAAACACTTTTCAACTTTGTTGTAAAGTGTTAAAAACGCTAGCTAGTTACAAATAGTTAATTTGTATTGCTAGTAATTTGTATTGCTTTGAAAGCCTATAAACGAAACAAATGAGTCTGAAATAATCGAATAAACTTATTGAACTTTACTGGAGTTTTATCTTACAAAATATTATTCACGCAAAGCAATTTCGGCTCCATCGGACTACAGTCACCGCCGATTATATTTTTCTGAATTTAGCAGGAATCAAAAGTAACTTACTCATTATGTAGTGTCATGAAAGTTACCCTCATCATTTTTTTTAACAAAATTTGAATTTTTAATTGCATAAATCTTAGGAATAATTTGTATATTTTAGCAATAAAACATTATAAGCAAATCAAAGAAATGATTTTATGAATAAATTAGGAAAGAGGTGAGATGAAGGAAAAGCATTTCAATCCCTACGAAGCTAAGATATAATATAACAGGACAATTCAGAATTTTGCCGGTTATTATCAGCAATTTATTTAAATAGCTAATCTTTAATATTAAATTTAAAATGCAAAAATATTTAAATTTGTTGGTTTTTGATTTCGCAGAGAAAAATCTGGGATTCTATTTCGAAGCAGTTTGTGACTGTCCATTGTAGCCCCTCTAAAATCTGATTAAAATACAGAAGGGACATAGAATATAACCACTATACTTCAAAAATCAAGTTTTCTAATGGGTGAGAAAGCTGTATTTTTGAAATGGCACGATTGTTGCACATCAGTCTGGTTACTTATTCTTTTGTGAAATATTAGTGCACAAGTATGAGATATTTTGTCTTGTTTAAAAAAAAATTAGAAAGTTAAATGAACTTGGGGATTCTAAAGATGTTTAATGATTGGTGAGGTTTGACCAGAATAGGTGGAAATATACACACGGAAATATACATAATAATGGAATTCTACCCAAATTACAACAAAATTTTACGCTTTGACTAATTTAACATTTGCTTTATTGTATCACTGGAATGAATTACCCGGTGTTGACTGGGATGCAAATAAACCCCGTTACTACATTTATAAATAACACTACTCAATTTTCTTCAAGTCCTAAACCGACGTCAAATTACCAGTACGCTATCCGCAAAGCGAAAAAAAAAAATAAACGCTTTCCGTGCTCCGTGATGCAAAATATAAATGAATGAAATATTAATAACCTCTAGGAGATGAACGTGGCATTAGATAGTTACGGTAGCTGTTAAATCGTATGATTAGCTGTTAGATCATATCGATGGCTGGAGGTTCTGTAACTGTTAAATCAAGAATAAAGCTGCTAGGTCATATCAGTAGCTGGAGATTATCTGATTTTGGAATTTAAAAATTCGTTAAAAATCGAATGTAAATTTTTGTAAAAGGCCTTCGAGATGCATAAGTTCAGCTATAGATGAGACTGTGTGAAAAAATTCAATGAGACAGATATCGGCCGGCATTGTGGACAAACAAACAGATAGATTCTTCTTTTCATTATTATAGATTCACTGGGGAGTGAAGACGATTGAAATGTAATGTTTAAAATGCCCCTGAGTTTGTGACAAGTGAATGAAAATATATAAAAAAATGTTCGAAGATACAAAACCTAATCCAAAAGCAGGAAAAATATATCGAATAGAAAAGGGGACAACAATTAGGAAAGAAAGGTGGAGGGGGTAAAAATTAAAAATATTCTAATTTTCTGCTGAAAGATAAAGTGCATAACAAAACTAAGAGAGAGGGGAAAATCATATTTGCAATCATTAGAGAACAAGGCGGTAAAACGCGCAATATTTATTTTCGTAATTTTGAAAAAAATAATAAAAGAAAACATCTGAAAAGAATTTGGAGATACATGGGCCCAACAGAAACACAGGAAAATATCGAAATGCTTGCAAATTCATTTAAAAAAAGGACGGGGGAGGGGGGGGGGGGGGTTAGAAATTAAAAATTATGAACTTTCGAGTGGGGTAATAAAAATAGGGTGTATTAAGAATAAAAAATAAATTCCATTCGTTGGAAAAGAGGAACGTCAATGTTTCATTTTTTCTTGGTTTTGAAAAAAAAAATGGACAAAAAAATACTACATATCATACAATACAACTTTATATAAGAATAATAATAAATCGAATGTTGACTAGAACATAGGGATATTAAATGAATTGTTTGAGTAGAAATAAAAAAAAAATCACAATATCAAAATGTATATAACAAATTTTAAGGTTGTTTAATTAACATTTTACTTAAAAGTGCATTAAATTATAATTATAACTAAAAGTGTTATTATGAAAAAATAAAATAGTATTTACGGATTATTGAACGTATATCTAGACAGAAATTTGTATGCATGAGCAAAAGAATATGTATAATCCCCATATTGAGCCTATAGAATAAATTTATTAATTTATGAAACAGCTCTAACAATGTATAAACAACTTTTGCACTTTCATGCAGATATTCATAAAGGAATTCCTTCGCAAAAATATTTTGTAATTTTTTTTTTCGTTTTGCAATGAAACTGGTAAAAATACAAAATTAAGATCATTTTACACCATTGCTTAGTTATTTGCCTCTGAAATTCCTCATAGAACAGCCACGGGGCATATTATTTTGGATAAAAGCATGAAAAATTATTCTTTTATCAATATTATTCTGGGGCTAATGCCAAAGACTAAATTCAGTACCAAATTAATTTTATTTGTTGAAACACATTAAAAATCGACAAAAAATGTAGTCAATTAAGAAATTTTGCAAAAATATTTTAAACAATTGAAAGAAAAAGTTACCCGGGTAGTTAGAACTCAAAAGACAGCCATATTTGTCGATGGATTTGTGAATCTCGCACGGCAGCATAACACAACACTTTGAACACTAAGAAGTAGCTTTTTACTTGTAGTCATAGTGTTTGTTATCTACATGGTCTCCAGCTAGGCTCAATGTCTAAATCAGCTAAAACGGTTATAGACGACCAAAAGCATGACCATCTGGACTAATCTCCTCCCTCCCGTCCTTTTAGAAGTGCGATCATAGAGGCCGCATCCATGTGTTTGCAATTTGAATTTGAAACCAGGAAAAAATTCTGAGAATCGGCCCCTGGGTTTTTCCCAGTATTTGGGGGAAACAAAGTCCCCCAAGGGATTGCAGGCTGCACCCAGCAGCAAATTGTTTAAAATCTGGTAATCTCCCAAGTGTTTGAGCGCACGTACTTTCAAGCAGAACTGTACATTGCTTCGAAAAAGATATAATTATGAGAGAAAAACGATTTTATCCTTTTTATATTTTAATACTATCTAAAAAAGTAAATTCATTTATTAAAGTGGCACAAAATAGGTTCATTTTCAAAATATTTTTTAATACGACCACAAAAGTCATTCTTACTACACCTTATTTCATTTCCAAATGGCCGCCCCTAATTCGTCCGCTGTGGGCAATTGCCCACGCCGCCCACGCCTTAAACCGGGCCTGCCCATATTTAACCAAGGAGAAAGTAAATACATTGAGCTGCAACAATCGTGACATTTTAAATATTGCATCTTTGCCAGATTTTGGAACATCCAGGTAAAAAAACTAAAATATCGGAAGTATAATTCCACTCGATTTAAAATCCAACTATATGCACTTATACGGCTTTAAAAGAACCACAGACTCTTGCTTATTGTTCATAGCTAGTATTTGGGGGGGGGGGGGGGGCATTACAAACTTGTAAAAAGAAAATTTTTCGATCGTTAGAGAGAGAGAGAGAGAGAGAGATTCAGAAACTGCATTTCTTAATACATAGTTTGTTGCTTAATATTTATATCTATCTCTTAAAGTTTGAGTGAAAGTAAGAAAAATTAAAAAATCACTCTCTCGGACAGATCCCTTCAGTATTTTTTAAAGAGTTCAAAACATTAAAATTATTTTATATATTCATAATCTGGACCCTATTTCCGACAAAACAAGAAAAATATTTGCATTTTTAACACTTTACAACAAAGTTGAAAAGTGTTTATGACTTTGTTCATTCTGTCTGTCTGTCTGTCTGTCTGTCCGTTAGCACGATAACTGCCGTAAAAATGACTTAATCAAAATGAAATTTTAGTATGTTGTTCAGACGGTCTGTAGGACCTATGGGAATATAAATGAATAATATCACCCAATGAGTTTTGGATTGAACCCGGGTTGAAAAAATAAAATACATTGAGCTCTATGGGACCTAATTTTTCAAACATTTTTTAAGCGGATTTAAAATCCACAAATTGCTTCGAAAATTTTAGATAATATTCAAATTGTTCCATAAAATATATAAAAAAAAATTCAGCGAAATATATTCAGTAGTTTTTTAAATAAAAATTAAAATAATAATAACACCTCTTATATGAAACGATCACGTGACCATAATATGAAAATGTCACGAGACCCACTTCAAAATGTTATATGGCATCCATCTTGTCTCAAAATCGTGATTTTTAAAGTTCTTTTTAATTCATATTGAGTGTTGTATCCGTTCTAAAACTACTTTATTTTTACCTAAATTATGTGCATCTACATACTGAAACAACGCAATGACAATATATCTGAGTTTAAATGCTCATCCAAATTTGATTATTTCTACAACGAAGCCTATTTTTCACCTATGTAAAATGTAAACAGCAAAATATGTAGAATGAGTTGTATTAGAATCGCTGTATTTCTTTAACACAAAATCATTTAGTTCAAGGAGTCTGCATAGCTGATATGAATGAAATAGTCATTAATTTTACAAAGATCAGACGATTTTTTTCGATGAAGTTTTACGCATAGAGTTTAATTACTTGTAGCTCCATGGTCTTAATTTTTAAATAAAATAAATTATTATAGTATTGTGATGAATGACATGAATGGGAAACTATTTATGAATGAAATGATTATTTTATAGAGAGAGCCAGGCGTGTTATTTTTTCTATGACGTCATTTGAATGAATTTCAGTTGTTTTCGATGAAGTTTTCAAATATAATAAATTATCGTAGTATTACGATAATTCTAAAATTATTACCGAGGAATGTATCACATTTTAGAGATGTTTAAACCAGGCAATTTATATTTCAATGCCGTCATTTGAATGAAGTTCATTTTTTTCGATGAAGGTTTAAGTTTGGAAATATAATAAATTAATGTAGTATTGTGATAAGTTTTAAAGTATTACCGAGGAATGTATTGCATTTTATTTTAGAAATGAATGATCTCTCCTCACTGCGAAACATAAATCCAAAAACAATGACTCTCTCCTTTCCGCAAGAAAAGAATTTGTTTATATCGTGTGATCTGCGCGCGCATCTTAAGACACTCTAGGTACACTTGTGTGAACTCAAGTTCTTCTGTGTTGTTGTTGTTTTGTATTATTACGGAGCAAAATGCTTGTTTCTTTTCAATATAATTTTAAATGTAGAATTTAATTAAATAATCTTTTCTTTCAATCAAGTGCAATTATTCCGTGTCACAAAGATGCCTGACATCAAGACGAAAACCAAACACAATAAAACGATATTTCTTTTAAGACTTTAGGGGAATTGGAGTGAAATAGCCCTACGCCCTTCGCACAGAAAGGTAAGCTTTTTACCTTATTATAATTATGCTGTTGAGAAAGAAAAAAGATATAATAACATATTTCTTATTGGTGAGGCAGTGCGCAATTTCCTCTGCACAACCTATGTTCTATTTTTTCTATTAGATTATGAGACTGAAGTCTAAGCCTGTCTCGCTAGAGAAATTTGTATTTATAAAATAAAATAGCAGCATTTCCACGAACAATACAATTATTATTTGAAGAGGGGCATAAGAATAAGTAACCGAAAAGAAAATAAATATGCAAATATATCACCTTTTTTTCATTCCCCATTGACTTTGTAAACACTTCTAAACCGAAAGTGATTTTTACGGAATAAGATAAGAAGAAATACCGTACTGCAAATAAACAAAAAAAAAACATTTCTTAAAGAAACTAAAATAAAATAAATTATAATGGCATCTATAAAGGAAAAATCAGTTGATTGAAAAGTTAAACCAGAGTAACTACTCCAATTGGAAATTCAAAATGGAAATGATGTTAATAAATAAAGAATTATCAGAAACGATAACCGAAGTAGCTCCTGACCCAATTACCGACGAATGGCAGAAAAGGGATAGAAAATCCAGAGCGCTCATAAATTTATTTATTGAAGATTCCCAAATCGTTCACGTCAAAAATTTCACCACGGCGCGCGATACGTGGAATGCGCTTCGCGCAATACACGAAAGAACAAATTTATCCAGCAAGCTATACGAAAGTTGTACAGTACAAAGTTAGAGGAAAGAGGAAACATGCAGCAACATATAACCAAAATTCTGGAGACAGTGGATAAACTCAAAGCAATTGGGGAGGAGATTTATAATTCGCATGTATCAGCACTATTTCTGTGCTCTCTACCCGCCAGTTACGAAACGCTGATAACGGCGTTGGAAGCGCGACCGGAGGATGAACTAACGCCAGAATTCGTTAGCAGCAAACTGATTGATGAATATAATAGGCGTAGGGATCACCAAGAAATGCCGCAAAGCATGGCAAAGGCTTTTCACGCAAATAAAAAATTCTCTAACACCTACGGCTACAAAATGAAAAACAAATACTGCTCACATTGCAAAATGAAGAACCACAACAAATCCGAATGTTGGCGTCTAAAGAATAAGACCAACGACCCCGGCAAATATAAAGATTATAAAAATAAATTCAGACACAACTCATCACAGTTAGTGTATGAGGGAAACGACAGACCTGCCGCTAAATCACGAACACAAGAAAGATATTCAGACACTAGATAAAGTAGGATCGAAATTTAGAGACTTAGCGCTCATAACGAATCAAACCGAAGAAGACAGCTGGATCGTTGATAGTGGTTCCTCATCCCACATAACAAATAATGAGAATTTATTCACTAAAATAAATAATGCAAACAAATCTGAAGTTATTGTTGCCAACGGTAAAGTCTTAACCGCCTATGGGTCAGGTGAAGTAAAAATAAAAAATCGAGCCTCGGATGGAGAGATAAGACAAGTAACATTACAAGGCGTACTATTTGTGCCAGAACTGAAAGCTAATTTATTTTCCGTACGAAAAGCAACGCAACGTGGATGCAAAGTAACTTTTACTAAAGATAACTGTCAGTTAACTTACAATGATGAAGTATTCTTAGAAGGAAAAATAAAAAATAACCTATATGAGCTAGACTTGCTGTCACCACAAAGCAAAAATGTTACATATATGGTAAATAACTGTAACAAGCCCAATTGTGTTACATTATGGCACAGAAGAATGGGCCACAAAAACGTCGGCTCTATAAAGGAAATTAAATCGAAACAGTTAGCTGAAGGCATAAACATCAACGAATGTAAACACGAACTAAATTGCGAAACTTGTATAAAATCAAAACTCACCGACATGCCATACCCCAAATCTACTCAAAACAGGGGAACTCACATTCTACAACTTGTGCACACCGACGTATGCGGACCGATGCAAGCTCCCACCATAGGAGGAAAATCATACGTCCTAACATACATTGAGGATTTCTCCAGGTACACAATGATCTACCTCTTATCAAAAAAGAGTGAAGTTATGACTAAACTGAAGGAATACGTCGCTTTTACGACAAACAAATTCGGAAAAAAACCCAGAAATACTGAGAAGCGATAACGGCGGCGAATACGTCAGTAAAGAATACGAGGAATATCTAAGTGACAACGGCATACATCACCAGTTGACCGTATCACACTGCCCATCCCAAAATAGCGTAGCGGAAAGAAAAAGCAGGTCACTAATCGAGATGACACGCGCTATGTTGTCAGAAGCAAATCTAGACAAAAAATTCTGGGGAGAGGCTATAAACACTGCCAATTACCTACAGAATAGACTTCCCACAAAGGCTAATACAAAAACACCCTACGAAATGTGGACTGGTATGAAACCAAATCTTCGTCATTTAAGGGTCTTTGGCTGCAAGGCCTATTCCTACATCCATAAAAGCAACCGAGGAAAATTAGATGAAAAAGCCCAAGAAAGAATTTTTGTCGGATACGACGACAGGTCAAAGGCTTACAGAATATATACGGAAGAAAAAAACATAACACTTGCTGGAACAGTTAAATTCCTCGAAAAATCAATGCAAAATTCAGAATTAAGCTCAAAAAATTTATTCGACAGAACAGATAGTGAAGTCGAAATAACTAATCCTCAAACAGAAGAAAAACCTGAAGAGGGTGAGATCGAGTTTGACACACCGTCAGATGATGGGCCAACGGCCGTACCGTGCTGAAAACACCGGTTCTCGTTAGATCACCGAAGTCAAGCAGCATCGGGCGCGGTTAGTACTTGGTGGGTGACCACCTAGGAACGCCGCGTGCTGTTGGCCATCTCGGGTGCGGTATCCCCGTGGTTTGCGCGCTAGATTTGCACGCTGCCACAAATGCCGCCGTGTTCATGCGGAGTACGATCACGTTAAACATGTGGGTCCGTAAGTCCTTCCGAGAGGTTGGTGGTAGGGGAAGGAGGGTACGGTCCCTGTGGATGCCTCCCCCACTGGGTTCCGGTCTAAATTGGGTGGCACTTCCCGGCCGTCCATACAGTTACCTTACACCTTTCTGGTAGGTCGGACGGTCTGGGTCTCAACAACAACAACACCGTCAGATGATGAACAAATAAATTCTGAAAACATAACCGCCAATCAACCTCGCAGATCCGGGAGACCAAACAAGGGAGTACCTACCGATCGACTCATCTACTTAGCGCAACAAGCTAACACCGTCGAATCCAGAGACTATAATGAGGTACTAAAAATTAACAGTCCACAAGAAAAACAAAATTGGCTAGACGCTATGGAAGAAATGCAATCTTTGCAAGAAAATAACACATTCACATTGATGGACCCCCCGCAGGGAAGAAAAATAGTTGGTTCAAAATGGACATATACAATTAAACACGACTCTCAAGGAAAAATAGCTAAATACAAAGCGAGACTGGTAGCAAAAGGATTTTCACAAAAATACGGTGAAGATTATTACGAAACTTTCGCACCAGTGGTCTCACACAGCACAATTAGAGCATTCCTGGCAGGAGCAGCATATAGAAAATATAACGTACACCACATTGATATCAAAACCGCTTTCCTTCACGGGGATCTAGACGAAACAGTTTACATACAACAACCAGATGGCTACATCTCCCCTGGTAACGAAAGCAAAGTATGGAAATTAAATAAAGCTATATATGGGCTGAAACAGGCCGCAAGAGCCTGGCATCTAAAAATAGGTGACTCTCTAAAACAATTAAAATTCATACAGAGTACTGCTGATCCATGTCTGTTCGAAAAGGGAAAAGGAGGAGAAACTGTCTATGTAATCGTATATGTAGATGATATTCTAATATCAGGATCAGAAGAACAAATTGACAAGACAACGAAAGAATTGGGCAGGCAATATGAATTAAAAAATTTGGGTGAAGTTAATTACTACCTTGGAATTAACATAAGAAAAGACCATAATGGAGATTATCTATTAAATCAAAAAAATAAGATTGAAGAAATTGTAAATACATTTAATTTGCAAGATTCAAAGCCCTATAGTACACCAATGGAAACAGGATATTTGAGAAATGAAACAGAAGAAAACCTACTTCCTAATAACACCAAATATCGCCAAGCTATTGAAGCTCTTCTATGTATTGCCACGGTCACGAGACCAGACATCACAGCGGCTACAAACATCTTAAGTCGGAGAAACGAGAAACCACGTCAAATGGATTGGAACGCAGTAAAGCGTCTAATAAGTTATCTAAATCATACAAAGGATCTAAATTTGGTAATAAAATCAACGACAAAACCAATTCTCTCAACATCCGCTGATGCCGACTGGGCAGGCGATAAAACTGATCGAAAATCCACAAGTGGTAATCTTTTCTTAATAGGTGATTCTCCTATACACTGGTTAAGCAAAAAACAATTATGTGTTGCGCTTTCCTCAGCCTGCAGTTAATCAACCTGCTCAAAGATCTCGATATGCTCCAACAGCTCCCGGTTACTATTTTTGAAGATAACCAATCATGTATAAAAATGATTGAATCACCGAAATACATGTCAAGAACTAAACATATTGACATCAGATTCCAAGCCATAAGAGATTTTCAGGAATCGGGTGTAATCCAGTTGAGTTATCTTCCAACTAAACTAATGACAGCGGACATGATGACAAAACCGCTGCCAAAGCCTGAATTTCTGAAGCACAGATCCAGTCTGCTACAGCCGTAATATGCAGCTCCAGAGATCAAGGGGGACTGTTAGAAATGAATGATCTCTTATCACTGCGAAAAACCTATCCAAAAAAAATGCCACTTTCATGCACTTTTGACATTTTTTTTTCATCCCCCACTCTCTCGTTTCCGCAGGAAAAGGAATTTGTTTATATCATGTGATCTGCGCGCGCTTCATAAAAACATATACAGATACATTTGCGTGAACTCTAAGTTCCTTTTTTTTTCGTTCTTCTGCTTTTGTATTACTACAGAGTAAAATGCTCGTTTCTTTTAAGTGTGACTTTTAGTGCAGAATATAATAAAATAATCTCTTTTTTACAATCAAGTGCAATCATTCCGTGTCACAAAGATGCCTGACATCAAGAAAAAACCAAACATAATTAAACGATATTTTTTAAGACTTTAAGGGAATTGGATCGAAATAGTAAACTACGCCCTTTGTACAGAAAAGGTAAGCTTCTTTACCTTATTGTTATTATTATGCTGTTATGAAAGAAAAAAGAAATAATGACATTCTTCTTATTGGTGAGGCAGTGCTCAATTACCTCTGCAGAACCTATGTTCTAATTTTTCTACTAAAAACTGTCCTAAACCTCAATGTGTAGCATGTGGAGATGTATTATCCAATGACTGTATAAAACCTTCCCTACTTTTACGACATTTACAAACGAAACATGCCATTTATAAAAACAAGGAATATAATTTTTTTTTAACGCTTGGCGAAAATTAAGAATAAATCGAATTTCACATCGTACATCCTGTCATCTAACAAAGATCTAGAAAATGCCGTTGAAGCTAGTTACAGTATTGCTAAATGTGGCAAAAATCATACCATAGCTGAGAATTTGATTCTTCCCTGTATAAAAGATGCTATTCGATGTATGCTTGGAGAAGAGCGAAAATGAACAGCATCGAATAATACAATATCTTTAAGGATTCAGGATATGTCTTATGATGTTGAGATGACAATAATTAGCAGAATTAAAAATAGCAAATTTTTCAATATTCGAGTTGATGAAAGCACAGATGTCGCTAATTTTGCTTGTTATAGCAAGATATTTGATCGATAACAAACTGAAGTGAACCTATTACTTTGTCACCCTTTGTCAGAACGCACAAGAGGTGAGGATATATTTAATGCTATTGATTGTTATTTCAAAGATAAGAGCATTGGTTGGTCTAACTGTTGTGGATTATGTACCGCTGGTGCCAAGTCTATGTCAGGTATTTACTCCGGTCTTCGCAATCATGTCATGAAGGTAGCTCCCAATATGAATTGGAGTCACTGCTGCATCCACAAATAAAATTTAGCATCTAAGAATCTTCCACGTGAATTGAACCTTGTTGCTGATGAAACTGTAAAAGTGGTCAATTTTATAAAATAGAGGCCCACAAACTCAAGAATTTTCAAAGCTCTGTGTAACAAGATAGTCTTTATTCTACGTTGTTCTTTCATACAAAAGTGAGATGGCTATCTCGTGGTAAGTCCTTACCAGACTGTTTGAGCTTAGGTATGAGCTACAAGTTTTTTTTTCTAAGGCCATCCTTTCCAGATTTCTTCCAAATTACACGATTATAAATGGCTCCAGGCTCTTGCATATTTATCAGATATTTTTCTACATATAAATAAGTTAAATTTAACACTTCAAAATATACTCTATAACAAAAAAAATCAACGCACCCAGAAGGAGTTGTCCGATTGTAATGAAATTTCGTGTGCAAAAGCATTTTGAGCGAACATGCAAATGAATAAAATCTGGTGTCCAATGAATAAATAAATGGAGCTCCAGCGCATCGGAACTGCGCATTCAGCAGGTGTATATAAGGAGCGATTCTGAATCTGTGGCCAAAATTTCTGTTGCATTTGACTACAGATATCTTACGTCTTTGGTAGTGATTTCTGGCACACTGACAGCACAGCGGTACGTAGACAACATTCTACGACCGATTGTGTTACAGTTCCTTTTGCGACACGGACTTACCCCGGACTTACTTATCAACAAGATAATGCCCGGTCACACACGGCACATGTTGCTATGAATTGTCTTCAAGCTTGCCCAACACTTCCTTGGCCAGCTAGGTCTCCTGATCTCTCTCCCATAGAGCACATTTGGGACGTTATGGGAAGGCGATTGCAACCATCCCGGGATGTTGATGATTTAGTCCGACAGTTGGAGACAATTTGGCAAGACATTCCGCAGGACACTATCCGTGAACTTTATCAGTCTATGCCACGCTGGGTGACATCTTGCATTCAGGCCACAGGTGAACCAAAGCCTTACTGACTTCCTTCCTTTGTATACGGCCAAACTCTAAATCATTAAATTGTTCTGAAATTTTAATCGTTTCTTTTTCTATGTATGTTCTTCACATCCACCAATTGTTACCACAATCGGACAACTCCTTCTTGGTGAGTCGATTTTTTTGTTATAGAGTGCAGCTCAATAACGATATTTAGTGTATCTGACAAAATTGAATCTACGGATAAAAAAATTAATTTTTGGAAGTCTTTATTGAAAATGGTCAACCTGGAGTATTTGATTGAAACTTTGCACAATTTCTTATCTGAAAACAAACTATGACTCTCCCCGGAAATAAGCCAACAAATAATTGAACATTTACAAGGATTAAAATCAGATTTCTAGAAGTATTTTCAAAAACCTGTCAATATAAACTATTGGATTCTAAATCTATTGGAACAGGAATACTTTCAGCTAGCTAATTTTTCAATCAAAGAAAAAAAGAACTTGATTGAAGGTTCAACTGCTATCATATTAAAATCCCAATTTAAAGCAAAATGTCTTCTTAATTTTTAGGTAGACGTTAGTAGAGAATCTGAGCTGCTTTCTGATAAAGAGCTTAAGTTTCTGTTGCCATTTACAAGCACGGAGTTTATAGAAACAGCTTTCTCTTCATACATTTTTTATCAAAAATAAGTATAGCAATAAGCTGAATGCAGTTCCAGATTTAAGATTATACCTTGCATCAGTCAAATCCGATATCAAAAAATTATGTGCCACAAAACAAAGACAAGGATCATACTGAATACCTTTTAATGCGAAATAAAATACTTTCAATTAGTTATTTGTGCAATTTGAAATGGTCATCTTTATTATAATTGTACTTATTTTTAAAGATATGAACATAAATAAAATATGCTCTTTATCCACATTATAAATTAAAGTGTTGTTATTGTTGATTTAAAGTTACAACACGTAAAATCGACATCGCGGTTACTTAATAAATTTCTTATATGAGGGGTACAATCTAAAAATAAATTAAATAATAGGTAAATTTCTTATATGAGGGGAAATGACCTGTAAAGGTGTAAGCTAATAAAAAGAGGTTGGAAACAGCAGCTATAGAGCATAAAAGAAACTATTTTAACGAGCGTCTGTGTGTGTGCGTTGTTGTTGAGACCCAGACCGTCCGACCTACCAGAAAGGTGTAAGGTAACTGTTTGGAAGGCCGGGAAGTGCCACCCAATTTAGACCGAAACCCAGTGGGGCAGGCATCCACAGGGATCGTACACTCCTTCCCCTACCACCAACCTCTCGGAAGGACTTACGGACCCACATGTTTAACGTGATCGTACTCCGCATGAACACGGCGGCAATTGTGGCAGCGTGCAAATCACCGGGCTACCGCGCCCGAAATGTGCCAACAGCATGCGGTGTTCCCAGGTGGTCACCCACGCAAGTACTAACCGCGCCCGCTGCTGCTTGACTTCTGTGATCTAACGAGAACCGGTGTTTTCAGCACGGTAGGGCCATTGGCTGTCTGTGTGTGTGTGTGTATTTATGCAATATATGTATCCACCCTAACTCAACCAATTGACCAAATTTCATAACATTTCATAGATGAAATTTGGTCACTTATGTGTTACCCTGGTGCTGATTAGATTTTGGTACGATTCCAAACAAAAAAGAACCTGTCTTTTTTTTTGCTAAATGGCCCGCAAAAATTGTCACAATCTAAATTAAAAGACTACATATGCTTAAATGTATAAAATAAAATATTTGTCTTATACGTTATTTTTGACGATGGAAAAAATAAGACCAACCCTGTGACTAACCTTTGAGATATTTAAGTTTTTTCGCATTTTTAATGCGCCGCATTTAAAAAGGCATCCATAACCAAATAGAAACGAAAATTGAATTAAAAGTGCAATTTCAGTGTCATTTCAAATAATTATGAGTGTTATTTTGAGCAATTAAACTCAAGTTAATGAATTATTAAAGAAATAAAAAGAAAATGAATTTGAGTTTGTAGGGAAAGTCATGTGTTGCCCACATCAGATTTTTTTTGTTAAGTAATAATGTTGTTAAAAGTGCCCATTTTCAAGGTACGTTCGGTTTTCCATGCCAATAATAGTTTGGTATGGCTTTATTTATTGGTTTTGTAGATTTGGTGATTTACAGATAGCGTACGGTAATTGTCATAGTAACAAGATTTGCCTTTCCAAATTAAAAAATATGATGTGGGCAGCACATGATTTTCCTTATATAATGCAATGAATTTACTACTTTTACAGTTAAAAAAATATTATTCTTATAGCAGATACTTATATTCTTTCCAAGATATTTAATTTTCTTCAATTAGTCGTCATTTTTATTGATTTAGAGTCATTTTTATCCATTTGGCGAGATTTTCGTTAATTTGGCAGCATTTAAAAATGTCGCCAAGTTGGCGACATTCCGCTAAATTCGTCGCCAAAATATCGCCAAGCGTTATGGATGGAGAAATAAGTTATTCTTACAGCAGATAAATGACTATTGGTGTTCAAATACAAAAGTATTACTCAAAGTATCTTTTCTCGTGAATGGAACGAGTTAGATCCACGAGAATGATGTCACCAAATTTATCGCATGATATTACATATGAAGAGTGAACATGTTTCTTAACAATTAATATTTTTTTTATAAATTTATTTGGAAAATGTGCAATATCTCGAGAACGGTTTGTGTTAGCATTCTAAAGTTCATGTCAATCGTTTTCTAAGGAACAATTACATAAGAAATGCCTATTTGTGCAACTTTATTAAAGGTTTTGATTTTTTGATGATTTTTCAAAATTTCACTCGAAAATTTAGGGGGGTTCTGAACTTTCGATTGTGTTTTGAAACAAAAGACTTCCAGTATTCATGAATTGTGATTTTTGTACCAAATTTTATTCGAATCTCTCTATTCGTTCGTGAGATATCGTCTCCACAGTCTCACTGACACACACACACACAGACATCACCTCAAAAATGTTTGATTCGTGATCAGGGATGCCTGAAACGTGCTCTCCCGTCGAAAACTTGAATTCGAATTTTCGACCCCGTCACAATACTTTCCTTATACATTATGTATATAAGGAAAGTAAAAATAAATACATTATCGGCACATGTAAAATGTTATTAGAATTTCGATTTTGAATTTTTTAAATCCATTGATTGGAACACAAGCCATAGACTTTAAAGGACAAAATATTAGTTTACGATTATTAAAATCATATGGATTAAGTTGCTTGGCAGATTATAGCAAATTTTTTAATTGTCCAGCTGAATTCGCGCGAAATATAAGTGAATCTGGTACTTTGAGAGATATTTGAATGTTGTATTCAAGAAAAGTGTCAAATATTAATATACGCCAAACATATTGGGGCATGGATCATACACATCAATATTTTCCTCTGAAATAATGCAGAATCGCACGATGTATGGAAAGTTATGTGTCACCCACATCAGATTTTTTATCTGTTAGAAATAATAAGAAAACAAGCACAGAAAAACATATACCGTAAGAGTCAATATGGCTTCTTCAAGAACGCTTAAAATACAATTATGAAAAATAATCTTAACTCACAAAAATTTATGGGATAATTTTCTCTTTATTAAAAGCAAAGTAAATATAGGTAATTTATAAAAAAAAACGCACATGAAATCCAATAAGGGTCTAAGTCCAATAAGAGTCTAAGTCCAATAAGTATCTAAGTCCAATAAGAGTTTAACTCTTAAGATACGTATATCTGTACACCGTCTGAAGAAATATGTTATAAAATTATTTCAATTTTGTTTTTATATCTTCATTATGGAATATGACTTAAAGCAAAATCATATACAAAATTGCAGTTATATTATTTGCTGCCTTGTCCAACTACTTGTAAAACCTCAGTAGGTTATATATATATATATATATATATATATATATATAATGTACAGAAAATTTTTACAACGAGATCTGTATTACCAATATAAATCACCATATATTTAATCCGCATTAATAAGCATAGTTTATTTTCGATAAGTGGTTATCATCAGTTTTAGTCGCGCCGAAGTTGCTGTAATCGTCAAACTTTAACGAAAGTTACATTTTTGAGTCGTTCTTGGCAACATGACAGTTGCTAATTTTCAGTTTTCTGAGGGTATTTCATCTCAAAACCATTTGTATTGTTAAGAGATTACTGTCAACCCCCCCCCCCCCCCACGATTTTTTATGCGTTATTCTCTACTAGTTTATATCGTGTATGGTCTGTTCTAACCTATTGTGGCGAAGTTTTCTTATAGTATAGAATCTGTATAGTTAACCTTTAGGAACAAAAGAGAATTGGAAATTTTTTATTTTGGATGTGAAAGAGGATTGGATTTGAGATATCGAACGGAAGTATAAAAAATATACAACAGTATAAATGGAAAAATGTAGTATTTATTTTTAAATTTTAATTTATGCCAAGCACATTTTGCAAAAACTTTTTAATAAAATTAGATTTTTATGAATTTGAATTTTAACTGATTTACACTAAGTCCCGACATGGAAATTATATATATATATATATATGTGTGTGTGTGTGTGTGTGTGTGTGTGTGTTCGGAGCAAAAGTAAAACGCGATAAAAAAATATCTATGGGTCGGAGAGACATGCGGTTTGCAGATTAATATTCACCGTGGAGGGGGATTTTGTATGGCATGAAAAAAAAGTTCAAAATCTCGGCACTAGGGGGCACTGCTGCAGATAAAGCCATGGAGGTGACTTATGCATATCGCTCAAGCAACGCAAAATTAGGATCAGACAAAAACGTTATTGAATACCATCCCACACGGCACGTCAAGTGATGGAGTTGCTATGGTCAACGTTTGGTGCTGATCACATACTGAGCATGCATAGCACACATGAATGGCCTGCGAGATCGCCAGGTCTCACACCCTGTGATTTCAGGCTGTGGGAATACCTAAAATCACGGACCTAAAGAGGAAATCCCCAGTCCTTACCAGCACTGAAAAACGCCTTACTGCAGGAGGTAGCAGCCATTCCCGTTGATATGCTGTTTCATGCTGTATCAGCCATAATACCGCGACTGCACTTAGTACTCGAATGTGGTGCTGACACTCACTTGCAGCTGTAAGTCATGCTGAAATAAAATATCTCATTTCGCAATTATTACCTCGCATTGTTTTCTTTTCAGCAGCGCCCCCTAGTGTCGAGATTTTGAACTATTTTTTTGCATGCCATACAAAATCCCCCACCACGGTGAATATTAATCTGCAAACCGCATGTCTCTCCGACCCATTTATATTTTTTTATAGCGGTTTACTTTTGCTCCGAACTTTTGAATCACCCTGTATATGTATATTTATATATATATATATTACTTATTATTTACAAAAGCGAATTGTTCTTCATATGGCCGTGAAAGTATGAGGCAAGGACGGTAATACATACCGCATGCCCTCTTGTTTTTTCCTATTTTTACTTTCCTTATATACATAATGTATAAGGAAAGTATTGTGACGGGGGTCGAAAATTCGAATTCGAGTTTTCGACGACGGAGCACGTTTCAAGCATCCCTGATCACGAATCAAACATTTTTGAAGTGATGTCTGTGTGTGTCAGTGAGTCTGTGGAAACGATAACTGACGAACGAATGGACCGATTCGAACGAAATTTGTTGCAAAATTCACAATCTGTAAACACTGGAAGCCTATTGTTTTTATACGCAATCGAATGTTCAGAACCCCCCTAAATTTTCGAGGGAAATTTTGAAAAAATCGTCAAAAAATCAAAACCACTAATGAAGTTGCACAAATTGATATTTTTTATGTAATTTTTTATTAGAAAACGATTGACATAAATTTTAAAGCGCCAACATGAACCGTTCTCGAAATATTGCACATTTTTCAAAAAAAATATCAAAAAGTCATATAAAATAAAAAAAAATATTTCCCATTGAGAAACATGTTCACTTTTCATATGTAATACCATGCGATAAATTGGGTGACATCATTCTCGTGGAACTACCTAGTTCCATTCATGAAAAAGGATACTTTGAATAATACTTTTGTATTTGAATGCCAATAGTCATTTATCTGCTGTAAGAATAACTTATTTCTCCGTCCTTAACGCTTAGCGATATTTTGGCGACAAATTTGGTGGAATGTCGCCAACTTGGCGACATTTTTAATTGTTGTCAAATTAACAAAAATCTCGCCAAATGGATAAAAATAACGCCAAATCAATGAAAATGACGACTAATTGAAGGAAATAAAATATCTTGGAAAGAATATAAGTATCTACTATAAGAATAACATTATTTTAACTGTGAAAGTAGTAAATTCATTGCATTACATAAGGAAAGTCATGTGTTGCCCACATCAGATTTTTTTTTACTGTAAAAGTAGTGAATTCAGTGCATTATAGAAGGAAAGTCATGTGTTGACCACATCAGATTTTTCTTATTTAGAATTTGAATTAAGATATCATTTTTTATGTTTGTATATATTTAAATCATATTTTTTTTATAAAATGCATATATAAAGACAGAATTCAAATAGTTCCAACAATTTTTCGGACGGTGTACAGATACCATACATAATATATCTTCGCACTACTGCAATTGCGGAAGTTACATAACTGCTTCCACGGGCAATACAGCGTTTCAATATAAGTTACAGCTTCATCGGTAAACTTCCGAATTCACCTTTTCATATGTAAGCGTCTTCGGAAGAAATGCTTCGAAACCTTCCCGAGTAGGTCCGAACGAACGACGAATCGTCCTGAAAGAACGAATCGCTTGATTTGAGAGTCACTCTTGGTTGAACGTTTCGCTGGAACTCTCCCGGGTAATTTGAGTTTCCACCAGGGTAGTACCGCACCACAATGAACAGCCGGGGCTCTCCTGGTACCGGCGCTATTCCTATTCCAATGTGTCTGGATGATCGCCATACCATCTGAGTAAAGTGGAAAGCGCCTGGAAACAGAAAAAGACAGCATAGTCAGAAAAATACAGCATAAGCAAAAGTCACAAAACCCAACAAAACGAATGTACTAGATCCAGAAAATCTAAAACCAGGAATGCGAGAGCCAGTGCTTAAGTTCTTAGAACACGGAAATACAGAAAATGACAGCTTCCAGTCCAGACTATATTTAAAAATTTGAACTTAAGGAGCAGTTGAGGCAGAACTTTATTTTCGAGGAGTGATATGGAAGAAAGGGTTTCGTCCAGAAAAGAGCACCAGGCACGAAGCGCCTTTAATCTCCAATCTCTAAGTGTGGTTCTTATCTTCATACTGTGACATTATTTCATTTGCCCATAGTTGGAGGTTCGAGGTTTTTGATGTACTGTGTTTATTATTTGACCTAGCTCCTAGTGTGGCAGTTTGTTGCACATTTAGAGTTTGAGTAATTTTGGGGATTTGATGCAGATCTAAGGATTTCCTAGCTATTTGGCAGTTTAAGGTTTAAGAACATTTTTTAGAAAACATTGATCGCAGTTTTTATTTAATTTCAACTATTTAAGGTGGGACTTACCTAATTCCGATTTTCAATATTAAGTACCGCGCGAGGTCTCTTACGTGATTTGGCCTTGCGATGATCATAGTCATGCAGATTGAATAGTAGTTCATTTGGAACAGATGGCAGATTTTTATAGAATTTAAGCGCTAGCTTTTTAATTTGGGCTCTAACAGTTTTTATTTTGAAGTCTTTCCTAATTACCGAGTTTCTTAAGTATCTAGGGGCTTTCCCTATAATCCTTAGGGTTTTGTTTTGTTTTGTCTCTGGTAAGTCTATAGTAGTTTTACAGGCATATCCCCATACGGGTGTTGCATACAGCATTCCCGGGCGGATGACCGATTTATAAATTAGGAGTTTATTTTGATAACTTAAAGGCAAGGTTACTATAACCTAAAATAGGTTGGTTTTAGCGATGCGCTCGTTGTCATTGGCTACTGATCGTGACGTCACCATCGAGTAAGTCAGAGCCAAGCCGCAACGGCGAAGCCGAAGAATCACGTATTTTAAATATCCCAACTTCTTATCACACGTCTCTTCCAAAATATTTTGACAAAATTAAAATCTCTATTTGAAATTTCATCACCACCACCAAACTTGGGTCCGTTATTTGAGCCCCTATCGCTTCTTTTATTTAAAATAAATTGTTTGTAGTCCAATATTGCCCCAAAAATTATCAATTGAATATAGACTACGAATCAGTGGCGAAAGTTTGCGATATTATTAATCATCGGTTCAACCAATAAATTCGCCAAAGGCAAATACGATTGCCTTAAAACTTAAGTTTGCTAACAAACAATTGGACCCCCCCCCCAAATATATATATATATATATATATGTGTGATTTTTTGAAAAAACAATCAGTTTTCAATATTTCTCAAAACATAACAAAATTGCTTTCAAACCTCACAATTAATTGGCCTGCTACATTGTTTCAGTGTTGTTCTTTTCCTTCAATTAAAAAATAAAATCCATGAGAATTTCAATACTAAATATTTTATTAATTTCAGGCTCTGAAATTCACCACCAAATTTCTCTATTTACATGTAGCCGCTTGTCCCTTCACATTCAGTCGATGTTTCTTTGTCGTATTTCTTTTTACTTTCCTTATATACATAATGTATAAGGAAAGTATTGTGACGGGGTCGAAAATTCGAATTCGAGTTTTCGACGGGAGAGCAAGTTTCAAGCATCCCTGATCACGAATCAAATATTTTTGAAGTGATGTCTGTGTGTGTGTCAGTGAGACTGTGGAGACGATAACTGACGAACGAATGGACTGATTCGAACCAAATTTGGTACAAAAATCCCAATCTGTAAACACTGGAAGCCTATTGTTTTTATACGCAATCGAATGTTCAGAACCCCTCTAAATTTTCAAATGAAATTTTGAAAAAATCGTCAAAAAATCAAAACCACTAATAAAATTACGCAAAGAGACATTTCTTATGTAATTTTTCATTGACATAAATTTAAAAATAATTTGACATACATTTTAGAACGTTAACATAAACGAGATATTGCACATTTTTCAAAAAAAAAAAAAAAAAATCAAAAAGTCATATAAAATAAAAAAAAATATTTCCTATTGAGAAACATGTTCACTTTCCATATGTAATACCATGCGATAAATTGGGTGACATCATTCTCGTGGATCTAGCTCGTTTCTTTCATGAAAAAAGATACTTTGAGTAATACTTTTGTATTTGAACGCCAATAGTCATTTATCTGCTGTAAGAATAACATATTTTTTCATCCATAACGCTTGGCGAGATTTTAACGACGAATTTATCAGAATGACGCTAACTAGGCGACTTTTTAAATGTTGCTAAACTAACGAAAATCTCGCCAAATGGATAAAAATGACGCTAAATCAATGAAAATGACGACTAATTTTCGAAAATTCAATATCTTGGAATGAATATTAGTATCTATTATAAGAAAAACGTATTTTTTTTACTGTAAAAGTAGTAAATTCATTACGTTATATAAGGAAAGTCATGTGTTGCCCGCATCAGATTTTTTTTTTTTTTTTGTGATATGCTAGTAATTGTAGAAAGAGTACGTTTCCTCACTTCTCTGGATACACATCTCGTTTTTGAAATCGAATCTTTCCGATTTCGTGTTTACAATACAACTTTCTTCGAAATTTTTACTTAAAAAATCACCTATTATTTGTTGGAGTGCTTGGTCTTGGACTAGAAGTATTCAATTTCAGAAATGGAACAGAAGTGAGGTTCAATCTTCTTGACGGGGCTAATTGTAAAAGTTCAGCTCTTAAATCTCTAGCATAGTCCTCCTTCACAAAATGCTCGGAACATACACATGCATTTGAAAAATTCACTTTATCCAATCTTCGGCACTTAATGTACAATTTTTTTCGCATAGATTCATCTTTAGGGAAACTATGAAAAATAATTCCCATACCATACCTTTTGTGTTGCGATTTGTGTTCTTACAGGTAGTAACTGCACAATTCGGCATGATGTTAATGAAATTATAAAGTACTAAATAAAAGTAAAATAGCTACACTTGAATGTGTAAAAGAAATCAAACGAGGCAAAACAATATGTAAATCCAAGGTCAATATAAACAACGAAACGGCGGGAAGAGCAGCAAGCAATCGAGAAATTTTGACTCGATGATGACGTCATGCGTAGATTCCGAAAACAGGTGTCGCGTTGCGCATCGCTTTTACGGTCCCCCCTGACTTAAAGGAGTGATATGCACTTCCTTTTTTTATTATTAAAATAATTTTTTATTTTAATTACTGGAGGTTAAAAAGGTTTTTTTTTTATTAATTTAGTTCAAGGAAATTCAGAACGACAAACTAAATGGGGATTCAGTAGACTTTATTTTTCACATATGTGTTTAAGAAGAATTTTGTAACTTTTGAATTTCGGGGAGGGGGGGGGGGTTGAATCTCTAACCCCCCCTTAAATACACCCCCGGTTGACATATACATACACAAAAACTATTTTAAATAAGTATTATCGACACGCGTAGATATACAGTTATGATAATATATTTTACTCAGAGTACAAGTTTAAAATTAAATCTAGAAATAGAAGCAAAGAAAAAAAAAATAATTTTTTTGTTTTTTTAGATAAAGCATGAAATACATAGACTAATATAACAGTGCAAAAAGACTCAGTAAAATTAATTAAGAAAAATTAAAAGCATAAATTCTCATAAACTAATATGTTAATAGATACTATTAGAGATCTTCTTTGTAATCAAAATGCATTTTTAAATCCGCGGTCAATAGAAGTTTTGTTTTTACACACATTCCAGATAAGATAATTCTTCACATAACAAGTTAAGATTCTTCACATAACCAGATAAGATTCACATAACCAGATAAGATAATTCTTTGGAGAAGGTTTAGTTAAATGGAAATTTTTAGTCATACAACAGTAAAATAATGATCAATATCACCAGAATATTCATAATGATAATTATGTCCAATTATAAAAAGCACTATTTAGAAAATATTGTCGTGACGGAATTCGTCACTCCTTTGTAAACTGCATAATTTCAGTTATGTGACTGAATAAAAGAATAAATGTTTTCTTAGTCACATAACTGAAATTATGCAGTTTACAAAGGAGTGACGAATTCCGTCAGATGAAAAAAATCCTCCTTTGTCGAATTTTTTTTTCCCGGAGGAAGGGGGAGTCTGTCCTGACGGAATTCGTCACTCCTTTTTAAACTGCATAATTTCAGTACTTTTAAACTTTTATTTAATTAATCTGTGTCCTGGAACCCTCTTGCCAATGTATATATTCTAGCTTATGTAAACGTATCGAAATCTGTTTTAATTGTGGCCATTTTTATTTCATTATATAATTCTCGCACACTCGGGGAATGGCGCCTGTTAGTCTGGGTCGCACCTGTTGCTGGCGGAGACAAGTGTCTTCGTTCTTCGTGTCTGCACGTGCCTTTTACTTTTCCGTTGTGGGGGCGGATCCCTGGATGCTTTTGAATTGGAAGTAATTTTGGAATGGCTGAAATGAGAAGATGTGAGCCCATGTGATTTTCTATTGGACGGGTTCTGGATCCATCTGGAATGTATATAAGCTGAGTGATTCTTGTTTCGGGGCTCTCGGATATTGACTCTGCCACGCACACACTCACAACAGAAATCAAGAGAGCAATTGCCTCTGCCACAACACATCGTGAGTCTCCAAAAATGCCCACACTTTCCCACCATGTCAAACAATTAGTCAGGCAAAGAAATAGAATACGTAAGACATGGCAGGCTAACAGAGACCCCGCCCTTAAAAGGGAGCTTAACAGACTCACGTGCAAAGTCAGGGAAAAAATTGTCGCAGAAAAGCAGCAACAGTATAAAGAACTAATCGAATCCCTTAGCCCAGAAGACGTATCGCTCTGGCAATTCGCAAAAAGACTCAGGAAACCTCAAATTAAGCTCCCGCCACTAATAGATGGTGCTAAAATCGCGTACTCAGACGAGGAAAAAGCCGAGGCGCTCGCAAGCCATTATGAAAAACAATTCCAACCAAACCACGATCTAATGTGTCAGGACACCCTAAGAATGGTTAGTCAAACTTTAAATAACTTCAGGAATTCCCCGGTAACGGCTGAGATTGACCCAGCCACCCCGCAGGAGATAGTAGAAATTATTAAAAATCTCAAAAACCGTAAAAGCCCAGGGCACGACAAAATCAGAAATATTGCGGTTAAAAACCTACCCTTAAACGTAATATGTTACTTGACTATCTTAATAAATAAAATATTAAAACTAAACTATTTCCCCAAAGAATGGAAGGAAGCGATAATTATAACAATCCATAAGCCTGGTGAGGATGCCACAATTCCAGCCAACTACAGACCAATTAGCTTGCTACCGACACTTAGTAAAATTACTGAGAAAATTATTCTTAAGAGACTGAACACGCACCTTAGTGAGAATGACATTATCATTCCGGAGCAGTTTGGATTTCGGCCAAAGCACTCCACCACTCATCAATTGCTGAGAGTGGTAGAGTACATATCTTCTGGTCTCAATAACAAGACACCCACAGCTGCGATTTTTCTGGACATACAAAAAGCCTTTGATAAAGTATGGCACTGTGGATTAGCGTACAAATTGATCACTTTAAAAGTCCCTGACGCACTTGTCAAACTTTTAATCTCATACTTAAATAACAGACACTTTCAAGTCAGAGTAGGAGGTAACTTATCTACACCCAAGCTCATTAAAAGTAGTATACCGCAAGGTTCTATCCTGGGCCCGACACTCTTTAACATATACCTGAACGACATCCCTAGGACTCCAAACACAGAGCTGGCACTCTATGCAGACGACAGTGCGATACTTGCAAAACACCCCTATGTCTCAGTAATGCACAGACAGCTACAACAACACTTAGACATACTCCAAACTTGGCTGGAAAGATGGCGAATAAAATTAAACCCCAATAAATGTCATTGGATTTATTTCTCTAGAAAACGTAAACCTCCGCCGCCTCTGTACATAAACAACCATGCCCTGAAAGCGGAAAAATCTACTAAATACCTAGGTGTAACGATAGATTCCCACCTAACCTGGAAACAGCACGTAACGAACTTAATCAAAAAAGCGTATATGGCCACAGGAGCCTTATATCCAATGATAGGAAACGGAAATCTAAGTTATCAAAATAAACTCCTAATTTATAAATCGGTCATCCGCCCGGGAATGCTGTATGCAGCACCCGTATGGGGATATGCCTGTAAAACTACAATAGACCTCCTAGAGACAAAACAAAACAAAATCCTACGGATTATCAGGAAAGCTCCCAGGTACTTAAGAAACTCGGTAATTAGGAATGACTTCAAAATAAAAACTGTTAGAGCCCAAATTAAAAAGCTAGCGCTTAAATTTTACAGAAATTTGCCATCCGTTCCAAACGAACTGTTATTCAATCTGCATGACTATGATCATCGCAAGGCCAAATCTCGTAAGAGACCCCGCGCTGTTCTAAACATCGATAATCGGAATTAAAAGATCCCACCTCAAACATCTGAGTTTTAAATAAAACTCGCGACTATTATTTTATAAAAAAAATATATATATATATATATTCTAAACTCTAAACTGCCAAAACGCTAGGTAACCCTTAGATCTGCATCAACCCCCCAAACTGCTTAAACTCTAAATGTGCAACAAACTGCCACACTAGGAGCTAGGACAAATAATAAAAAGTAGTAAATAAAAACCTCGAACCTCCAATTAGGGTCACTGAATTAATGTCACAGTTTGACGATAAGAACCACATATTGAAACTGGAGATTAAAGGCGCTTCGCGCCTGGTGCTCTGTCTTGTACGACACTACGATGGTTTCGGGGCTCTCTCCCTGGAATCTGTAGGTCAGCCCCCCCTTGCTTAAGTTATTGGGCATGTCTGTAAACTTGCTAGGTTGCCCCTGTTCCGCGTGTTGTGCACGCAGCTTTTCATTGATTCAAGGCCGGTGCTCTTCGGAGCACTGCTCGACCCCCCCCTCTCTTCTTTCGAGGAAATTTAAATCCTCCTTTTCCAAATTATGCGACTCGTCAGATTCCTGCTGTGACTTGTCACAACAGGTATGGAAGAGCTCAGCCCGTTTCTTTGTTGAACCTTCGTTTACGTAAAAGTCTTCTTTTGTTACTATCCCCCTCCCCCCTCCCCCTTAAGTTTGAAGTATAAAGGCAGCCTGCGGCTGTCCTGGGAACTTCGTAATTTGGAAACCTTGAATCCTTGAAATTGAATCTCTCCCTGGAAACATCTTCGAACTCACGTCGACGCGGGACTTAGCCCTCAGGTTGAGTTACCGTGTTGTGAGGGTCGGGGGAGACGCCACTGCCATCACCGTCGCCACTGCTGAGACCTGCTGATGCCTTGCCCTCGCCGACCGTCGACTGCCGTGTAGACGTTAGAGATGATGCCTCTTTTACCTTGGTCGAGCACCGGGACCAGAAGAAGCAAATATGAAGCTGTTCCCTTGGCGGACCTGATCCGGCACCTTGCCGGAAATTGCGGTTCAACCGTTCTTGCTGGAACGGGGCAATGTTTGCCCCGAGGGAAACTACCAGCGGATGCCTGTGCTCTTTCTGCCATGAGTCCTTCCAAGAATATTTTGAGGTAAGACTTGTACCTTTAGACCTGCCGATGGGCAGTCGTCTGGACTTGTGCATCGACCACTGCAGAACTTTCATCCTTAAGATCTTCTGCCAGCACATTATATAAATTCTGCCTACAGCCTTTTCTTCATATTGAAGCATTTATCTAAGCCATAGTAGTTTAAATGGAATTAATTCTGTTTGAAATACAGTAATTGCTTAGCCTTTAATGTTCCCCGGGTGTGTGCATTCTCTCTGACCATACCATTATTTTGCTAGATTGGAATATGAAATTTATGTGAAATTATTTGATTTATTGAATTTATATTAATTTCCGGCAAAGAGCCGATGATTCTTGGTAAAGTGAGGTCCAGTGGTTAAATTATTAAATCTGTAATTGTAATTGATATGCAACTCCACTTCTTGAATAATTAATAAATATTGGATTTGAATTTAAATTGTGTTCTTAATTGAGTTGAATTTGTATTGTATTTATGTGTTTTCAGCTTCTGAAGAATTCTGGAAGGTAAAGGTAATTTCTTTGGTTTTGTTGGGTTTTCCTTCACAGGTCATCAATTGGAATTCTTCCAATTGTCGGGAGAAGTGTTTCGAACCTGGGTTATAAATTTGGAGAGTTAGACTCTCGGTTTGCCGTGTCTAGCCGGTATCCGTTGTGACTTTAGATGCCCTCGGAACCCGCTATGACAATATGGACAAATTTTTATTACAAGAAGCAAGGATCAAAATGTATCATTAGTTAATTTGACCACTCCCATTTTTTGCTCGGTGTGCTTTTGAAGTATTGAAAGAGTTTTCTTTTCAATACGTATGAAATACGGGGGCGGGGGGGTCTGTGTAAAATTTTAATCTCATTATTACGTTCCGAACCCCTATTTTAGGAAGTAAAAAGTGGTCAGAGATAATTTCAAAAATTAAAATAACTTTGCGATGTGCATTTGGTTTTGGCAAAAATGCTGCTATATCAAATCCAATCTCTTATTTCCATTTATAACCCAAGGGTCATGGTTCAACTTTATTTAACGATCGCTATTTGGACAGTTATTGAAAAGTTTCTAAATAGACACAGTATTCTATCGTTCTACAGAATATGGAATTGCTAAAAATATAAAAGGAAATATTTTTATTTATTGAGACCGTAATGAGCTTCGGAAATATTTTAATAATATATTTTATGTAAAAAAAGATTTTACATTATCAGATTATGTATTATCAAATCCTTTCGGTTTAATTCTCAAGAACGCTGCGGTGCAGCATATTGAAATAAACAGAAAACATATTCGGACTCAGAGATCGAGATAACGCCTCAATACGCGTATTTCACGCTATAAAATAAGCACGCGGAGTACGATCACGTTAAACATGTGGGTCCGTAAGTCCTTCCGAGAAGTTGGTGGTAGGGGAAGGAGGGTACGGTCTCTGTGGATGCCTCCCCCACTGGGTTCCGATCTAAATTGCGTGACACTTCCTGGGCCGTCCAAACAGATACCTTACACCTTTCTGGTAGGTCGTGCCAGCGAGTTTGCCATGGTCAGAATTTGCCACGGTCAAAATTTTCAAGGTTAGTTTTTTAGCTATTCAAATGAAATTTGGTACAAAAATCACAAACCGTGAATACTGGAAGCCTATTGTTTTTAAACGTAATCGAATGTTCAGAACCCCCCTAAATTTTCGAGTGAAATATTGAAAAAATCATCAAAAAATCAAAACCTTTAATAAAGTTACTCAAATAGACATTTCTTATGTAATTTTTCCTTAGAGAACGATTGACATAAACTTTAACTTTAGAACGCTAGCATGAACCGTTCTCGAGATATTGAAAATTTTTCAAACAAATTTATCAAAAAATTCCACAAATTAAAAAAATATATTAACTGTTGAGAAACATGTTCACTTTTCATATGTAATATCATGCGATAAATTGGGTGACATCATTCTCGTGGATCTAGCTCGTTCCATTCATGAGAAAAGATACTTTGAGTAATACTTTTGTATTTGAACGCCAATAGTCATTCATCTGCTTTAAGAATAACTTATTTCTCCGTCCATAACGCTTGGCGATATTTTGACGACGAATTTGGCGGAATGTCGCCAACTTGGCGACTTTTTGAAATGTTGCCAAATTAACGAAAATCTCACTCAATGGATAAAAATAACGCTAAATCAATGAAAATGACAACTAATTGTCGAAAATTCAATATCTTGGAAAGAATATAAGTATCTACTATAAGAAAAACCTTTTTTTTTTTACTGTAAAAGTAGTAAATTCATAGTAGTATATTCATAACAGGCTGGTCGCCAAAGGCGGCTAGTATAAAATAAAATATTTTTATTTATTGAGAGTGTAATGAGCTTCGGAAATAATATAATAATATATTTTATGTAAAAAAGATTTTGCATTATCAGATTATGTATTGTTAAATCCTTTTCACTCAATTCTCAAGAATGCTGCGGTGCAGCATATTGAAATAAACAGAAAACATTCTCTAACTCAGATCGAGATAACGCCTCTATACGCGTATTTCACGCTATAAAATAAGCAAATACGCTTTATAAATGAAGTAATGCGTATTTTTACGCATCAATTTTGTAAAGAAAAAGAAGCCCTTTTATAATTGCAAATTAAGCAGATTTGACTTGAAAATAAGCAATTTCTTATTTTACCCGACATCACGTACATCGTTACAAATTCACCATAACAAAAGTTGATTTTCATCATTTGATTTTTATCAACGCATTTCTTACCAGAAGATACACATGAATTAAATTGATGAACGCTTGGACTTAGAGAATGCACGTCTACCCTCTGATAAGAACATCGTCTAGATTTTAGACGTCGTCTAGACTCGTCTACATCGTCTAGACACTTTCGATATATTTCCAGTCTTGAATGATTTCCTGGAAACCTATGAAATTAAAATTAACGAGAAAACGACAATAATCATAAAGGAACACCTTGAAGCATTGACCTCTAACCTCAGGTAATTTATATTGTCAGTCAATTCTTAGGTATACCAATTTAAAATATTTTGTTTATCTTAACAAATTTTTATCTTGATATAATTTTTATTTCTTTTCTAACTTTTTCTAACATACTTTGTGTGGAGAGCGATTTAAGGCTGAAATTGACAAGTTTCAATCACGATATAGACTCTCTCGTTGGTGCGAAACAATGTCATACGGCTAATTGACTTTGAACTTTTTTATCTTGTCTGCTTGCGACAGTTTACTTTTGATTTTATATTCAAGATTCATGTATGTATTAATCTTAATGAGTGTTTCAATTTAAAACCCTTTTCTGTCTTTTTGAAACGTTATTTTTTGTAATACATTCATTAACAATAACGTTTATTACTGAAGTACTAAAAGAAACATTTGTTTTTTACTATTGCATTTTCGCATTAGGATTATATAGTTTTAACTATACAAAGAGTTTCACATATTTTTGACATTCTTAAAATGAAAATTAACTTTTAACTTCCGCTGCAGTTTTTGATGTTAACTGTTGGGTTAACTGTACCCGCTGAATTTTTTAATATGAATAAACTGTAACACCGTTAAAAGTAGCTCCATTTTGATTTCTATACGGTGGCTAAATAGTTTTTCTCTGGAAGGCGGAGTAAAATCCGATCCAATCTAATTTATTTATTTCTGCAACTTGATTTTGTTGTGTATATTTTTACATACTTTGACGATGAGGTTTCTAGTGAGCTCGTATTTTTATTTTTACATATTAGTGTTGCATATAGAAATTTATTTCGAGTTCTGCTAGAAGTGCGTCAGAAACAATGAAAGATTTTTTTTAAGCGAAAAGCTACGGATGAAAAAGTTATCGACTACGGAAGTTCAAACCCTTTGAATCAGACTGAATGCGAACCAAATATATTGCTTTCTACACTTTCTTTCACACAACAATGAGACCAACAAGAAGAGCAAATTAAGCAGTGCTGGAATAAGCGAACAAAATTTTACAAAACATGACAAATTTTTACCAAAATGGTATTGCGAGTTTCCTTGGGTAATGCATAATGAGGACACAAATCGTATGTTTTGCAAAATCTGTCAGAAAACCAGCATGCAAGTTGTGATGGCAACTAATGGTTCTATTTGCTTTCAAACGAGTACTTTAATAAGACATGAAATTACAATGGAATATAAAGTTGCTTTAAATAATCAAAAAGATGTAAAAGTTATACATACTAACATTAAAAAATTAAACAATAATGTTTCAGAAGGAGAATTGACAGTATTAAAACTATTTATTTGCTTGCCAAGTAGAAATTGCCACAGACGAAATACAAGTCTGCAATGCTTTTGTTGAAATCATGTGGCAACGAAGCAATCAAAAATCAGCACATAAACTTATCACATCATTCTATAACACCAATTCAAGACTTCAAGACATGTCTGATACCTTACATTCAGAGCTTGAAAGTGAGGTTAATAATAGTCCTTCTTTTTCCATTTTAATTGATGAGTCTACGGATTTTGCTGTGAAACATAAACTCGTAATCTATTCAATTACTATGTACTGTTGATGCTTGCCATATAAGTTGTGATGCATTGGTGCTGGCATTAACTGATATTGTTGAGAATAAACATTCATACTGTGGCGCACAAAAGCAAAACTAAAAGCGTATTTTTAGAATTATTAATTTATTAAGATTGTTAATGAGTTGATTACAATTAATTCTGCACTTTTGAGAATAAAACATTAAAGTTTATTTATTCTTAGTTGCGTTGATTATTTAATAATGCAGCTTTAACCATCTTACGAAAATTATGCAAAAGCTTAATATTAAATTGATTTATCTAAACATGGCCGTGAAATCGTACATCGTAGAACGAAAAAGCTCGTTTCACTTCTTTCATCATCAAATAATCCGTGAAAATTCGGATCAAATATTGGAAAAGATTCAAAAATTGCAATTCGAATTTTGAACGAATTTATTTACATTAGTTGGTAGTCCTAATAATGTGACTCAACTGTATATACCGGGTGGTCAGAATTAAAACACCCCTACTCTGAGCTCTCTATACATCGAACTACTCAGTGCAAAGGCTCCAAAATTGTTGAACCTATACTATTCAAGACATGGGGAAAGGGATTACGCGAAAAAAAAAAATTCCAGAAACACCGATAGGTGGCGCTGTACAACAGAAAAATCGAAAAAACCACTTTCAAAGCGTTTTCTTCATTTAGCAAATTTCCCCTAGTGAAGAGCTCTTAAATTATATCAGTAAAATACATTTTGTGCAAAGGATAAGAAAAATTTAAGCAACGGATAAGCACAAATAACACAATAATACAGCATACAGCTGTTTCGAGGATACGCTGGTTCCCCTTCGTCAGTGCAAAATAACCAACAAACCCGAAGTCCAGAAGAAGAATGGGTTTAAATAGAAGAAACAAAAGAGGTTTTATACCCAAACCTTGGATGTAAAGCTTGAGAAAGCCAATCATAAGAACTCACTTGAGAAAGCCAATCATAAAACAGAATGAAGAACAAACAGTCCAGCCAATTCGAAACAAAATGTAGCACACAAGATTGGTGTGCACCCAAACACAACAGGAATATCCTAACACGACGAATCAAGTCGAAAAAGTTTGTTCGGGTTTGCTGGTTCTTTTGTACTGACGAAGGAGGTCCAGCATATACTTGAAACAGCTGTATGCTGCATTATTTTGTTATTTGTGCTTATATACGTTGCTCAAGTTTTTCTTAAATTATAATTTTCACAATATCACATTCGCATACTGTAAAAAATATCCCTGCTAAATTTGGTGGAAATGTTAACCAATATATATATATATATATATATACTCCATAAGAAGGCCTTGAAATGGGAATATTTTAATTATATTAATTACATTCGCATACTGTAAAAAATATCCCTGTTAAATTTGGTGGAAATGTTAACCAATATATATATATATATATATATACTCCATAAGAAGGCCTTGAATGGGAATATTTTAATTATATTAATTACATTCGCATACTGTAAAAAATATCCCTGCTAAATTTGGTGGAAATGTTAACCAATATATATATATATATATATATATATATATACTCCATAAGAAGGCCTTGAAATGGGAATATTTTAATTATATTAATTACATTCGCATACTGTAAAAAATATCCCTGCTAAATTTGGTGGAAATGTTAACCAATATATATATATATATATATATACTCCATAAGAAGGCCTTGAAATGGGAATATTTTAATTATATTAATTACATTCGCATACTGTAAAAAATATCCCTGCTAAATTTGGTGGAAATGTTAACCAATATATATATATATATATATATACTCCATAAGAAGGCCTTGAAATGGGAATATTTTAATTATATTAATTACATTCGCATACTGTAAAAAATATCCCTGCTAAATTTGGTGGAAATGTTAACCAATATATATATATATATATATATATACTCCATAAGAAGGCCTTGAAATGGGAATATTTTAATTATATTAATTACATTCGCATACTGTAAAAAATATCCCTGCTAAATTTGGTGGAAATGTTAACCAATATATATATATATATATATATACTCCATAAGAAGGCCTTGAAATGGGAATATTTTAATTATATTAATTACATTCGCATACTGTAAAAAATATCCCTGCTAAATTTGGTGGAAATGTTAACCAATATATATATATATATATATATATACTCCATAAGAAGGCCTTGAAATGGGAATATTTTAATTATATTAATTACATTCGCATACTGTAAAAAATATCCCTGCTAAATTTGGTGGAAATGTTAACCAATATATATATATATATATATATACTCCATAAGAAGGCCTTGAAATGGGAATATTTTAATTATATTAATTACATTCGCATACTGTAAAAAATATCCCTGCTAAATTTGGTGGAAATGTTAACCAATATATATATATATATATATATACTCCATAAGAAGGCCTTGAAATGGGAATATTTTAATTATATTAATTACATTCGCATACTGTAAAAAATATCCCTGCTAAATTTGGTGGAAATGTTAACCAATATATATATATATATATATATATATATATATACTCCATAAGAAGGCCTTGAAATGGGAATATTTTAATTATATTAATTACATTCGCATACTGTAAAAAATATCCCTGCTAAATTTGGTGGAAATGTTAACCAATATATATATATATATATATATACTCCATAAGAAGGCCTTGAAATGGGAATATTTTAATTATAATCAGCTTGTACTGATAAGAACTTAAAATTTGCACGATGCTAAGAGCTGACTATAATTGGCAAACGCATATCACTTAGAATAGAGAAATGTGCTTTACCTCTTCTCCATCTTGGAAACGCAAAAGTGTATTCCTTTATTTCTCTGTACCACTTGCGAACAATTTCCTTGGCACTTGGAACAGACGTTAAGTTCAGGTCAACTTTAATCAAGCTCTCACCAACCTCTAAAAAATTATAAAAATATTATTGCACTCACATTTTATGAAGTGTAACTGAAAAAGAGACTTACACCCCTGAACACCGAATCTCGAAGCTGAAAATACTGACTGGCGCTTATGCAATGTTTTTGGCCTGGTATATAAAAGAAAGTTTGTGGGAATAAAGCAAAATAATTGAAATGTGGAGTGGATGGTGTTGTTGTTGAGACCCAGACCGTCCGACCTACCAGAAAGGTGTAGTAAGGTAACTGTTTGGACTGCCGGGGAGTGGATGGTGTAAAAGAGTCTCGGTCTTGAATAGCAGGTAAGGCAATAAAAGATCCCCTTTAGAATCCAAAATCGCTTAGCCGATATAGATAATTGGTATCGAGTTCTACGTTCGAATATGTCTGGGAAACACTTGATGTTTTTTATTCAGGGTTTTACAAACAACGTTTCGTGGGCTGAATCTAGATTATTAACGCTTGACACAAAAAATATCGAAACAGCTAATTTCAATGACAAATGTCGATATTAACAAAGCAGGCACATTGCTCTTAGCTGTTTTCCAATGGTTACCTCCTAGTCCGGCCTTAGTTGTAGATCTGTACGCTGGATCCTCTTCGTCAGTGCAAAATAACCAACAAACCCGAAGTTCAAAAGAGGAATGGATTTAATGTTTGGGCCTTAGCTGTGTAGCCACGGATCACCTCTTTTAGAGGTACATTAATCATGATGAAATGAGCGCTGTGTCACAGTAAAATTATATTTTACTGGACATATTGTGATTTTTTAATTATGCAATGTTGTGAGTACTAGCATTGATTTTCAAAAATGGATATGAGAATTACAGACCAGAGCTACACCATTTATTTTCATTCAGAAAAAAAAAACATTTTCCCACGAGGAAGAATGTTTCAAGGCAAATTCATATGCAGCTATACAATTCTACAAAAATTCCTGAAAAGAGATGCAGATGTATTTCCATAGTTAAAAAGAACCTGTGGCAAGAAGCACACAAAGGATGTGGAATTTTGTAGTACTGCACATAATAGAAAATGCAAACGATTCTGCAAAAAGTGCCAATTAAGCGCAGTTTCAAATGTCAGACATCAATGTTTAGTGCTGTCAGAAACGCCTACATCACTCTCTTGTGCTGCCCAAGGTCGAGACAGAGCAGAAATATAGCAAAATTTTACTTTTTTCTTTTTCTTTTGGAACTCTAAGAACACACAGGGTTCCAGGGAGGGGTGCTTGACCACGTGACCCACGCAGATGTCCCAAAGCAAGGACACAAGGGAGAAAGACATGGGCCTTATCACGCCTATATTAGTGGGAAAGTCTATGGTACAGTACATGTACGAAGGCACACAAAGTAGGACTATGCTGATATCTCCAACCCTGAATGGAGAAGAGGGGAACTATTTTATCGTGGCGTAGAGGCACATGTGACGCGAGATGTGAAAAGGAAGGAGCAGGTGTTTTTGCAGACAATGCGTGTCAGTGAACTGTAGTCTCTCGCGTTCATCGAAAACGGAAATGGCGTTTAAAGAACGTGCAAATATCAAATTCTACCAATTCTGCCTATCAAAACATTGCACCTGCTGCAGCAGATGCAATGTTTCCGTCGGCGAAGTGGATTCTGCATTCTGCACACTCTAATGTCAAAGTGGCGGGCAACACTGGCAATCTAACTGACCACCTTTTGCTGTCTTACATTAGATACATAAGATTCCTGCTACGACTATTTTTACCCAGATTAGTATCTTGCGTGGTTGTTATCCTTTCAATTTAAAATCGGAGCTCAATCGTTCAGAGTCCACTGAATCCGTATTAGTCGTATTAGAGTCACTTTCAGACCTTCGAGAATGTTTATTAGAGGCAGAAGGTTTTCAAATTTCATCTCTGCAAACCTTCTGCCTCTAATAAACCAATTTGGTTCTCCAAAGTTCGTTCAAATCCCTCTTCAGTAGATAAAATTAAAAACTGTATTCTTGTTGCCATGGAAATTTCTAATAAAGTGACCTAAGCTTATAAGTAGATTCTGCTCTCAATTAATTTTGATCAATGAATCCCTTTATTTCATTCTTATTAACTTATATGAACTTATTGTGTTCCCTCCTTTTTTTTTTTCTTTGGAAAAAAAAAAAAGCTATGTTAACTGTTCTTATTTTCTTGGATTTTTCTTTTGACCCTTTTTATTTGTATTTTTTCTTTATTTTCTTCTCTAAATTTTATTCTAAATTTCTGTTTTTGTTTTCATACGCCTAATTATTTTCCTTTTCATATATTTTCGTTTTATATATTCTCTAAATTTTACTTTTAAAAATTTTACTTATTTTCTTTCATTTTAATCTATTTTTAATTATGTTATTATACCTCACTCTAAATTTTATTTTTCAATGATCTTTTTATCTATATTCGCAATAACCATTTTCCCATTTTTGTAAAATGGACGTACTTGTCAAGTTCAAATATAATGTAAAACTGTCTGTTTAATCACAATATATTTCATCAATTGTTATATTTTTAGACCTAAATAAAAGTTCGTTTGGCGGGATGGTAGACCTTGGGTGCCTCCTGAATGCAGGAGGTATCCTTTCCCGGCCGTGCAGATAACTACTCTGAACCTACTATGTGAGTCGCACGGTCTGGGGTCTTCAGACCTTCGAGATCTTTACACTAACCTACAAGGTTGATTTGTTCGGGCGTCATTGTAAAGAACCAACCGGAAATCGAACCCTGGATCTTTTAACTGGCCAGCCGACGCTCTGCCGTTGATCTACTGGGACGAAATTGCAATTTCTTATCGTCGATGTGGATTCTGCCAGTTCATTTGCAATAAAAAAAGTTTCAGTAATGAGTAAGTGAAATATTCTAATCAAAATTTTCTTGTTTGCTTTTAGTATTTAACGATTAGAAAATGTCATTGGCCTTACTTTTCAGTTTCTCGCAATATTCAAGGCGACCTTTCGTTGCTATCTTTTCGGCCCACAACTGAGCTGTATCCTCAAGCTCCTGCAGGTGCTCAAGCGAAGGGCTGTCGTGGAGACTGCGGTAATGGTTGTGCGCAGCTATCATGTCTTTACGGAAGGTGTCCACGTCCAGCGAGATGACCTTCTCCGACGGCAGGAAACACGAGTCATCATCCCAATCTGTTCAAGAAATAACAGTCTTTATAAATGGAACGAAATGAAAATATGTGCCTAATATTCCCACAGACTGGATGATCAAATAGATTTTGAAAAAATTGTAAACATAAGAATAAATTTATCGCACCTTCCATAATCATATTATTTTGATTAATTTTCTTTAATTTAAATATTGTTACGACGTATCCTTTCAAATTGTGGGTGTACTCTCAAGATACAAGAATGGGTCCCAATTTTTGGATAACAACCGCGTTATTTATAAGCACTAATAAGAGTAAACAGAAACAATATACAGCGAATAGCTCGATAATTATCTCACAAGATAACTCAGCAACTGTTAAATACGATAGAACAGCAATTGAATGCTTAGCTAATTTTACAAAATAGCCAATACTATTTTCAAGACACTGTCGTATCTCACAATTCAATGTATCTCGTATCGCGCCAATTGTTCTCTGTAGAAACTTCCAGAAGAGACTCGTGTCTCCCAAAATATTCGTTATTTCGAGAGGGTTTTAGTACATTCGAAAAGTCGCCCAAACTCACCAAGTTCACGATAAATCACCAAATCTGAACACCCTGCACCGAGTGTTCAAATATGGCAACCCTAATTGACGTGATAATAATGGGTGCGTGTAAAGGTGTTTTAAATTCTGATTCTCAAAGGGCCTTCAGTGAAAGTATTTTACATGTTTGTAACAATTTCTGCAACAAATAATTAAGAACAAATACATGAAATAAGTATTTAGTCGTTTCTAACTCAAATCATATGCAGTGTTAGACTCATTGATACTTTTATTTGTTTCCGTATATTGTGCTTATTCCTAAATTTCATAACAATCCTACTACATTTAGAACTGTAACTAGTGGACATAATTCTTACTCTACTACTGCGAGTAAATTGCTACTAAATTGTTAAATGTACTAAATAATAATTTACGTTCTAGTAATAACTACCTTATTCTAAATAATAGTAAAGAATTAAAGAATAAATTAACATCACTAGATAAAATAATTGGATTTCAAACTGTTGATTTTAAAGATCTTTATAATAATATTAAGATCTCTGATCTTTATGATGTAATTTTAGCTCTATATAATGCTTATATTACTAATCAATCTCCTCATACTATATTTACCAATTTTCCTAAATTTCTCTACTTTGCTCTTTTCAATAATTATAAATTTCAAGGTAATAAATTTTACTTACAAGTCTCAGGGATTCTACAAGGTGGCTGTAGTATGTTAGCTCATTTATACCTTTATCATTATAAAAAATCTTTTACTTCAACAGATTGTAAAATTTACAGATATGTTAATGATCTGATTTGTTTAGTATTTACTGATAACTATGTCATAGATATAGATTTCTATCCGGTTAATTTGGAATTAATTCCTAATGAAGTCACTATTAGTTATAATATTAATTATTTGGATTTAAATCTAATTATTGAACCTACTAATGGGATAGTTACTAATATATATGATAAAGAAGACTATTTTAAATTTTAAATTAATAAAATATTACCATTTAATTCCTGCAACTCGATTCAATTATTTAGAAATATTATTCTTAATCAACTTTTTAGAATTTATAGATTATCAGATAAAAAATTTCACGCTATGCACATTAATAACCTAAAAATTACCAGTAAATTATATAAATGTCCAGCATATTCAGTAAATGGTATAGTTAAAAAGTTCATGATCATGTAGATCGTATCCCTTTACACCAAGTTAAATTGTTTGAGCGAAATAACAATGTGAGCCTGAATGAAGATAAGAAGATATGAAGATAAGGTGTTTCAGCCCTATATATCATCCGATAACCGGGATCTCAACACTGTAATTTACTTCTTATTAGTAATGATGAGCACTATCATTACTGCTGTATTAAAAGTATGAGTAAACTTTTACGTAGTTTAACTAAACATAAAGAGAAGTATTATTTTTGCAACCATTGTTTACAGAGATTTTCATCTGAAACTCGTTTAAAGAATCATATTGAATTATGCAAACAGTATGGTCTGCAGCTAGTGGAACTGCCTAGTGGTGATGATGCAATTTTGAAATTTAAAAGTGTTTATATGTAAATGCGTGTACCATTTGTGGTATATGCGGACTTTGAATCTTTTATAATAAAAACGGATACGTGTGAGAATTCCCCCTCCATTTCATATGAGAACATCTTATCTTATCATGTTCCTTGTGGTTCTGCATACATTATTATTGGTCCTGATGGGACAACCTTTAAAGATCCTGTTATCTATAGGAGTGAGGATGTGATTACTCATTTTTTGAAGACCCTTATTCACGAAAAAGAGGAGATTCAAAAAATATTGAAAGAAAATATGAAAATGAGTTTCACTGCTGAAGATCGTGAAAACTTTGAAAATGCCTCTATCTGTTATATCTGCAACAAGGCTTTATGGGAAGAACGTGTAAGAGACCACTGTCACTTAACTTCTAAGTTTAGAGGTGCAGCTCATCCTAATTGTAATCTGAATTACAAGATAAGATGACGCATACCTGTTGTGTTTCACAATTTAAAAGGCATATTTAATTATGCAGGGTCAATTTAAAGGTTTTATGGGTCAATTTAAAGAAAAGAGAATTGAGTGTATTTCTAGTAATATGCAGAATTATATTGCATTCAGTGTTTGAAGTCTTCAGTTTATAGACTCCTTCCAATTTTTACCTGCTTCTATTGAGAAACTAAGCTCCAGTTTTGAATCCCATCAGTTTCGTATCATCAAAGAACATTTTACGAATGATCAAGTGAATTTGCTGACTAAAAAGGGTGTTTACCCCTATTCTTATATAGATTGTGCTAAGAAGTTTGAAGAAACGAGTCTACCCTCTAAAGAGACTTTCGTTGATGATTTAAATCAGGAAGAGGTCTCTGATGAGGCCTAAGCCTATGCCCAACATGTCTGGTCATCCTTAAAGATAAAGAATATGGGAGATATCATGGCTTGTATATAAAAACTGATATTCTTCTGGTTGCAGACATTTTTGAAAATTCCCGTAATTTGTTACTGAATTATTATGGAACAGATGCTGCCCACTGTATAACATTACCAGATCTTGCTTAGAAACTAGTGGCGTAAAGACTAGGAGTGGCGTAAAGACCTTAAAGACTAGTGGCGTATCATTAGAACTGATTACAGATCCTGATATGTGCCTATTTTTAGAAGAAGGTATAAGAGACGGTATTAGTGGCATTAGTAAGCGTTTAAGCCAGGCTAATAATAAGTATTTGGAACATTATGATTCTGCAAAACCTAGCAAGTATATAATGCATCTGGATGTAAATAATCTGTACGGATGGGCTCTAAGCCAAGTAGTCCCTGTATCTGATTTTAGATGGTTTGATTTTGAAGAAATCCTGAATTTTGATCCACTTGTAGTAGAAGATGACACACCTGTGGAGTTATGTTATCGAGGCGGATATAGACTATCCTCATGATTTGCATGATGAACATAATGACTATCCTCTAGCGCCTAAAGTGTTTATATCACCCCTTCTCTGATTTCGGAGTATAGCCGGAATTTATCTAAAGAAATGAATATAAAAATATGCAAGGATCAGATCAAATTAACACTCAATTTCAATCACAAGGTTAAATATGTTTTGCATTATAGAAATTTAAAGCAGTATATGAAGCTGGGGATGAAACTTGCGAAAATTCATCGAGTATTAACTTTCAAGCAAGAGCCCTGGTTGAAGCCTTATGTGCTATTTAACACTGAGAAGAGAATGCTGGCAAAATATTCTTTCATAAAAGATCTGTTCAAACTTATGAGCAACGCAGTTTTTGGCAAGACCATGGAAAACTTGAGAAAAAGAATGAATGTCAACTAGTGCAGACTGAGAAGAAAGAGATTGAAAATTTACTTGAATCACCGGGCTTTCACTCTTTCAAAGTATTTAATGATGATCTGGTTGCAGTTAATATCCATAAGACTAATTTAAAATTGGATAGACCCATCTATACTGGTTTTTCAGTACTAGATTTGAGGAGAACACTCATGTATGAGTTTCATTATAATTTTATTAAAAAGGTGTATGGATGTCGAGCTGAATTACTTTTCACAGACACGGATTCCCTGTGTTATGAAGTTGAAACAGACATATTTATAAAGATTTTGAAAGTTATCAAGAATTTTTCGACATTTCGGATTATCCATGTGATTATCCGCTTCACTCCAACAAAAATAAAAAAATGATTGGAAAAATGAAAGATGAGTTGAATGATACTCCTGCCCTGGAGTTTGTAGGGTTAAGATCAAAAATGTATAGTTTAAAGACTTCCTTCATGGAAAAGGAAACTTCTAAAGGTGTTAATAAGAATGTCGTGAAAAGATTCTTTCATCACCAAAATTACTATATTTGCCTAACAAGACGTAGATTAATATAGTTGAGTAAATTAAAATTGCAAATAAAGATCAGAAGATTTATACTGTTAAACAAATTAAAATGGGGATATCACCCTATAGTAGTTATAAAAGGGGCGTACCAGTCCAAAGAGGGGAGGCGGCACAGCGCGGCACAGGAGGAGGGTCCCTCTTTCGGGAGGATGCCTCTTTGGAGTGCCTTCCCTCTTTTGAGAGGAAGCTCCTCTCAGAGGGTCTTGAGACCCCCAGGAGGGAGGATCCTCTTTGGGAGGATGCCTCTCAGTGCCCCCCTCCCCTCTTTTGGAAGTTTGGTGAGGCGGTACAGCACCGGATGCCTCTTTCGGAAGAGGGCAATTGCGAAGTCTTTCACAGAGGCATGATGACTCATATGGAGTGAGTTTCACTCCGAGTCTTGAGAGGGAATGTCACAATCGCTGACTGACCCTTGACCTGAGGAAGTGGTTTCAAGGGATTTCGCAATCGATGACTGAGCATCACACAATCTGGAAATGACGTGTCGCGCCTTGGAGCTCCTTAGCACACGTCCTCCCTCTCTGCTGGTCAGCGACAGAGTGAAAGATCTTATCAGCGTGACGTAGTTAAAGCGCCCTCTGGCGAATTTTGATGAAGTGTTGCCATCTATCGGCATTTTTTTTTTCCAAAAGAAATTAATGTTTCACTGGTCAGGAGCTGGATTCGATCTTGGGTCCAGCCGATTAGAAGCCGCGCGTCTTACCGCTGTGCCAAAGCACCCGTGCTTTATAGGCAGTTAACTTCGAAGTGTACCTTATCAGTGGAAGTTAGATTATTTTTCAAAGTTCATTCGAATCGCTCGGTGAATAGCGATACACTTTATAAAGGGTGCGTTTTAAAACAGAATGCTACGGAGTGAATATAAATCTGTGTATTATAACATTATGATTTTTTTTTAAAAACAAATGTATACACAAACTTTAAAAACACGAATGTAATAATTAGCTAAAATTGTGTTCAGTGGACACGAAACTTGTATTCAGTGAATAGGATTCGACCATTCTGAGTGTTGTGTATCTAAAAACAAATGTATACACAAACTTTAAAAACACGAATGTAATAATTAGCTAAAATTATATTCAGTGGATTTTTTTTTTTTTTTTTTTTTAAATAAATCAATACGATTTTTATAATAATAACGAAATAATTTCGAATGTTTAAAAACAAATTGATTACGGATGAACACACAAATTGTGTTCCGTGGACACAAAATGGTGTTCAATGAATACCATTCGACCATTTTAAGTGTTGTGTATCTAAAAACAAATGTATACACAAACTTTAAAAACACCAATGTAATAATTAGCTAAAATTGTATTCAGTGGATTTTTTTTTTTTTTTTTTAAAATAAATCAATACGATTTTTATAATAATAACGAAATGATTTCGAATGTTTAAAAACAAATTGATTTATGATTTTCAATGAACACACAAATTATGTTTTGTGAACAGGATTCGACCCTTTTAAGTGTTGTGTATCTAAAAACAAATGTATACACAAACTTTAAAATAGCGCATTTAGTTAAAATGAAGTGAACAAGATTTGACCATTCTAAGTGTGTGTGTGATTTTTAAAAAATAAATCTAACAGTATATACGACTAGTAACGAAATGATTTTTTTTCTTTTTATAAAAATAATAATGAAAATTAGAACTCACGGAACGACGTCTTCACTACCCGCTGGACAAACTCCAAATGAGTGATACACTCTCATTACGCTATTAAAAATTAGATCTTATCTATAATGACGTCACCAGTATGAGGTGTTGCCATCTATTTTTTCTAATAATATATTTCTAGTAACTGGATACTTCAACGGTCTGATTTGCTACACGTAATCTGAAACACATCACTTTAATGATATTGTGCATTAAATATGATTTGTCCCTTTTCACATCGTAATTTTACTACCATTATAGAACTTAGAAGTGAGTGTACATTATTTTTTTCAGGACACCAACACATTTTAAAATCTATTGAATAGGAATAGACCATTTTGCACATACATGTACCTAGATTTCAACACCCGGTATTAAAACCTGCTAAACATGAAACGAGTAAGTATTGTGTGAGATTTTATCACACTAACTTTCAAACTTTTTAAATTTTTAAAGATGTCCGAAATAGTTGTATTTCATCGGTAGACATAAATTGTATGGAACACATTTTTATGAAAAAAATATCTGTTTCGACAGCTTTTAAAAATAGATTTCTACAGTTGTACACTACGGTTCTAGAATTTTCTAAATACGAATCGACTGTTTGAACTACCAATGGTGGTTTTACCGATGCAAATATTTACAGGACAAATATTTCAATGAAACCGAACTTAGTTGAAGCTTCTAAGTTTGAATATTTAGAATCATTTCATATAATTTTTATATTCACATTGAAAATAGTTAACAAAATTGGAACTCACGGAGCGACAACTTACTGTCCACACTCCAAATGAGTGATACACTCTTATTACATTATTAAAAATTAGATCTTATCTATAATGATGTCGTTATGTTGCCGTATTGCCACCACACAATTATTCTTTCCAAATTATGCATTTTTTCTTTTTTCTTTTTAATAACTTGCTACTGTCTTATGCTATCCATTTTTTTTTTTTTTTCATATAAGCAGATATTCCATATACCTTCTAAATGTTAAGTTATAATTTAAAAAAAAAAAGCATTAGAGGTGTATTTTACGTCTGAATTCGTCCAAGTGGAAATCCGACAATTGCAAATGCATGATTGCATCCTCACATTTCAATAGACACCACTAAAATGTGTGGATCTTATTTTGAAAAAGCTGCTCTCAGAAAGAATATGTATATGAATACATATTTTCCATAAATATACCCCCTCCCCCCACAATACACACAACATGCAGGCCAAAGACTCACCCAAAATACATTCCAAATCGGCTCTATAGCTTATCGCGCTTATCAGTGTAACAGATAGTGACCCAAAGTTCATGTTCGCAAAGCGAGTTAATTGCAATGTTATTGTTTTAAGCAGTTCCCATATTTAAATGAAAAATTTATCAAATTATACAATACATACAAGAGCTGGAAGATCAATATTATAGAATACTCACGAATGTTTTTTTTTTTCCCCATTTAAAATTATCAAATTTTAATGCAATTTGACAAAAATTGCACAATACATAGTGTATGACTATCAAATAAGAGCTAGGTTTTATTGTTACAACAACGTTTAAGATCATTAAACGAGTATATATATATATTTTTTTTTAAAGAAGAATAGTATATAACTTACTGTTTTTAAGGATAGGTGATTGTTAACATTGAATTTAAATGAAAGAGTGACCCTCTGAGACAAGTACAGTACATTGCAATAACATTAAAAAATATGAAAGATATGCAATTAGCACCTTAAAAGAAACATGTAATGAGTTTTGATATCTTAATACGAGACATTATTGACATGCACATAGAAATGTCACAATTTTGTGGCTGTAGGTGCTCCATAAGACCCCTCTGCTCTTAATAAATGATCCCATTTGAATGTACATATTTAACAACACACAGAAAATGACAGGACCACAACAAAATTTTACACCTATTACAGAATAACTCCCAACTTCGTAGATTTTTAAGAAACTACAGTCGAATTTTCACCGATTCTTAGAGATTGAAACACAGCATTGTTTATGAATCTTCATACTTTAGATAATGGAACATAAATTAGCATTTATTTTGAATGAATTCAGAATTTTGACATTGATTATAAATTTATGATTTAAACTCTGTAAAGTGTAAATATCTTTTGTCATGAAACTCACACTGTAGACATTTGATATGATTCGAATAAATCTATTTTTAATTTTTTATATTTTATTTTAAAAAGTGAGATTAGTAAATCTGTTACACTTGAATGCATAGATACATAACTCACAACAATATAACATTTCTTAAATGGAACATGCTAAAAAAAAAAAAAAAAAAAAAAAAATTAGCTAATGAGTATAAATAAGGAATTCAATTTGAAAGATAACAACCATTTAATGAATCTATTATTAATGAAATACACATTAACCATTATCACTTGTACATTTAAACAAATAAGTTAAAATAATTTCCTTATCGCACTTTCATAGTCCTCTGATTTGAATGACTCGAAAAAATTTCTATCATAGCAGTAAAAGACTTCTTCACCACGCAACAAAACTTTCTTAGCAATGTTATTAATGTCAAGATTTAGAAGTACTTGTTCAGACACTCTGTCAAACATTTGTAATGGAGTGCTGTAAAGACATTCATGGTAACTTAAATCTTCAACTTGACCAACACAGCCAACACATTTGAAAAGTTTTCTTACATGACACATGACGTTGTCATGAATACAAGAGATTAATTGTTCGAATGCAAAATTTTTGTCACAAATAAGTGATGGTAGAAAGGTTATAGTGTTCTTTATTTTTAATATTTGAGCAGGAAGCCACTCTATAAATATACTTTCTCGAAGATGTATACTAATGTTGTTAACACTATTCTGTAAACATGCTATTTGATTTTTATCTAAGGTAATATGACACTGTGTTAGACAAAATTTTGAATCATATAATTGAATTATTTTCTGCAGATGCAATTTTCCGTTGTCATTGAAACAGAACAACTCATTGCGACTGACGAAAGAGGTATCTGCATATAGAATATTGAACGACCACAATTTTTGAGAAAATTCACTCCATGTAGCCGGTGACAGTGTAACACCTTCACGCGTAGGCTGTAATTCATTTCGATCGTTAGAGAGATATTTCCATATATACACTTTTAACTTCCCATGACGAAGTTTCAAATACACATACACATTAGAACCTAAATGCCAACGACGGAGTGCATCTTGCATAAAATCTGAAGAAGTAGATTCAGTCGAAACTGATTCTGCATTGGAAGATAACAGTCCACTATGTGTTAGAGCACAAGAAAGCAGATCATGAGTTGAGTTTTCAACCTCGGTGAGAACTTGTGAATTGACAACGGTAGATGTTTCTGCTGGGGTTTTGGAAGACATAAGATAGGTTTCTAACCAATCCACAGCAAATTTTTGTGAGGGTGAATTAATCACATCTGAGACAATGTCCACAGATTTTGTTTCTTCTAGGGCAGGAACAGTCAACTCCGCACTATTTACACTAGAAATTATTTGCTCGAGTGATGGCATACTTTGAATTTTAGACATTCTTTTTAGATAGTAACATCCAACTACGACATTCACAGTATAAGATTTATTTTTAAAACACTAACATCTTAAAACATTATAATTCTGTCACAGCTATGAGCGAAGCAAACCTATCCACACAACGTCCAAAGTTGAAATGACTTATCAAACAACTTCATAAGTATAATCACGTAACTTAAATCGAGTGTCGTGTGCAAACAGATCACATAAGATATGAAGTGATTAGAACTTATAATTTTTAATGAATCGTACAACATTAGATTGTGGTAAATACAATTGTTATCTACATGAGAAAATTTCTATATTATTTCATTCAGCTTCGAAATCATAGTGAAAATATGTACCAAACTTACTTAAAATTCCGAATTTTAAATCACATTAACATTATATACTTAGAAAAATTTTATATATATTTTTATAACTTTAGGTGATATGTATCACGCGGAATATACAAGAATAACTACCAAAAACACGAAAATAACTAACAGTATGAGGCCTTCACAAGTCGGCATCCAAACTAAAAATGAACGATAAACACACTAATTGCAACAATTAGATGAGAGCTTATCAGTTCTTATCTTATCTAAGATTCCACATAAAATGACGTCATCACTCCAAAGTTCACAAGATGACGTCATTGGTCCAAGGTTCGCAAGATAGCCATTTAGCCTTTTAAAATTAAGAAGTAATTAAAATTTTTTTAATTACTATCGATTTTTAATTACTTCTTAATTTTAAAAGGCTAAATGACTATCTTGCGAACCTTGGACCAATGACGTCATCTTGTGAACTTTGGAGTGATGACGTCATTTTATGTGGAATCTTAGATAAGATAAGAACTGATAAGCTCTCATCTAATTGTTGCAATTAGTGTGTTTATCGTTCATTTCCAGTTTGGATGCCGACTTGTGAAGGCCTCATACTGTTAGTTATTTTCGTGTTTTTGGTAGTTATTCTTATATATTCCGCGTGATACATATCACCTAAAGTTATAAAAATATATATAAAATTTTTCTAAGTATATAATGTTAATGTGATTTAAAATTCGGAACTTTAAGTAAGTTTGGTACATATTTTCACTCTATGATTTCGAAGCTGAATGAAATAATATAGAAATTTTCTCATGTAGATAACAATTGTATTTACCACAATCTAATGTTGTACGATTCATTAAAAATTATAAGTTCTAATCACTTCATATCTTATGTGATCTGTTTGCACACGACACTCGATTTAGGTTACGTGATTATACTTATGAAGTTGTTTGATAAGTCATTTCAACTTTGGACGTTGTGTGGATAGGTTTGCTTCGCTCATAGCTGTGACAGAATTATAATGTTTTAAGATGTTAGTGTTTTAAAAATAAATCTTATACTGTGAATGTCGTAGTTGGATGTTACTATCTAAAAAGAATGTCTAAAATTCAAAGTATGCCATCACTCGAGCAAATAATTTCTAGTGAAAATAGTGCGGAGTTGACTGTTCCTGCCCTAGAAGAAACAAAATCTGTGGACATTGTCTCAGATGTGATTAATTCACCCTCACAAAAATTTGCTGTGGATTGGTTAGAAACCTATCTTATGTCTTCCAAAACCCCAGCAGAAACATCTACCGTTGTCAATTCACAAGTTCTCACCGAGGTTGAAAACTCAACTCATGATCTGCTTTCTTGTGCTCTAACACATAGTGGACTGTTATCTTCCAATGCAGAATCAGTTTCGACTGAATCTACTTCTTCAGATTTTATGCAAGATGCACTCCGTCGTTGGCATTTAGGTTCTAATGTGTATGTGTATTTGAAACTTCGTCATGGGAAGTTAAAAGTGTATATATGGAAATATCTCTCTAACGATCGAAATGAATTACAGCCTACGCGTGAAGGTGTTACACTGTCACCGGCTACATGGAGTGAATTTTCTCAAAAATTGTGGTCGTTCAATATTCTATATGCAGATACCTCTTTCGTCAGTCGCAATGAGTTGTTCTGTTTCAATGACAACGGAAAATTGCATCTGCAGAAAATAATTCAATTATATGATTCAAAATTTTGTCTAACACAGTGTCATATTACCTTAGATAAAAATCAAATAGCATGTTTACAGAATAGTGTTAACAACATTAGTATACATCTTCGAGAAAGTATATTTATAGAGTGGCTTCCTGCTCAAATATTAAAAATAAAGAACACTATAACCTTTCTACCATCACTTATTTGTGACAAAAATTTTGCATTCGAACAATTAATCTCTTGTATTCATGACAACGTCATGTGTCATGTAAGAAAACTTTTCAAATGTGTTGGCTGTGTTGGTCAAGTTGAAGATTTAAGTTACCATGAATGTCTTTACAGCACTCCATTACAAATGTTTGACAGAGTGTCTGAACAAGTACTTCTAAATCTTGACATTAATAACATTGCTAAGAAAGTTTTGTTGCGTGGTGAAGAAGTCTTTTACTGCTATGATAGAAATTTTTTCGAGTCATTCAAATCAGAGGACTATGAAAGTGCGATAAGGAAATTATTTTAACTTATTTGTTTAAATGTACAAGTGATAATGGTTAATGTGTATTTCATTAATAATAGATTCATTAAATGGTTGTTATCTTAAATTGAATTCCTTATTTATACTCATTAGCTAATTTTTTTTTTTTTTTTTTTTTTTTTAGCATGTTCCATTTAAGAAATGTTATATTGTTGTGAGTTATGTATCTATGCATTCAAGTGTAACAGGTTTACTAATCTCACTTTTTAAAATAAAATATAAAAAATTAAAAATAGATTTATTCGAATCATATCAAATGTCTACAGTGTGAGTTTCATGACAAAAGATATTTACACTTTACAGAGTTTAAATCATAAATTTATAATCAATGTCAAAATTCTGAATTCATTCAAAATAAATGCTAATTTATGTTCCATTCTCTAAAGTATGAAGATTCATAAACAATGCTGTGTTTCAATCTCTAAGAATCGGTGAAAATTCGACTGTAGTTTCTTAAAAATCTACGAAGTTGGGAGTTATTCTGTAATAGGTGTAAAATTTTGTTGTGGTCCTGTCATTTTCTGTGTGTTGTTAAATATGTACATTCAAATGGGATCATTTATTAAGAGCAGAGGGGTCTTATGGAGCACCTACAGCCACAAAATTGTGACATTTCTATGTGCATGTCAATAATGTCTCGTATTAAGATATCAAAACTCATTACATGTCTCTTTTAAGGTGTTAATTGCATATCTTTCGTATTTTTTAATGTTATTGCAATGTACTGTACTTGTCTCAGAGGGTCACTCTTTCATTTAAATTCAATGTTAACAATCACCTATCCTTAAAAACAGTAAGTTATATACTATTCTTCTTTAAAAAAAAAATATATATATATACTCGTTTAATGATCTTAAACGTTGTTGTAACAATAAAACCTAGCTCTTATTTGATAGTCATACACTAAGTATTGTGCAATTTTTGTCAAATTGCATTAAAATTTGATAATTTTAAATGGGGAAAAAAAAAAAACATTCGTGAGTATTCTATAATATTGATCTTCCAGCTCTTGTATGTATTGTATAATTTGATAAATTTTTCATTTAAATATGGGAACTGCTTAAAACAATAACATTGCAATTAACTCGCTTTGCGAACATGAACTTTGGGTCACTATCTGTTACACTGATAAGCGCGATAAGCTATATAGCCGATTTGGAATGTATTTTGGGTGAGTCTTTGGCCTGCATGTTGTGTGTATTGTGGGGGGAGGGGGTATATTTATGGAAAATATGTATTCATATACATATTCTTTCTGAGAGCAGCTTTTTCAAAATAAGATCCACACATTTTAGTGGTGTCTATTGAAATGTGAGGATGCAATCATGCATTTGCAATTGTCGGATTTCCACTTGGACGAATTCAGACGTAAAATACACCTCTAATGCTTTTTTTTTTTTAATTATAACTTAACATTTAGAAGGTATATGGAATATCTGCTTATATGAAAAAAAAAAAAAATGGATAGCATAAGACAGTAGCAAGTTATTAAAAAGAAAAAAGAAAAAATGCATAATTTGGAAAGAATAATTGTGTGGTGGCAATACGGCAACATAATGACATCATTATAGATAAGATCTAATTTTTAATAATGTAATAAGAGTGTATCACTCATTTGGAGTGTGGACAGTAAGTTGTCACTCCGTGAGTTCCAATTTTGTTAACTATTTTCAATGTGAATATAAAAATTATATGAAATGATTCTAAATATTCAAACTTAGAAGCTTCAACTAAGTTCGGTTTCATTGAAATATTTGTCCTGTAAATATTTGCATCGGTAAAACCACCATTGGTAGTTCAAACAGTCGATTCGTATTTAGAAAATTCTAGAACCGTAGTGTACAACTGTAGAAATCTATTTTTAAAAGCTGTCGAAACAGATATTTTTTTCATAAAAATGTGTTCCATACAATTTATGTCTACCGATGAAATACAACTATTTCGGATATTTTTAAAAATTTAAAAAGTTTGAAAGTTAGTGTGATAAAATCTCACACAATACTTACTCGTTTCATGTTTAGCAGGTTTTAATACCGGGTGTTGAAATCTAGGTACATGTATGTGCAAAATGGTCTATTCCTATTCAATAGATTTTAAAATGTGTTGGTGTCCTGAAAAAAATAATGTACACTCACTTCTAAGTTCTATAATGGTAGTAAAATTACGATGTGAAAAGGGACAAATCATATTTAATGCACAATATCATTAAAGTGATGTGTTTCAGATTACGTGTAGCAAATCAGACCGTTGAAGTATCCAGTTACTAGAAATATATTATTAGAAAAAATAGATGGCAACACCTCATACTGGTGACGTCATTATAGATAAGATCTAATTTTTAATAGCGTAATGAGAGTGTATCACTCATTTGGAGTTTGTCCAGCGGGTAGTGAAGACGTCGTTCCGTGAGTTCTAATTTTCATTATTATTTTTATAAAAAGAAAAAAAATCATTTCGTTACTAGTCGTATATACTGTTAGATTTATTTTTTAAAAATCACACACACACTTAGAATGGTCAAATCTTGTTCACTTCATTTTAACTAAATGCGCTATTTTAAAGTTTGTGTATACATTTGTTTTTAGATACACAACACTTAAAAGGGTCGAATCCTGTTCACAAAACATAATTTGTGTGTTCATTGAAAATCCGTAATCAATTTGTTTTTAAACATTCGAAATCATTTCGTTATTATTATAAAAATCGTATTGATTTATTTAAAAAAAAAAAAAAAAATCCACTGAATACAATTTTAGCTAATTATTACATTGGTGTTTTTAAAGTTTGTGTATACATTTGTTTTTAGATACACAACACTTAAAATGGTCGAATGGTATTCATTGAACACCATTTTGTGTCCACGGAACACAATTTGTGTGTTCATCCGTAATCAATTTGTTTTTAAACATTCGAAATTATTTCGTTATTATTATAAAAATCGTATTGATTTATTTAAAAAAAAAAAAAAAAAAAATCCACTGAATACAATTTTAGCTAATTATTACATTCGTGTTTTTAAAGTTTGTGTATACATTTGTTTTTAGATACACAACACTCAGAATGGTCGAATCCTATTCACTGAATACAAGTTTCGTGTCCACTGAACACAATTTTAGCTAATTATTACATTCGTGTTTTTAAAGTTTGTGTATACATTTGTTTTTAAAAAAAAATCATAATGTTATAATACACAGATTTATATTCACTCCGTAGCATTCTGTTTTAAAACGCACCCTTTATAAAGTGCATCGCTATTCACCGAGCGATTCGAATGAACTTTGAAAAATAATCTAACTTCCACTGATAAGGTACACTTCGAAGTTAACTGTCTATAAAGCACGGGTGCTTTGGCATAGCGGTAAGACGCGCGGCTTCTAATCGGCTGGACCCAAGATCGAATCCAGCTCCTGACCAGTGAAACATTAATTTCTTTTGGAAAAAAAAATGCCGATAGATGGCAACACTTCATCAAAATTCGCCAGAGGGCGCTTTAACTACGTCACGCTGATAAGATCTTTCACTCTGTCGCTGACCAGCAGAGAGGGAGGACGTGTGCTAAGGAGCTCCAAGGCGCGACACGTCATTTCCAGATTGTGTGATGCTCAGTCATCGATTGCGAAATCCCTTGAAACCACTTCCTCAGGTCAAGGGTCAGTCAGCGATTGTGACATTCCCTCTCAAGACTCGGAGTGAAACTCACTCCATATGAGTCATCATGCCTCTGTGAAAGACTTCGCAATTGCCCTCTTCCGAAAGAGGCATCCGGTGCTGTACCGCCTCACCAAACTTCCAAAAGAGGGGAGGGGGGCACTGAGAGGCATCCTCCCAAAGAGGATCCTCCCTCCTGGGGGTCTCAAGACCCTCTGAGAGGAGCTTCCTCTCAAAAGAGGGAAAACACTCCAAAGAGGCATCCTCCCGAAAGAGGGACCCTCCTCCCAAAGAAGGCCTCTCCTCCTGTACCGCCTCCCCTCTTTGGACTGGTACGCCCCTTTTATAACTACTCCCTATGATGATAAAAGATATATTTTAAATGATGGAATCAAGAGTTTAACATATGGTCATTATCAAATTTAGATGACTAATCCATGCCTAAATTATATTGTAGCGATGTATTGTATACATCAGGTGGCAGGTGGGGTGGGGGGACTACAATTTAAAAAAATATTTAAGTTAATTAATGAAATGAAGATTGATTCTTTTGAGAAATTGAATTCATTTACATATATTGCAAGAAGCTGTTTATGATCAAGTAGAATAATGATGAATTATATTCAGATGCATTACTTTTTACATGTATACTGACAGAATCTAATTTAATTAAAGAGACTCCAACATGGTAAAGACGCTTATGGATTAAAAACTGGAACGATTGAAAAAAAATATATATCCATTAAATGTTCGAGACATACAAAACGAAATGAAATTTGAAAGCAACGATTAGATTTATACTGTGAAGAAAAATCTGATGTGGGCAGCACATGACTTTCCCTGCAGACTTATATCCACGTTCTCTTTATTTTAATTAAATTTAATTCACTTTTAATTCAATTTTCGTTCAATTCTCATTTGGTAACTGCACTTATTTTCAAAGGTGGCGTAGAGAAATACGAAAAAACTAAAATATCACGAGAACGGCTAGTCCTAGTATAATGAGGTTGGTCTTATTCTTTTCTTCATTAAAAATTACGTATAAAACAAGCTTTTAATGGATATATTTGAACATACGTAGTTTTTTAGTTTAGATTTTGACGATTTTTGCGGGCCATTTTGCAAAAAAAGGCAGATTATTCTTTTCCGAATCCTACCAAAATCCAATCAGCACCAGGGTGACCCACAAGCGACTTATCTACCAAATTTCGTGAAATTCGGTCCATTAGATTTTTAGCTACAGTGGATACAAGCTTTTGCGGGTCATTTCGCAAAAAAAGGCGGGTTCTTTTATCCCTAATCGTACCCAAAACTAATCAGCACCATATTCGCCCACAAGTGACTGACCTACCAAATTTTATGAAAATCAGTCAATTAGTTTTTTATTTAGAGTGGATACAAAATCTGCACAGACAGACACACACACAGACGTCACGCTAAAAATAGTTTTTTCGTATTCTAGAGGTTTCGAAACGTGTAGATCCGTCGAAAACTCGAGTTGTGATTTTCGGCATGATTCCAATACTTTCCCTATACATTACCATGTATTGCAGGGAAAGTAAAAAATTACCATTCATATCTACCTATTGATAAATAACATTCTTCTTACTCTTATCTGACTGATAAAATCTCCATTCATAGAAATATCACGTGACAAGATGAAGGTCCACCCTGTGCACCTATGTTTTAACATGGGGAAGTATAGCACCAGATTTTTTCCCATGTTAAATTATAGCACCGCATGGTCCAGGATCCCTCCATATTCCCTACTTATATATCAGACCACGTAAAAAATGTAAATTTCTGTGTATTTTTAAATAAATAAATAAATAAATACGAAGAAATTGTACCCCGGACTCGATTCAAACATCGTTGAAAAGAACGTTATTTTATCTTTCCGATGGTGTCAAGACGGAAACTCTGTGATAAGATTTTAGGTCACCAAGGAATTTATTTTTGTATCGGGCTAAGATATAAAATAACAAAAAAACTACTTCGAAATAAAACAAAAATAATCTGATGTGGGCAACACATGACTTTCCTTATATAATGTAATGAATTTACTACTTTTACAGTAAAAAAAAATCTGATGTGGACAGCACATGACTTTCCCTGCAGACTTATATCCTCGTTCTCTTTATTTTAATTAAATTTATTTCACTTTTATTCAATTTTCGTTCTCATTCGGTAACCGGGCTTATTTTCAAAAGTGGCGTAGGGAAAGTACGAAAAACTAAAATATCTCGAGAACGGCTAGTCCTAATGTAATGGGGTTGGTCTTATTCTTTTCGTCGTTAAACATTACGTATTAAACGGGCATTTAATGGATATATCTGAGTATACCTAGTTCTTTAGTTTAGATTTTGAAGATTTTTGCGGGCCGTTTTGCAAAAAAAGGCAGGTTATTTTTTTCCGAATCGTACCAAAATCTAATCAGCACCAGAGTGACCTATACGTGACTCATCTACCGAGTTTTGTGAAATTCGGTCCATTAGTTTTTCAGCTAGAGTGGATACAAGCTTTTGCGAGCCATTTCGCAAAAAAAGGCGGGTTCTTTTATTCCGAATCGTACCCAAAAGTAATCAGCACCAGCCCCGGCAACAAGTGACTTACCTACCAAATTTTCTGAAATTCGGTCTATTAGTTTTTTAGTTACAGTGGATACAAAATCTGCACAGACAGACAGACAGACAGACACACAGACAGACAGACAGACACACAGACAGACACACAGACACACGCACAGACGTCACGCTAAAAATGGTTTTTTCGTATTCTAGAGGTCTCGAAACGTGTAGATCCGTCGAAAACTCGAGTTGTGATTTTCGGTATGATTCCAATACTTTCCCTATACATTACCATGTATTGCAGGGAAAGTAAAAAATAGGTTTATCTTATAGTAGATACTAATATTCTTTCCAAGATATTGAATTTTCGACGATGAGTCGTAATTTTCATTGATTTAGCGTCATTTTTATCCATTTGGCGAGATTTTCGTAAATTTGGTAACATATCAAAAAGTCGCCAAGTTGGCGACATTCCGCCAAATTGAACATCTCGCCAAGCGTTACGGACGAAGAAATAAGTTGTTCTTACAGCAGATAAATGACTATTCGCGTTCAAATAAAAAATTATTACTCAAAGTATCTTTTTTCATGAATGGAACGAGCTAGATTCACAAAAATGATGTCACTCAATTTATCGCATGGTATTACATATGAAAAGTGAACATGCTTCTCAATAGGAAATATTTTTTTTTCATTTTATATGACTTTTGGTAATTTTTTTGAAAAATGTGCAATATCTCGAGAACGGTTTATATTAGCGTTCTAAAATTTATGTCAATCGTTTTCTAATGAAGAATTACATAAGAAATGTCTATTTGCGTAACTTTATTAGTGGTTTTGATTTTTTGATGATTTTTTCCAAATTTTATTTGAAAATTTAGGGGGGTTCTGAACATTCGATTACGTATAAAAACAATAGGCTTCCAGTGTTTACGGATTGTGATTTTTGTACCAAATTTGGTTCGAATCGGTCCATTCGTTCGTCAGTTATCGTCTCCACAGACTCACTGACACACACACACACACACACAGACATCACTTCAAAAATGTTTGATTCGTGATCAGGGATGCTTGAAACGTGCTCTCCCGTTGAAAACTCGAATTCGAATTTTCGACCCCGTCACAATACTTTCCTTATACATTATGTATATAAGGAAAGTAATAATGCCGAGATGCACTTTCCCGAGTCCTGTAGCACCTCTGCTTCAATTTTCATGGCCGTACGTACGGTTCTTAGATTTCCGCTACAGACGTCACATGCACACATACACGCATACGGACATCTTACTTTAATATGTAAGACAGTGGTCTACATATCCATAACCTGCGGATTAACTTTCAGAAAAAAAAAATGTTGTATTTCAGGACTATATTTTAAAATTTAAATAGAAATAAATTTTTGAAGCAATTTTATATGATGCTTTTAGGAAATCCATGTAATAGGAAGTTCCATTGTGGAATTTACAAAATGCTGGCACAAAATGCACAATGAGAATTCCCCAAATCGTTTGGTATCACACGGCTATATGCAATGAAGTAAAGTACGCTAAACGGTGTTGTGACTGAAAAAATTGCATATTTTTACTTTCCCTGCAATACATGGTAATGTATAGGGAAAGTATTGGAATCATACCGAAAATCACAACTCGAGTTTTCGACGGATCTACACGTTTCGGGACCTCTAGAATACGAAAAAACCATTTTTAGCGTGACGTCTGTGCGTGTGTCTGTCTGTCTGTCTGTCTGTGTGTCTGTCTGTCTGTCTGTGTGTCTGTCTGTGTGTCTGTCTGTCTGTGCAGATTTTGTATCCACTGTAACTAAATAACTAATGGACCGAATATCACAAAATTTGGTAGGTAAGTCACTTGTGGGCGGGGCTAGTGCTGATTAGTTTTGGATACGATTCGGAATAAAAGAACCCGCCTTTTTTTGCGAAATGGCCCGCAAAAGCTTGTATCCACTCTAGCTGAAAAACTAATGGACCGAATTTCACAAAATTCGGTAGATGAGTCACGTATAGGTCACTCTGGTGCTGATTAGATTTTGGTACGATTCGGAAAAAAATAACCTGCCTTTTTTTGCAAAACGGCCCGCAAAAATCTTCAAAATCTAAACTAAAGAACTAGGTATACTAAGATATATCCATTAAATGCCCGTTTAATACGTAATGTTTAACGACGAAAAGAATAAGACCAACCCCATTACACTAGGACTAGCCGTTCTCGAGATATTTTAGTGTTTCGTACTTTCCCTACGCCACCTTTCAAAATAAGCCCGGTACCCATTGAGAACGAAAATTGAATAAAAGTGAAATAAATTTAATTAAAATAAAGAGAACGTGGATATAAGTCTGCAGGGAAAGTCATGTGCTGTCCACATCAGATTTTTACTTTCCCTGCAATACATGGTAATGTATAGGGGAAGTATTGGAATCATGCCGAAAATCACAACTCGGGTTTGCGACGGATCTACACGTTTCGAGACCTCTAGAATACGAAAAAACCATTTTTAGCGTGACGTCTGTGCGTGTGTCTGTGTGTCTGTCTGTCTGTCTGTCTGTCTGTCTGTCTGTGTGTCTGTCTGTCTGTGCAGATTTTGTATCCGCTCTAACTAAAAAACTAATCGACCGAATTTCACAAAATTTGGTAGGTAAGTCACTTGTGGGTGAGTCTGGTGCTGATTAGTTTTGGGTATGATTCGGAATAAAAGAACCCGCCTTTTTTTGCGAAATGGCCCGTAAAAGCTTGTATCCACTCTAACTGAAAAACTACTGGACCGAATTTCACAAAATTCGATAGATGAGTCACTTGTGGTTTACCCTGGTGCTAATTAGATTTTGGTATGATTCGAAAAAAATAACCTGCCTTTTTATGCAAAATGGCCCGCAAAAATCGCCAAAATCTAAACTAAAGAACTAGGTATACTCAAATATATCCATTAAATGCTCGTTTAATACGTAATTTTTAACGACGAAAATAATAAGACCAATCCCATTACACTAGGACTAGCCGTTCTCGAGATATTTTAGTTTTCCGTATTTTCTCTACGCCACCTTTGAAAATAATTCCGGTTACCGAATGAGAACGAAAATTGAATTAAAAGTGAAATAAATTTAATTAAAATAAAGAGAACGTTAATATAATTCTGCAGGGAAAGTCATGTGCTGCCCACATCAGATTTTTACTTTCCCTGCAATACATGGTAATGTATAGGGAAAGTATTGGAATCATACCGAAAATCACAACTCGAGTTTTCGACGGATCTACACGTTTCGAGACCTCTAGAATACGAAAAAACCATTTTTAGCGTGACGTCTGTGCGTGTGTCTGTCTGTCTGTCTGTCTGTGTGTCTGTCTGTCTGTCTGTGTGTCTGTCTGTGTGTCTGTCTGTCTGTGCAGATTTTGTATCCACTGTAACTAAATAACTAATGGACCGAATTTCACAAAATTTGGTAGGTAAGTCACTTGTGGGCGGGGCTAGTGCTGATTAGTTTTGGATACGATTCGGAATAAAAGAACCCGCCTTTTTTTGCTAAATGGCCCGCAAAAGCTTGTATCCACTCTAGCTGAAAAACTAATGGACCGAATTTCACAAAATTCGGTAGATGAGTTACGTATAGGTCACTCTGGTGCTGATTAGATTTTGGTACGATTCGGAAAAAAATAACCTGCCTTTTTTTGCAAAACGGCCCGCAAAAATCTTCAAAATCTAAACTAAAGAACTAGGTATACTAAGATATATCCATTAAATGCCCGTTTAATACGTAATGTTTAACGACGAAAAGAATAAGACCAACCCCATTACACTAGGACTAGCCGTTCTCGAGATATTTTAGTGTTTCGTACTTTCCCTACGCCACCTTTCAAAATAAGCCCGGTACCCATTGAGAACGAAAATTGAATAAAAGTGAAATAAATTTAATTAAAATAAAGAGAACGTGGATATAAGTCTGCAGGGAAAGTCATGTGCTGTCCACATCAGATTTTTACTTTCCCTGCAATACATGGTAATGTATAGGGGAAGTATTGGAATCATGCCGAAAATCACAACTCGGGTTTGCGACGGATCTACACGTTTCGAGACCTCTAGAATACGAAAAAACCATTTTTAGCGTGACGTCTGTGCGTGTGTCTGTGTGTCTGTCTGTCTGTCTGTCTGTCTGTCTGTCTGTCTGTGTGTCTGTCTGTCTGTGCAGATTTTGTATCCGCTCTAACTAAAAAACTAATCGACCGAATTTCACAAAATTTGGTAGGTAAGTCACTTGTGGGTGAGTCTGGTGCTGATTAGTTTTGGGTATGATTCGGAATAAAAGAACCCGCCTTTTTTTGCGAAATGGCCCGTAAAAGCTTGTATCCACTCTAACTGAAAAACTACTGGACCGAATTTCACAAAATTCGATAGATGAGTCACTTGTGGTTTACCCTGGTGCTAATTAGATTTTGGTATGATTCGAAAAAAATAACCTGCCTTTTTATGCAAAATGGCCCGCAAAAATCGTCAAAATCTAAACTAAAGAACTAGGTATACTCAAATATATCCATTAAATGCTCGTTTAATACGTAATTTTTAACGACGAAAATAATAAGACCAATCCCATTACACTAGGACTAGCCGTTCTCGAGATATTTTAGTTTTCCGTATTTTCTCTACGCCACCTTTGAAAATAATTCCGGTTACCGAATGAGAACTAAAATTGAATTAAAAGGGAAATAAATTTAATTAAAATAAAGTGAACGTTAATATAATTCTGCAGGGAAAGTCATGTGCTGCCCACATCAGATTTTTACTTTCCCTGCAATACATGGTAATGTATAGGGAAAGTATTGGAATCATGCCGAAAATCGCAACTCGAGTTTTCGACGGATCTATACGTTTCGAGACCTCTAGAATGCGAAAAATCTATTTTTAGCGTGACGTCTGTGTGTGTGTCTGTCTGTCTGTGTGTCTGTGTGTCTGTCTGTCTGTGTGTCTGTGTGTCTGTGTGTCTGTTTGTCTGTGCAGATTTTGTATCCACTCTAACTAAAAAAGTAATTGACCGAATTTCATAAAATTTGGTAGGTAAGTCACTTGTGGGCGACTCTGGTGCTGATTAGTTTTGGGTACGATTCGGGATAAAAGAACCTGCCTTTTTTTTTTGCGAAATGGCCCGCAAAAGCTTGTATCCACTGTAACTGAAAAACTAATGGACCGAATTTCACAAAATTTGGTAAATGAGTCACTTGTGGATTACCCTGATGCTGATTAGATTTTGGTACGATTCGAAAAAAAATAACCTGCCTTTTTTTGCAAAATGGCCCGCAAAAATCGTCAAAATCTAAACTAAAGAACTAGGTATACTCAAATATATCCATTAAATGCTCGTTTAATACGTAATTTTTAACGATGAAAAGAATAAGATCAACCCCATTACACTAGGACTAGCCGTTCTCTAGATATTTTAGTTTTTCGTATTTTCTCTACGCCACCTTTGATTATAAGTCCGGTTACCGAATGAGAACGAAAATTGATTTAAAAGTGAAATAAATTTAATTAAATAAAGAGAACGTGAATATAAACGTCTGCAGGGAAAGTCATGTGCTGCCCACATCAGAATTTTATTGTCTGACACAAGAGTAAATTTATTAGGCAATCGCCTAATCGGACTAAGAGTGAAATTCGTTTAAAATTCTTAAGGGAAACTGTCGCATATTAACATCACATTTTAAAAAAATAATGAAAACTTCACACACGTGACTTGCGGAAAAATGTCTGAGCTGAAGAACCACATTCAAAACTGCATTGAAATCCGTAGCATCACCCCTATTTAAACCCGATTATCAGCTTTTCACCAGATGGGAAACGAGTAATGCAGCTGCTAAGGTTCAAAATATTAAGTTAATCCGGACTTTTTTTTAACCAAACCATCGAACCCATATGAAAGTGTAAGGTAACTGTTTGGACAGCCAGGACAGTTTTAGATGGAACCAAAGAACATTTACCACTCTTCCCCATCATCTCTCAGATGGACTTCCGGACCTTCAGGTTAACGTGCTCATACTCCAGAACACATTTCCTTTAAGCGAAGGGGATCGAACCCGGGTTTTCCGCATGTGCTACTAACTCATAAACCACTGTGCTATCTCGGCCCTGCGGTCTGGGCACTAAAATCAAAAACCATTCTTTCAAGACGTTTTGGCCAGGAGGGGAGGCGAATGAAATTTTAGGGGGGCAAGTCTTTAATTTGTCCTATATAAATATATCTAAATGTTGTGTCACATAAATAACAACTAGGTTAACATAAAATTTCTCCGGGGGGCGAATACTCGTCTTGGGAGGTGCTTCGCCCCCCTCTCCCCCCCCCCCATGACAGAGGTATGCCAGAAAGAAACATTGCACACAGCCGAACAGAAATACATTTTAAAACTGTAGAAGGCGTTCTTTCGATGTTTTTTACATTTCATAATATGCATTTGCACTTTATAATGCATATATTTTACTTTTTATAATGCATATTTAAAAGTGCAATTAGTCTTGTGAACTACTTTAACATATGAAGTTTTGTTCCGAAGAATAAGCTTGATAAAGTACGTGCTAATTTACATAGAGTACGTAAATTTTTGTACAGAAAAACTTTCAGCTTTTATCATTTCTGATAAATAGCAATACCTACAAAGATTGTCGAAGGGTAGTGATGTAACAACTCTGGTTTCAGTTTCTTGTATATGCAAACTCTTTATATTTAAAAACATGCTTTTTTGCAAGCTCTTTTGCATGCTCTTTTATATTTAAAAACATCAAAGATCAATCATATATAAAGCATTGATTATGAAACACTTTCCAGCTGAAATGCAATCCTGTGAATGTATATGAATGTATAATATATCTGAATGTATAATTATTTATTTTCCTTGAAAATTTATAACTTCATCGAAAAAAATGAACTTTATACAGATCACGTCATCGAAACATAAATCTTCTGGCTCTCTATGTAAAAGCAGCGAATATTTCATTCATACACTTTCATTCCAGACTACAGAGTTAAATAATTTTGAGTGAAAAAAATTCAGCAATACTTATGCAGCTCATCTTACAATCGCTTGTCTACATTCTCATAAATTATTACAGTACTACAATAATTTATTTTACTTGCAAAACTTAAAACCATGGAGGTAAAAGTACTTTCTAACCTCCATGCTTAAAATTTCATCGAAAAAGCAATGTTACAAAATCGTCTGCTCCTCTATATAAAATCAATAAACATTTCATTCATATCACCTATATTCCAGACTCCAGAGTTTAATTTTGCGTTAAAAATATTCAGCAATTCTTATGTATCTCATCTTATATCTTGATTTGTTTACATTCTGCATACGTTAAAATTAGGCTTCGTTGCAGAAATAATCAAAGTTTGATGATTATTTAAACTCAAAAATATTGTAATTACTTTGGCTTAGAATATGATACATAGATTATGATAAAAAAAAAGCGATTTTAGGACGGATGCAACACGAAATCAAAATTTAGAAGAACTTTGAAAATCACGATTTTTTTCATACGAAAAAAACTAATATATCTCGAAAACGGCTAGTCCTAGTGTAATGGGGTTGGTCTTATTCTTTTCTTCGTCAAAATTTACGTATTAACACGCATTTAATGGATATATTTGAGCATACGTAGCTTTTTAGTTTAGATTTTGATAATTTTTGCGGACCATTCTGCAAAAAAAGGCAGGTTATGTTTTTCTGAATCGTACCAAAATCTAATCAGCACCAGGGTGACCTATACGTGACTCATCTACCGAATTTTGTGAAATTCGGTCCATTAGTTTTCAGCTAGAGTGGATACAAGCTTTTGCGGGCCGTTTCGCAAAAAAAGGCGGGTTCTTTTATCCCGAATCGTACCCAAAACTAATCAGCACCAGACTCGTCCACAAGTGACATACCTACCTTTCTGGTAGGTCGGACGGTCTGGGTCTCAACAACAACAACAAGTGACATACCTACAAAATTTTGTGAAATTCTGTGTATTAGTTTTTTAGTTAGAGTGGATACAAAATCTGCACAGACAGACAGACACATAGACAGACACACAGACAGACAGACACACAGACAGACAGACTCACAGACACACACACAGCCGTCACGCTAAAAATAGTTTTTTCGTATTCTAGAGGTCTCGAAACGTGTAGATCCGTCGATAACTCCAGTTGCGATTTTCGGCATGATTCCAATACTTTCCCTATACATTACCATGTATTGCAGGGAAAGTAATAAATAAATAAATACGAAGGAATTTTCCTACGAATTCGGTTCAAATTTAGTTAAAAATAACGTTCTGTGATGTCATGATGGAAACGCTGTGATAATATTTTGATCACTCTGGAGCCGATTTGTGTAAAAATCGTGCTTCAAGTTAACTAATGAACTATTTAGAATTTTAAAAAAACTCACCAAGGCCTGTCGTATACAGGGAGTCAAGGCCGTAGTCAGGGGTGAGAGTGAAATCAGCATTTTATTAAGAAATGTTGGCAACAAGATGGTATTTTAATAAGGACTAAATCCTCCCCTGACAGCTATATAAATCGGTATTCAGTGGGGCATGGAGTCAATTAAATTGCTCATGTCCCTCTGAAGATTCCGCCACAAATGTTACAACTTGCCAGCTAATGGTATTCTGAGAGGACTGCAATTGCCGTTCCAGCATGTCCCAGACGTGTTCTATTGGAGATCGTCCTGGGGACCCGGATGGCCATGGGAGGATATTAAATACTCAAAGACATTGTTTAAAAACCGTGCAGTATGCGTCAAGCGTTGTCGTGGTGGTAAATGGAACTGGGCTGCTTGACAGTATGGGCAGAACAATCAGCTTCAGAATATCATCTTAATACAACCATCAGATTGGATTGAAGTATAACTAGAGGAGATCAGCTGTTCCCCGAAATGGTTCCCTAGACTGTCAAACGTGGTGTAATGGCTGTGCGCCGCTCTGGACAATTCTCCTCTATACACGCATGAGCCGATCATCTGCACTAAGAGAGAAGCGGGATTCGTTGCTAAAGTCAACATACCTCCAATCGGACACTGTTCAAGCCGACCAAGCTCGGCACCAATTTAGAAGGCTCTATACCTATGTTGAGGGGTAGGCACCTTAATGGACGTCAACACCTAATCTCTCTTTCTGACAGTCGTTTCCAAATAGTATCCTTTAATACAAAATGTATGGCGGATGGTAAATATCTTGGATTGGCTGATAGCGAAGCCATTGGTGTGAACGTGGCTCTTCTCTTGACTTCACGATCCTCTCGAACAGTTTGTCTGTCTGGGGTGTCCCTAGCCTCTGCGATGGTTAAATACACCTTCTGTGATCCACTGTTGCCAGCACCAAGCAGCTACCATATCGCTCTAACCAAGATGGCGACTAATAATCCACTGTCAACCACCTTCCTTTGGCTTATAATACGACCTCTCTCTAAATCCGGCGCCGTCAAGTACATATCACAAGCTAACTCAAAGGATATATATATATATATATATATATATATATATATATATATATATATATATATACACACACACATATATATATATATATATATATATGGCAACATTGGTCTAGCCATATTTTGCTTGTCATGGTTGCACTAATGAAGTGTATTTTAAGGTATTTATGTTTCATTTATTGTTCCAATCTATATGCTTGTCGTCCATATAACACAAGTTTATAGATAAAATCTATCTTGTGTTTCAGAAACAAGTATTTTAGTGTTCATTTCGAAGGGATATATGGACCTGAAGAGAATTTTTTCGAAATGAACTTATCTTAAGCCTAAAGCTCTTCCATGTGCAAGCTTTTTTGCTTGATTTTTTTGTTTTCCTATTTTCATTCCTCATTTTTGAAATTTGTTGATTGTCTTTGTCTTTATGACCTGCATTACGCTTTATTATTTCCGCTTTATGTCTTAATTTCTTTTATTTCTTTGTATTTTGTAGAAAATTTTGGAATAGTGTATTAGGAGTTACTACATACATTCTAACATTGGATTTACTAATTTATATTTTATATATATATATATATATATATATATATATATATATATATATATATATATATATATATATATATTTCATGCTTGGACTTTATTTGATATTATTTTATCGATTCCTTTCCATTGATGTTTTTGTTTGTCTTCACTTAATGACCAGAGGTTTGCATTTTTATTTCCCACTTGATTGATGATTCTCTCTTTGATACTTTTATTTGTAAGGCATTTTGTAATGGGTTTTTTTGAGTTGAAACTTCTCTCTATTCTTTCATTGGATTTTTAAACTTTTATTATTATTCAAAACATTTTACTTATATGCTGCATTTGCGCAATAAAATAAATGTATTTTGTTTCGTCATTCTTTTTTACTTAATATCTTTAGTATTTTTAACTATTCATATTTGCAGAGTATCCTTAATTCTTTTAGTATGCTTCGGTATTTATGACACTTTTACTTGCAATCTATTCAAATTTATGCCGCATTTGCGCAAAATTTAGAAGTAGAATTTGTTGTTAAATTTTTAATTCTACTTTCGACCAATAAATTCTGGAAGAATTCTGGTGCTCGTACTCTCCTTCATTTTTTTCGGTTATTTTTATAGTCTATATTAATGCTTTTATTGTTGTATTATCTGTATTATAAATTGACCTCCTCCTTACTGTTTATTAATTTAATTAAATTATTTTGTTATAATATGTAGATTGCTATTATTCTTATTTTAACCTATTAATATACTACTCTTAATTGCAATAACTTTAGTGCTGCCATCTACCGTTATTCCTTCTTACTTTTTGTTAATTCTGATATTTGTTTGGATGATTATATATTTCTGTTTAGAATACTGGTGAATTATTGAAGCTCTATTAAACTGTACTTTTCAGTACAATCTTCTTATTTTATTTTAATATTTATTTGGAATAGATGTTAAATGAATCCAATTTTTACACTATATGTATTATTATACAGTTTTATTTAATCAAGTTCAGAATTGATCACTATAAAATTAAATCTTTTATTTATATTTTATAATTTCCTCCTTATTCACATTAGGATTAGGTTTCATGTGGACTTTTGTTAATACTTAATTACCTATAAGTAAATATTTGAATTCTTTTATGTTCTCTATGTTATATTGTCTTACTAATAATTATTCTTAAACTATTATGAATTACACAACTTATATGATTTAGTGACTGGCAAATATATTTATACTTATTATTATAAAATTGATAGTTATTGCCCGGTATTTTCGATTCATGTTGGGTATTGTCTAGACCGATATCAATTTACCAACATTGTGCCATGGAAAATTTTGAATATAATAATTACCCTGCTTAAAATTATAATTTCAATAAATGTAAGAATAAAAATTGCAAAACATGCCCTTCAGCTAATACGTGAACACTAAAACATGCCCTTCTGCTAATAGGCGATATAATAACGTGTATTTAATAGCAGAAAGTAAAAAGTAACAATGAAGGGCTGGAAAAGAAGATCACGGAGAGGCCAGGACAAGGAAAATAATCTGATGTGGGCAACACATGACTTTCCTTATACAATGTAATGAATTTACTACTTTTACAGTAAAAAAATAGGTTTTTCTTATAGTAGATACTAATATTTTTTCCAAGATATTGAATTTTCGACAATTAGTCATCATTTTCATTGATTTAGCGTCATTTTTATCCATTTGGCGAGATTTTCGTTAATTTGGCAACATTTCAAAAAGTCGCCAAGTTAGCGACATTCCGCCAAATTCGTCACCAAAATCTCGCCAAGCGTTATGGACGAAGAAATAAGTTATTCTTACAGCTGACAAATGACTATTGGCGTTCAAATACAAACATATTACACAAAGTATCTTTTTTCATGAATGGAACGAGCTAGATCCATGAGAATAGTGTCACCTAATTTATCGTATGGTATTACATATGAAAAGTGAACATATTTCTCAATAGGAAATATTTTTTTTTATATTTTATATGACTTTTTGATAATTTTTTTTGAAAAATGTTCAATATCTCGAGAACGGTTCATGTTAACATTCTAACATTTATGCCAATCGTTTTCTAATGAAAAATTACATAAGAAATGTCTATTTGCGTAACTTTATTAGTGGTTTTGATTTTTTGACGATTTTTCCAAAATTTCATTCGAAAATTTAGGGGGGTTCTGAACATTCGATTGCGTATAAAAACAATAGGCTTCCAGTGTTTACGGATTGTGATTTTTGTATCAAATTTGGTTCGAATCGGTCTATTCGTTCGTCAGTTATCGTCTCCACAGACTCACTGACACACACATACACACAGACATCACTTCAAAAATGTTCGATTCGTGATCAGGGATGCTTAAAACGTACTCTCCCGTCGAAAACTCGAATTCGAATTTTCGACCCCGTCACAATACTTTCCTTATACATTATGTATATAAGGAAAGTAATAAAGTAATAAATCAATGAATAGTATATCTACCAGAAACGTCTTCAGGGGACCGGAGATATTGGAAGTAGTTATACATATTTTCGGTGAGACAAGCCTAAGAGTTCAGAAACTAACCGAGAAGTGACCACTACGATCGAAAACATTTAAAGTATGGATAACACTGTTTTTTGGAGCCGTAGCCTCTTTTTTTTTTATTTGCTTTTTAGATAGCTGCCTTAACGTTTTATTTAGTATTTCAGACTTTTTTCGTTACCCGCCGAGGTGGTTTCTTGAAAATTTTGCACGTTTTTTGTGTAACCGAAATTACTGTTTTTGTAATTTTTGCACAGTTTTATTTTTGCCCTCCGGGGCGATGTTTATTTTACGGTGTTTCCACAACTATTGAATGTCGTACATATACTGCGATCTATATATATATACATATAGTGAAAGTAGTATATATATATATATATGTATATTGCATTGTTATTCACTTTCTTATACTACGCTGATTAGTTTATCTAACTTTTCATTTATGAACTATCCTTATTCCTAATTCCTTTTGTATGCTTCGTATTAAAGAAACATTCTATTTGCTATCTATTCAAATTTATGCTGCATTTGCGCTAAATTTAGTAATAGAATTTATTTTAATTTTAATTTTTTTATTTATTATGTATAACTATCTCTACTTTCTTCCAATGTTAATTGTAGTTTAATGTGGCTCATTCTCCTATTTTATTCTTTTCTTTTATTTGCTTAGGTTACTTATTATATTTTTGCTTACGCTTTATTATTTCCTCTTTATGTCTTAATTTCTTATATTTCTTTGTATTTTGTAGAAAATTTTGGAATAGTGTTTTATGAGTTACTACATACATTCTAACATTGGATTTACTAATTTATATTATATATATATATATATATATATATATATATATATATATATATATATATATATATATATATATATATATACATATGTATATATATAGTAAAACTATTTGACTCCTTTTAACAATTTACAATTATATTAATTCATTCATGTTTTAAGACTTTGTGTATGTGTGTTGTTGTTGAGACCCAGACCGTCCGACCGGCCAGAAAGGTATAAGGTAACTGTTTGGACGTCCGGGAAGAACGTGTATGTGTGTGTATGTGTGTGAAATGTAAATACGGTAACTGAAGGAAAAAATGCCCTTGCAGTTATAAAATTTAATGCTCAGATACATTACATTAAAAATTAGAACTGGACAGAATTTATAAATTAAGATAATTTTAAACTAGGTCAAGATTTTCATAGCATTATTTTTTATGGGAAAAACAATAACAATTCAAAGAAGAATTCTGGTTGTATACAACATGCGAAGGAAATTAATAATTTGAACTACATTACATATATGAACTAAGTTGCGTTAATGGTATCAAAATTGTCTTTATAAGACAGATAAACCAAATGTATCCATGGACGTCACTAAACTGATGCCAACTTAAAGAATCTGATGTGAGCAGCACATGAATTTCCCTACACACTCAAATTCATTTTTTCTTTACTTCTTCAATAATTCATTGAGTTTAATTGCACTAAATAAAACACATAATTATTTGAAATTACGCCGAATTTACATTTTTACTTTCCCTACAATACATGGTAATGTATAGAGAAAGTATTGGAATCATGTCGAAAATCGCAACTCGTGTTTTCGACGGATCTACACGTTTTGAGACCTCTAGAATACGAAAATACTATTTTTAGCGTGACGCCTGTGTGTGTGTGTGTGTGTCTGTGTGTCTGTCTGTACAGATTTTGTATCCACTCTAACTAAGCAACTAATTGATCGAATTTCATAAAATTTGGTAGGTAAGTTACTTGTGGGCGAATCTAGTGCTGATTAGTTTTGGGTACGATTCGAGATAAAAGAACCCGCCTTTCTTTGCGAAATGGCCCGTAAAAGTTTATATCCACTCTAACTGAAAAACTAATGGACCGAATTTCACAATATTCGGCAGATGTGTCATTTGTGGGTCACCCTGGTGCTGTTGAGATTTTGGTATGATTCGGAAAAAAATAACCTGCCTTTGTTTGCAAAATGGTCCGCAAATTCGACAAAATCTAAAATAAAAAACTACGTATGCTGAAATATATCCATTAAATGCTTATTTTATACGTAATTTTTAACTAAGAAAAGAATAAAACCAACCCCATTACACTAGAACTAGCCGTTCTCGAGATATTTTAGTTTTTTCGTTTTTTCTCTACGCCACCTTTGAAAATAAGTCCAGTTACCAAATGAGAACGAAAATTGAATTAAAAGTGAATAAAATTTAATTAAAATAAAGAGAATGTGGATATAAGTTTGCAGGGAATGTCATGTGCTGCCCACATCAGATTTTTAATTCAGTTTTCACATTCATTCGGTAATTAGACATATTTTCAAAACTGGTGCAGCAAAAATGCGAAGAAACTTGAACATCTCTAGAACGGCTATTCCTAGAGTAGTGTATTTGACTTATCTATAAAATTTTATGAAATTTGGCCTATTAGTTTTTCAGTTAGAGTGCATCCGTTGAAAACTCGAGTTGCGATTTTCGACATGATTTCAATATTTCCCCTATGCGTTACAATGTTTTACAGGGAAAGTAAAAATCTGATGTGGGCAGCACATAACCTTCCCTCCAGACTTATATCCACGTTTTCTTTATTTTAATTAAATTTAATCCACTTTCAATTCAATTTTCGTTCTTATTTGGTAACTGGACTTATTTTCAAAGTTGGCGTAGAGAAAATACGCAGAAACTAAAATATCTCGAGAACGGCTAGTCCTAGAGTGTAATGGATTTGGTCTCCTTTTTTTCATCGTTAAACATTACGTATAAAACAAGCATTTAATGGATATGTTTGAGCATACGTAGTTTTTATTTTTGATTTTGGCGATTTTTGCGGACCATTTCACAAAAAAGGCAGGTTATTTTTTATCGAATCGTACCAAAGTCTAATCAGCATCAGAATGATCCACAAGCGACTTACCTACCGAATTTTGTGAAATTCGGTCCAGTAGTTTTTCAGTTAGAGTGGATACATACATTGCACAGGCCACAGACAGACACACACAGACACACACACATACACAGACACACACACAGACGTCACGCTAAAAATAGTTTTTTCGTATTCCAGAGGTCTAGAAACGTGTAGATCCGTCGAAAACTCGAGTTATGATTTTCGGTATGTTTCCAATACTTTCCCTATACATTACCATGTATTGCAGGGAAAGTAAAAAATCTGATGTGAGCAGCACATGACTTTCCCTGCAAACTCAAATTCATTTTTTCTTTATTTCTTTAAGAACTCATTAAATTGAGTTTAATTGCACAAAATGACACTAAATTTGTGTTTTCAATTCTATTTCTGCTTTTATTTGGACATTTTTCCAAAGGCGGCATAAAAAAATGCGTAAAATTTCTAATATCTTGAGAACGGTTAGTCCTAGAATAATAGAGTTGTTCTTATTCTTTTCCTCATCAAAAATTATATATAAAACAAGCATTTAATTTATGCATTTGAACATACGTAGTCTTTTTTTAGATATTGGCGATTTTTGCGGGCCATTTTGTAAAAAAAGGCAGGTTGTTCTTTTCCGAATTATACCAAAATCTAATCAGCACCAGAGTATTCCACATGTGATTTATCTAACAAATTTTGTGAAATTTGGTCAATTTGTATTTCAGCTAGAGTGAATACATGAGATTTTTGAGTAACATTTCGCAAAAAAAGGCAGGTTCTTTTTTTCCGATTTGTACCAAAAACTAATCAGCACCATTGTCACACCCAAGAGTGTTACCTACCAAATTTTATGAAATTCGGCCCATTAGTTTTTTAGTTAGAGTGAATACAAAATCTGAACAGACAGACAGACAGACACACAGACACACACACAGAAATCACGCTAAAAATGATTTTTTCATATTCTAGAGGTCTTGAAACGTGTAAATCCGTCGAAAACTCGAGTTGCGATTTTCGACATGATTCCAATACTTTCCCTATACATTACCATGTATTGCAGGGAAAGTAAAAAAGAAATATTTAATGAATGTTCACAAAATATTTTCAAAGAACAACAAGGGGTGCGAAATCTGAAAAAAGATACATATATTTTTCTGTAATTCTGATAATGATTGTGATACAAGTATAGAACTAAATACTATAGAATTTTCATGTATGACAAAGTTGAATGGAGATTACTAAATATAGTTTCACTAAATGTTTCTAATACATTCAAAGTAGAATCTATCAATTTAATATAAAAAAACAAGCGATTTAGATGTTTTACTTACCTTCTGAAGTATCCATGTTTCTCTAATTGAATGTTAGATATTTTTCTTGCAACTTCCGTTCGTCTATTTCTGTTATGTCCGGTGTTACACATTGCCGCTTCCTTTCTAGATGGCATAAAATTGTGTGCCACGATTGGTGTCATGCTTTATCTCCAAAAGCGTTTTCAAATATATATTTTTACTTTCCTTATATACAATAATGTGTAAGGAAAGTATTGTGACAGGGGCGAAAATTCGAATTCGAGTTTTCGACGGGAGAGCACGTTTCAAGCATCCCTGATCACGAATCAAACATTTTTGAGGCGATATCTGTGAGTGGGTGTGAAAGTATGTGTGTGTGTGTGTGTGTGTGTGTGAAAGTGTGTGTGTGTGTGTGTGTGTGTGAGAGAGAGAGAGAGAGTCAGTGGAGACGATAACTGACGAACGAATGGACAGATTCGAACGAAATTTGGTACAAAAATTGCAATCCGCAAACGCTGGCAGCCTGATCACGAATCGAACATTTTTGAAGTGATATCTGTGTGTGTGTGTGTTTGTGTGAAGGTATTGTGTGTGTGTGTGTGTGTGTGTGTGTGTGTGTGTGTGTGTGTGTGTGTGTGTGTCAGTGAGTCTGTGGAGACGATAACTAACGAACGAAAGGACCGAGCCAACTGCCCTACCGTGCTGAAAACACCGGTTCTCGTTAGATCACCGAAGTCAAGCAGCATCGGGCGCGGTTAGTACTTGGTGGGTGATCACCTGGGAACATCGCGTGCTGTTGGCACATTACGGGCGCGGTAGCCCGATGGTTTGCGCGCTGGATTTGCACGCTGCCACAACTGCCGCCGTGTTCATGCGGAGTACGATCACGTTAAACATGTGGGTCCGTAAGTCCTTCCGAGAGGTTGGTGGTAGGGGAAGGAGGGTACGGTCCCTGTGGATGCCTCCCCCACTGGGTTCCGGTCTAAATTGTGTGGCACTTCCCGGCCGTCCAAACGGTTACCTTACACCTTTCTGGTAGGTCGGACGGTCTGGGTCTCAACAACAACAACGAATGGACCGATTCGAATGGAATTTGACACAAAAATTATAATCCGTAAACACTAGAAGTATATTCTTTTTATACGCAATCGAATGCCCAGTACCCCCCCCCCCCCTAAATTTTCGAGTGAAATTTTGAAAAAATGGTCAAAAAATCAACACCTCTAAGAAAGTTACGCAAATAGACATTTCTTATGTAATTTTTCATTAGAAGACGATTGACATAAATTTTAGAACGCTAACGTGAACCGTTCTCGAGATATTGCACATGTTTCAAAAAAATTATCAAAAAATCATATAAAATAAAAAAAATGTCCTATTGAGAAACATGATCACTTTTCATATGTAATACCTCGCGATAAATTTGTGACATCATTGTCTTGGATCTAGCTCGTTCCATTCATGAAAAAAGATAACTTTAGCAATACTTTTGTATTTAAACGCCAATAGTCATTTATCTGCTGTAAGAATAACTTATTTCTCCATCCATAACGCTTGGCGAGATTTTGGCGACGAATTTGGTGGGACTTCACATTTTTCAATTATATTCATTTTCATATAAAAAGTTTTGGGAGCCAGAATGGCCTAGCTCCATGTGCAATATTTTCTGTTTGAAACTTTTCATCTTATACATTATTCATACATTTACACCATATATGTTTACTAAATGTTACCCATATGTTACCCATTTACTAAATGGATATTTATACCCATTTAGTAAATGTTTTATTTATAATGTTCTATTTATAATTTTCACAAGCTTGTTATAGAGTCAATTTCAATTTAAAATTTTTACTGAAGACCATTTTATTTTCGCATTTGTTCTACACACCATTTTAAATAAATAATCAATCTCTGGTATTTATAATACAAGTACATTAAAATTCTTTATTTATATATATATATATATATATATATATATATATATATATATATATATAAAGTATAAAAAGAATTTAAAAATTTGAAAAAAGAAGGAAGGCTTAGCGAGAAGCTTACTTAATGGCGGTAAGGAGTGGTGACCTTACACCCCAGTTGTCAACAAGCTTGTCATAAATGCCGCGGCATTGCACTCCTGGACGCCAGCCCTGGCTGAAGCCAACCCCCGGAGTGACAATAACAATTATCACAAGACCTTGTGATAATTGTTATTGTCTTGTGATAATTGTTATTGTGATAATTGTTATTGTCACAAGACCTTGTGATAATTGTTATTGTCTTGTGATAATTGTTATTGTGATAATTGTTATTGTCACTCCGGGGGTTGGCTTCAGCCAGGGCTGGCGTCCAGGAGTGCAATGCCGCGGCATTTATGACAAGCTTGTTGACAACTGGGGTGTAAGGTCACAACCCCTTACCGCCATTAAGTAAGCTTCTCGCTAAGCCTTCCTTCTTTTTTCAAATTTTTAAATTATTTTTATACTTTTTATATTTATATCGTGTATAGTATTTGTAGCTGCTTTGCGCATATATGCTATAACACTTCAATATCTTTAATAACTTCTTTTTTCCATTTTATATATTATATATATATATATATATATATATAGCACATATATATATATGTGTGTATTATTTATTTATTTGCAAGCCTATGCAAACTTTTGCTGAATTCTGGGGGGGGGGGGGGGAATCGCTGGGTTAAAATATCATCTAGTCAGCCAGAGATCGGAAGTTTTAAACCCCTCTGACACTTTACAATTCCTTCACCCCTTGGCCCCGGCCTCCCCTTCTCTTGCATCCTCAGCTTCTACTACTGCCATCTCAAGACGAAGACGGCATACCATCAGCCGTCTCTGACCTCTTCAAGCACCTGGCACTGTCATAGAGTGCACACTGCTATCGCATTGCTATACTACAAATCTACTCAAAGCTGACATGTCTACATTCTGATGTGGGCGTAAGGGACCTTCAGTCCCATGGAAGCCCGTAACGAAGCGTCTTGGCTTGACTTCAAGTTATCTAAAACTTACAGTATATCAAATTTCAATATAAATCACATAAACTGTACAATTTTATCAACTATCTTTTTTATTTTCTTCCGACAAGTCTAATAATCTATAGCACACAGCAACATTTTTAATCTTATCGGACGAAAGTTCTAGAGGTTCCATTAAGTTATCGTGGATGCATATGCATCTGCACAACACCTTCTGTGTCTCAGAACAATCAATTCTGCTACTATCACAAGACCAGATTAAGGCATGGGATTTAGTGGCTACAGCTCAGGGGCCTCCACCAGATGGAGGACCTTCAGTGATAGAGCGAAAAGTAATTGAGTGCTGCATCTAAGTATAATTACTTTAAATTATGTATTTAAAAAGTTTGTGTGCAACACATGACTTTCGCTACATAATGCACTTACTTTACTTCTTTCACAGCGAAATAATGAGATACAAAGGTCCACGGTATAGTGTTTTTACGTTAAATTGAACATTTGACATCTTTTCTGGATGACAACATGTAAAACGATTTCGAATTATCCAATTAAGTTGTTTTTCGCTTAAATCTAACTTAACAATTAGAAATATTGATATCATCTGCTAAACAATAGAGTATATATATTAAAAGGATGTTATTTCTTAATTTATCAATTTGGCGCCATTTTCGTACTTTAGCGCAACGTTTGCCATCTTGGGATTTTTTCGTCAATCCGACCCCGTTTTCAAAAAGTCGCTACGTTGACAATATAGAGCCAGAGAACAAAATGTGCGCGTTCTTAATCCCTGCGTCGTCATATGCGCAGAACCAGGTAAAATTGATCGAGTCAGTTATGCTGGGGGCTAACACCCATTAGCTGCACTATGTTACTAATATTAATACGCGCATACACTGAGCATTTGTATGGGAACTTGTGCCAGTCCCCGACGATTCACTTGTATGCAGGGTCGGGTCTGTCAACTAGGCGACAGCCTAGGGCGCAGTACTGGCGTCTATCGAGCAGAAATTCTTAGAATTAGCAAAAAATTTTCCTTTTATACTTTTACAAAACGCATGATATGAGAAATATATAATAGTTCATCATTCATAATAGTGTATATAGTTGATTATTTATTCATAACACATGAAATTTCAACACTAAAACACATTTTTAAACGATAAAAATACTCTTAAATTTATTAAATCAATTAAACAAATGACACATCTTAAAACCAGATTCAAAGGTCACTTTTATTAAACAATCATCCTACAAACGTACATCAAATACAGGATGTTCGAAAGCGCTTTGTCTGTGTGTGTGTGTGTGTGTATCAATGAGTCTGTGGAGACGATATCTCACGAACGAATGGAGCGATTCAAATGAAATTTGGTACAAAAATTACAGTCCGTGAATACTGGAAGCCTATTGTTTATATATATATATATATATATATATATATAACCATTAAAAACGAATCAGAAAGAGGGGGGGAAACCATATGAATTGCATATAAATGGCTGAGAGGGATAGCGACCTCTCATTCCCGTTTTAAGTACTTTTACGTCTAGACAACGCCCACGGATACCAATGCAATTCAATGATAGATCCCCGCAGCATGTGCAAAAATGAAGGCACCATAATGCAGACAGAAATGGAATGACGAATACAATATAACATTGTGCCAACCATACAACCGACTAATACGGAACACCCGCAACTCCACTTAAAGTATGTGCCTATACGCATGCGTACATTGATAAGTCCAATATGATGTCATATATTCAAGTCATCACTGAATGAAAATCCTCTTCTTTAAAGAAAGAATTATAAATATCTTTAAGGAAATTCCATGGGTAATGTTTTTTAAGTGCTTCTTGTAAAATATGTTTATTACTAGTAAGACAATCCTCTCTGAAAGTATTATTATTGCGATTTCTTCTAAGGTGTCCTGTTATGATATTACGGAAAATATTCCTAGTTAAATTCGACCTCCATCCAATAATTTGATTGATCTTCATATCATAATTATTACGTTTATTGTACATTACTGTATGAATTCAATTTTTATGCTTATATCTTATGGTTATGTCAAGGAAATTTACTTCGTCTTTGACGCTATTAGGGTTCTTAACAAGTTCCAATTCCTGAGGATAAAAGTCAAATTCAAGTTCAGGAGTACTTGAGTAATGTCCTAAAATCACATCGTCCACATATCTGTAATATGGCATCTCGTATAATACCTGATTATTTCGTTCAAAGTATGTTAAATATATGTCAGCAAGGACTGAAGAACAGCCCCCGCCCATGGGAATTCCTTTAATTTGTTGATAAAATACTTCTCCGTTATACAGTATGTTTTCAAACAATACCAGCTGAATTAGATACATATATCTACGCAAAGTGATCACTTTTTTGAGGTTGTATTCTGTATGCACCAGTAAAAGTATCGCATGTAATTTATTAAGTTCAATATTGTTGAAAAGGTCCCGGAAGTCATAGCTTGTAAACTGTATTTCTTTATTGCAAAATTTTAATCTCTTTATGACTTCATAGCTGTTTTTTATGATTATTGGATTTTGTACTAATAAAGCCTTATATGCAGGTTGAAGAATTTTCATAAGTTTTTTGTTAGCTAACATAATATATGTATTACATCCAACAGTAACCGTACGGAATTTTACTGGTGTTTTATGCAACTTCGGAATGAGTACTAAATAAGGAAAGGATACGTTTTTTAAAGTGATACCGATTCTTTTGTACAAAGCCCTGATCTTATTTGACATAATAGTTAAATTACAAGGTAAAGCTTTGTACATAGTGGATTCCATGTATGATTTCTGTAAGACTTCTATGTAAAAAGGTTTGCAGGTAAATGCGTAATTAGATACCACTTTGTCTGTATATGTGATCACAAAACTTTCTTGTATTTCCCTGATAGAAGTGGGAATGGATGATTTTTGCTGATTATTGAGTTTGCTATGATATTGGTTGGCAAAACTGTTCAGTAGATAGTATTTCCATTCTTCAAATGCTATGATGGGTAAACTATATTTGATAGCTAATTTGTATATGAATGTATCCAGATCCAGACTAAACTCTTCCTTCACGTGGTCAAATTCCTGTCTGCGGAATTTCGTACCCTTTTCAAAAAGTTTTCTTAATGGCAAATCATCAATCACTTGAAGATTACCTGTAATTATATGTTTATGGTGCCTGTCTCGTAAGTTACTTAGATGGCAATTACATACCTTACTATTCATCAGAGATATATTTTTACTTAAATGGTTATAATTGTATAACCTTCGTCCGTTAGGACGTACATAACGGTATGTAAGCTTAACCTTGATGTTAGCTATAGGAATCATCTCATTCAATTGATCAGACAATAGTTTGAATGGTATTTTGTCAAATGTCTTATTTTTAAAAGTGGTAACGAAATATTCATTACTGTTTTCTTTATTGGGGTGACTCTTTAAAATGATATTAGATTTCTGTTCCTTCAACTTCATAAAATCAAGTAATATGGCAAAATAATGATTTTGTATGTATTTCTGATCTATAGATGCCAGATGATCAATGATGTATTCCCATATTCTACATAAGAATTTCCGTCTGATTCCAAATACAATATTTTTTATCCAATTATTTTTGACTTGAGTATTTTTGCTAAACGAGTCCATAAGATGTTTTATTTTTGCTTGAGTGTCTTGATAGTCAATATATCTATTATGCTTGCCTCGCTTCCATCTAGAGGTTTTTTTCAAACTAAATAAACTAGAGACCGGGAATGATTCTACATTTTTACAGTGATCCAGATTATAATTTTCACTGAAAATTGCAGTGTTTAGGCCAAATGGGAATGCAGATCCGTATTGCATAATGTGCGTATATTCCCACCACAGACGTTCCTGTAGGTGAGGTACAATATCCAAAATTGTGATTTCACAATTAGAAAACTCATGTACATGGTAATGCTTTAATTCGATGTTCGTAGATGGACGATCCAATGTCATACTCTGCTTTATTTGGTTTCTATGTAAATTAATACGTAAATGCAAAGGATTCTTGGTTTGTCCTATATATAAGATATTACATGAGGAGCACCTTATACAATATATTACATTGAATGTCTTGCAGAATGAAAATTGACTTGTAGATTTGGGTCTAATTTGTAAAGGGTTGGCACAGGGGCATAGTTTGCATTTACTCGATGAACATCTACTAAATTTAAAGTTCCTTAAATTGTAAAAACTTTTATATATTCCATCAAAAAATCTAGATCCATGCGGGATCGCGTTCGATGATTGTACCACATTATTAACAACATTCAGGTTTTTTGATGTCTCACTCGGATTAGAATGAATAATCACAGGTTTGAAAAATTGCTTAATAGAAGCCATCAATTTCAGGAATCAAGGACAGCCAAAGCACAATTAGGGTAGCTGGTTATCGGTAATATAAATACCCTTATATTATATCACCGGGCATATATTCGATAGATATTAATAAATTAATCTCACAATGAATACGTTTGCCAGTCACTAAGATCAGTAATGTATATAACCATGTTAATCAAAAGTTTTACTCATTTTGAGGAGTATCTTCTTCAGATGAATTTACTTGAAAACAGATGAACAATGATTATGATCAATCCTACATGAGCAATTGCAATTCACTATTTATACACTATATACCATTCCAAATCTTAATTCGCTGATTACCATGCACATTATCCACCACAAAATCCGATGTGACAATTATAATTTTATATTTTTTATAAATAATGATTTTATAATTTTTTAATTTTTAGTTTTATAATAGTTTTTAAATTTATTACAACAATGGGAACATCCAGAAAACATAATTCATACGATTATATTCGTCTATAAGAGTAGTCCACATTAAAACATATCAATACCAGTAAAACAGAGTACAAATAGTATTTGTCGATATTACACACTCAAATACAGCCCTCCTGCTATACAATTATTAAAAAGGTAAAAGCCGATGTACCACTATACAAAACACGTACCTGAATCTCCGTATTCCACAATTTCGACCATCATAATGCAACGCCGGGTATTCCATACCGTCTATAATGGCCCACAGAAGTAACACCACTATCCGCACTTCGTCCAACACTCCTACACAACATACGGAAGACCCATGCATTCCTTGCACGGTCCGTGAAGTGGCCTTTAATGAATCCAAAAGATATAAACATTTCCGGGCAATGCAGCAAGAATTCGTTATATCTGATATATACAACAAAAAGGATACTATTATAATACCAAATGGCCTGTAAAACAAATATATTATAATACCAATAGGCCTGTAAAACAATATTCTGAACATTCGATTGTCCAAATGGACAATCGAATGTTCAGAACTGCTCTAAATTTTGGAGTGAAATTTTGAAAAAATCCTCAAAAAATTAAAACCTTTAATAAAGTTACGCAAATAGACATATTTTTATGTAATTTTTCCTTAAACGATTGACATAAACTTTAGAACGCTAGCATGAACCGTTCTCGAGATATTGCACATTTTTCAAATAAATGTATCAAAAAATCTCATAAATTGAAAAAAAATATTAACTCCTGCGAAACATGTTCACTTTTCATATGTAATATCATGCAATAAATTTGGTGACATTATTCTAGTACATCTAGCTCGTTCCATTCATGAGAAAAGGTACTTTGAGCAATACTTTTGTATTTGCACGCAAATAGTCATTTGTCTGCTATAAGAATAGCTTAATTCTCCGTTCATAACGCTTGGCGAGATTTTAACGACGAATTTATCAGAATGACGCTAACTAGGCGACTTTTTATATGTTGCTAAATTAACGGAAATCTCGCCAAATGGATAAAAATGACGCTATATCAATGAAAATGACGACTCATTGACGAAAATTTAATATCTTGGGAAGAATATGAGTATCTACTATAAGAATAACCTATTTTGTTTTTACTGTAAAAGTAGTAAATTCATTGCTGTAAAAGTTCATTTATTTACTGTAAAAGTAGTAAAATCGTAAGGAAAGGCATGTGCTGCCCACATCAGATTTTTAAAAAATAGAAATGAAAATATCTCTCCACAGATATATCAGCTTTCAATTATTTATAGCAGTTCCACAGCTAGCTGCTATTAAAAAAAAACCAGTTAATATTAAAAATGAATGCTATGTGGGTAAGTCTCAATAATTGACTAATATCAATAGCACTCATAATTGGATCAATAGAATCACAGTGCTACTGCTTTGACATGTATGCTTGGGAATATCTGTGGTAGAAATCGGAGCGTTGTAAAAAATGTAAACACGTTGAATGCTTGTATCTCAGAACCTAATTTATACAAATGTAAATAATGTTCAAAAATATATATATCACTAGTGTCACTGTGTAGCTTTTTTTTTGTTGTTGTTGTTTATAAATTTATTAAATGTGTAGTATCTATAGAAGGTTTCATACCAGTGCTCAATGGCACTCAATTTTGAAATTGAGTGCCATTCAATTTTAATCAATGAAAAATATCATATAAGATTATTATGGCTGAATTGACAATAACAAATCCAATTAAAAAGCAAAATAATAACCACCTTCGGTGACACGCTTTTCCAAAGTACCACCTGCACCTACATCTGTTACGCTCTATTGTATTTCTATAAATTTAACAATGAAACTTATCCATTCCGTTCAAATTTATTGCAAAATGGGAGCATTATTTCATCAAGATTTTTCTTGGCTTGATTTTAAGCAGTTTTTTTTTCTTTTTTACAAATAAATATATATTTTTTTTATGTGAATGTCATCTATGCTTGTGGTATCTGTGGTGGAAATCAAAGCAATACAAAAAATGTAAATACTGTGTATGCTTAAATCTCCGAACCTAGTAGATACAGATGTAAATATTTTTTTTGTTAAATTTATGAATATATAACAAATAATTTCAATATTTTTAACTTTCTTTTGAAAAAAAAATTAAAAATGTATTTGAGAAGAAAAGAAAGAGATTAGAAATATATTTTTTAAAAAACTCTGATAGTTTTCGAGTAATTGTCTTGTCAAGTAGAAGATTAAAAGTTTTCCTTTTTTCAAGTTTGTTGCTTATATCTCAAAAACTAAGAAGAACAAGAATTTCTAGTTGTTTGAAAGCCCTTTAAGTGTATAATTGGATTTTGGGTCAAGCACTTAGTTTTCAAAGTATAGTGATTATAATTTTGATATTTAATATGTTAACCCAAATTTTCCAATAGGTGGAAAAGCTGTAATATTTAAAATGTGACGTATGTTGCAGCTCAGCGTGTATTCACATTCTGTAAAATATACACTTAATCCTAAGTTATCATCTCCTCACTTCACTGAACATCTTTTCGAAATGTGTTCAGACAGTTTTAAAACCCGTTTTCCTCTAAAATCACAAATTAAAATTTTTAAGAAAACAATACTTTTGTGGCAGCAACCGACTCTGCTCCTGCCAATGACATCGATCAAAGATGCTAGGATACCCGAATTATAAGCTCGGAGTCGCAGCTAGGTTTTGCTCAAATCTTACAATGTCGGTCTTGTAAGCACGAGGTCCCGAATTCGGTCATGGTAACATCGAAATTCCTACAATGATGACTGGACGTTTGAAACAAGCAACCTTCTCTCTGCCATCTCTCAACGAGAGATGGCAGTACCACACGGAGCCAGAGGCCCTACCACTCCTTTCCTGGTTGACCACGACTGACGTCACGCCCGAGGTAAGACAAGCCTCCCGGCCATTCAGCCCCTCGACTACGTTTCGGATGGGGACACGCGGGGGTTTTCTGGGTGGGCCCCCCCTCCTCGCCGAAATTCGACCAGGGCTTCTCATCAGGGGTGGAGTGTGTGGCAGCAGCCGATTCTGCTCCTGCCAAGAACATTGATCGAAGATGTTGGGTTCCCGAATTATAAGTTCGGAGAGGAGGCTAGCTTTTGCTCTAACCTTATAATGTCGGTCTTGTAAGCACCGGGTCCCTGGTTCGGGTCCGGCTCCGGATCAAGTTCCTACACTTTTCTACACACACATAGTGAGAAAATAAATATTTCATAATTTTCTATCATATTTAAAACATGCAAAATCATTTTATATATATATATATATATATAAAATACTACCAACATTTTAGTAATTAAATTTTTTCCAATTTTACATTTTTTTTTCCTTATTGCATAAATAACACAAATTGCTGTTTTTGTTAGAAAGTTGTCAAATATATGGCTAGCTCATCCTTTGCTATTATATTTTTTTCCTTAAATTATGTTTTAGTAGTTAAACACATATTTCTTAAATTTGCTGAAATATGTTAGCTTTTAAAAATAGTTGAAAATAATAAAATATTTTTTGACAACATTTATATTTTACTTCTGATTTATCTAGCATGAAATTAAAATGCCATATTATTTTAGTTTTCTGAAGCGATGAAACAAAGTAACTAAGCTTCTTACTTTTGAATTGCATGCGTTTTGATGTTCTGTCTACATGCTTTGTTCGATGATAGCGTCTTTAAAACTTAACTATTTTTTTAAAAATTTGAATACATGGGTAACTTAATGTTTTACTAGCTGAATTTGTTTCTGAACATCATCGGATAAAAATTTCCTGTGATATTCTATGCCTCCCTCCCCCCTCCATTTACCGATATATTTATTATATTCGATGATAACTCTTATAAAACTTTGGATAAAATTTTGGATATGGGGTGAAGATAAATGTTTTACAGGTCAGTCAAGTTCATTACTGAATGTAGTTGGACAAAAATTACTCATGCTGCATTCCCTTTACTGATATAAGTAGATGATATATAAGAGTTCTGCGCCTCTGTGAGGCGGTGGAACCCTGTACATGGGGAATCCTCCAAAACCCTCCGGAGCCAGGAAATGAGTGCATCAACAGAGACGGTGGTTAAGTCCCATGCTTAATCATGGATATTCTCAGAAGTCGGTGTGAGGCAGCACAGTTACGATTCCATAAGATGGCGTCACAGAAGAGGATGCAGTTTATTACATATAAAGTATTGCTGCTGTTATTTATTTAATTTTTTATGTTTTTCATACTTTTTAAAATTTTTTTACACAACTTCGTAAAAATATGCGCTTTTTGAATAAGTTGAATTTTGTGGATTGTGGTATTTCTCTATGGGAAATAACATGGGTTTTCACACTTTTGCACATTTTTTACAAAAAATGTTTGGTTTTTTGCGAAAAAATTGCAAAAGTGTGAAAACTTATGCTAATTCCCATAGAGAAATCCGCCATTTAAAAAAAATCTGCCGATTCCGCATTTTTTAAAAAACACATTTTTGGCCGTGTTTTTGCAAAAAAACCACACATTTTTTGTAAATAATGTGCAAAAGCGTGAAAACCCATGTTATTCCCCATAGAGAAATTCCACAATCCACAAAATTCAACTTATTCAAAAAGAGCATATTTTTACAAATTTTTGTAAAAAATTTTTAAAAAGTGTGAAAAACATAAAAAATTAAATAAATAACAACAGCAATACTTTATATGTAATAAACTGTACCCTCTTCTGTGACTCCATCTTATGGAACCGTAACTGTGCTGCCTCACACCGGCTTCTGAGAATATCCATGGTTAAGCATAGGACTTACCACCGTCTCTGTTGATGCACTCATTTTCTGGCCCCGGAGGGTTTTGGAGGATTCCCCATGTTAAAGTATAGAGTTCCGCCGCCTCATAGTGGCGCAGAACTCTCTTATATCATCTACTGTTATACTTTATTTATCTGAAATTTGGTTCAGACAAAACTGGTACCATACATAAATTTTACGGAAATTTCATAAGACAAGTGACTCTGTAACTGTTGCACTATTTCTACATAACTCTATGAATTCCAATGTACTGTGTTAGAAAATTTTTAATTACATCATTAATTTTACCCAAACTATAATATATATACTATATATATCACTGTTAAAGGCAACCTAATTTAAGTGGTTGGGCAAATTAAACCCTATTTAAATTTTGATAAAATAATATTACACAAAAGTGTAGCCAAATCTAGTTTCAAACTTGATTCGGCTAAACATGACATTTTTGGAAAACTAAATGCATTTAGGCTTATACATTGGCATATGTCCATAGAGTCTCATATTTTTTTAACTTCGTCAATATGCTCATACAATCTAGTATTTTGATTTAAAATGCATAGAAAAACACAATAAAATTAGGATTTTTGAGCATGTTCTAAAGTAAATTAAACAAGAAAGATCAATCATGCTTAAAGCATTGATTATGAAACACTTTCCAACTTTAATGCAATTTTATTTAAAGAAGTCTAAAATGCAATACATTCCTCGGTAATATTTTAAAACTTATCACAATACTACCTTAATTTATTATATTTGAAAACTTAAACCTTCATCGAAAAAAATAAACTTCATTCAAATGACGGCATTGAAATATAAATTGCCTGGTTTAAACATCTCTAAAATATTATACATTCCTTGGTAATAATTTTAGAATTATCATAATACTACGATAATTTATTATATTTGAAAACTTCATCGAAAACAACTGAAATTCATTCAAAAAATAGAAAATATAACGTCATAGAAAAAATAACATGCCTGGCTCTCTCTATAAAAGCAGCATTTCATTCATAAAATAATTTCCCATTCATGTCATTCATCACAATACTATAATAATTTATTTTATTTAAAATTTAAGACCATGGAGCTGCAAGTAATTAAACTCTATGCGTAAAACTTCATCGAAAAAAATCGTCCTTCTCTTTGTAAAATCAATGGATATTTCATTCATATCAGCTATGCAGACTCCATGAACTAAATGATTCTGTGTTAAAGAAATACAGCAATTATAATACAACTCATTCTACATATTTTGCTGTTTACATTTTACATAGGTGAAAAATAGGCTTCGTTATAGAAATAATCAAATTTGGATGAGCATTTAAACTCAAATATATTGTAATTGCGTTGTTTCAGTATGTTGATGCACAGAATTTATGCAAAAATAAAGTGGTTTTAGGACGGATACAACACTCAATATGAAATGAAAAGAACTTTAAAAATCACGATTTTGAGACAAGATGGATGCCATATATCATTTTGAAGTGGGTCACGTGATCTTTTCATATCATGGTCACGTGATCGCTTCATATACGAGGTGTTACTATTATTTTAATTTTTATTTGAAAAACTACTGAATATATTTCGCTGAATTTTTTTTTATATATTTTATAGAACAATTTGAATATTACCTAAAATTTTCGAAGCAATTTGTGAATTTTAAATCCGCTTAAAAAATGTTTGAAAAATTGGGTCCTATAGGGCTCAATGTATTTCATTTTTTCAACCCGGGTTCAATCCAAAACTAATTGGGTGATATTATTCATTTATATTCCCATAGGTCTTACAGACCGTCTGAACAACATACTAAAATTTCATTTTGATTAAGTCATTTTTACGGCAGTTATCGTGCTAACGGACAGACTGACAGAATGAACAAAGTCATAAACACTTTTCAACTTTGCTGTAAAGTGTTAAAAATACACTACGTGACAGTGAAAATGAGACACCAAGAAGGAGTGGGCAGAAAGTGATGAAAATCGGCAAACAGAGAGAGAGACAGCAACGAACAATAAGTGATGTTTATTGCAAAATGATACGCTTATACACTGAGCGATAACACCGTCTGATCAGTAGGTTGTAAGACTACCGCGAGCGACGGTACAGGCAGCAACACGTCTAGGTACAGGGCCATGAGCGTGCGGATAGTGTCCTGAGGAATAGCTGCTCATTCCCTGTCAACCATTTGTCAGAGTTCGTCTTCTAAACGCGGCGGTGACAGCGCACACAAGAGGCGTCCAATCACGTCCCAGGCGTGTTCGATTGGTGGGAGATCAGGGGAGACTGATGCCAGGAAAGCACCTTTGTACCTTGCAGAGCATGTTGGCTGATGCGTGCGGTGTGTGATCGAGCGTTATCCTTCTGATAAATGACATGGAGCTCCCCCTGAAAGAAGGGTAGTGTCACCGGCCGCAGTACGTCATCAACGTATCGTTGGTCCGTCATAGTGCCCTCAATACGGACCAGAGGTGACCTGCTATCGTAGGCGATGGAGCCCCAAACCATGATGCTGCGTTGTCGCGCGGTGTGGCGTTCCATAGATGCGGATGGATTGGACATGTTACCACTTCGGCGTCAGACTCGTACAGGGTGACTGTCATTGCTAAAACAGAAGCATGACTTGTTTGAGAACATGACCCTGTACCATTCCGCCGTCCATGTGTCTCTAACCCGACACCATTGCAAATGGGGGCGCCTGGGCTGTTAGGTCAATAACAGTCTTAACAGGCGCCATGAGTGCAGGCCGCCGGCAACCAATTGGCGGGTAATGGTCCTGGTCCATATGGGAGCATCAGGGTGTCCTGCACATGCTGCGAAAGGGCGGCGGAAGTTTTCTACGGTGCCGTCAGATGCATAGGTCCACAAGTGCTGAAGCGTCACCACCGAGAGCAGAGGCCGGAACTTTTAACTAACTTTTAACGTCTCGGCTTGTAGATCCACTGCGAGTAGGTCTTCCAGATCGCGATCGGAGCTTATGCTATTTGCTTCCCTTTTGTTTCTCTGTTCGATGTAAAGGAATAATAATTTGTCAGTAAAGCAATAATATTAATTAAATTTGGAAGTTTAAAATTTTCTGCAAATCGTAGAACAAACAAAGTGAACCGCAAGGAAATGCTGTATTTATGCTTGTTCACAAATAATTCGACAAATGATTCGACAAATAAGTTCACAAATGATTTACATTATAATGGGTGATTTAAAAGATTCATATTGCTGTAAATTTCCTTATAATAAAATATTTATAATGACTCAAATTTACTCTAGAGACAAAGATGAATGGATTCCATTCAATTAGTCAGTGGTGTTTTAATAAAAGTTTAAAAAAGAACTCTGGGTATTTATTGCTTAATCAGGCATTTTATTTAAATAATTTTTCAGTACATTCACTTACAGCAAAAGTATGCTGAAACTAAAATGATTACTGAATACTGTATTTTTCTTTCAATATCATAAGATAATTATAAAAAATAATCTCAGAATTTAACGTCCAATATGCTCATTTATTTATTTATTTTAATTTTATTCAATTTATATTTTTTGTTGTTATTGTAAATTGAAAAATGATTTAGAATTAAGATAAAATACTTCTTGAATATCATTCATTAACCTATGCACTATAATTCATAGAAGTTCAGGTTTTCTAATATAGCACAACTTATATTCCTTTTTTTATTACCACACATTAACAAATAGTAAACAATTTTGTTTAATTATGGAGTTTGAAATGTTTCAGGGGCTTTGTAAATTTAATAAAACTGTATAATAGAACTTTTTGGCATTAATATTTCATTTACAATTCCATTGAATTGAAAATGTAAGAAAGATTAAATTAGCTTTGTATTATTAAAATAACATTAACTAATTCATTATACATTAACTAATGTACGAGGTAGGATTCAAAAGTTCCCGGACTAAGTCTATAACTTAAAAAATATTATCAATTGAAATGCTGAAACACATCCTCCTTCGAAATAAGAACCTTGCGCAACAACACACTTTTGCAATCGCTTGTAAAGGTCATCGAAACATTTCTGAAATCCATTTTTAATCATGTCCTTTAACTCAGGCGGCGATGCACTTTTAACTTCATTTGCGGATTGAAATCGACGGCCCTGCAAGTGACTTGCCAGTTCAGGGTAGGAGTTGTAGAGGGCAAGATCAGGGGAGTAAAGAGGATGTGGCAAAACAATTTGCGTTTTCGTAAGAAAGTCAGCGACGAGGAGGGATCGGTGTGCAGGAGCGTTGTCCTGCAAAAACACTCATGATCATTTCGAATCTGGCGGCCTAGCATGTCCAATACATGCTCGATATGCAAAAGATCTGGTGAGCTTGCTGGCCAAGGGACAGTATCAGCAACACGGAGACAGTCCACATATATGCGAGCCGTATGTGACGTGGCATTATCTTGTTGTTGTTGTTGTTGAGACCCAGACCGTCCGACCTACCAGAAAGGTGTAAGGTAACTGTATGGACGGCCGGGAAGTGCCACCCAATTTAGACCGGAACCCAGTGGGGGAGGCATCCACAGGGACCGTACCCTCCTTCCCCTACCACCAACCTCTCGGAAGGACTTTCGGACCCACATGTTTAACGTGATCGTACTCCGCATGAACACGGCGGCATTTGTGGCAGCGTGCAAATCTAGCGCGCAAACCACGGGGATACCGCACCCGAGATGGCCAACAGCACGCAGCGTTCCGAGGTGGTCACCCACCAAGTACTAACCGCGCCCGATGCTGCTTGACTTCGGTGATCTAACGAGAACCGGTGTTTTCAGCAATGCAACGCCCGTTGCAAATGGCATTATCTTGTTGAAAAAGGGCTCCAGAATGGCGTGCTATGAAGGGTAACGCAAACGGCCGCAGACTTTCATCAACATATCGTTGAGCTGTTAAAGTTGTACGCAGAATGACTAGGGGCGACCTGCTGTCATAAGAGACAGCACCCCACACCAGGGGTACTGGCTGTGTGCCTGTAGAAAACCCAACCACCCGACTCGCCCAAAGGTATGAGCACAAAATTGAGTGGCAGGGGGCTGTGTGCCTGTCGAAAGCCCAGACCGTCCGACTCGTCCTTGGACATGAGTAGCAATATGGAAGGCCGGGAAAAGGCTGTGTGCATGTTGTTGTTGTTGAGACCCATACCGCCCGACTTTCCAGAAAGGTGTTGAAGACCCAGACCGTCCGGCTCGTCCTGAGGACTTGAGCATCTATTTGGACGGCCGGTTCCAGAAAGGTGTTGAAGACCCAGACCGACCGGCTCGTCAACAAGGACATGAGCAATTCCAGAAAGGTGTAAGGTAACTGTTTGGAAGGCCGGGAAGTGCCACCCAATTTAGACCTGAACCCAGTGGGGAGGCATCCACAGGGACAGTACCCTCCTTCCCCTACCACCAACCTCTCGGAGGGACTTACAGACCCACATGTTTAACGTGATCGTACTCCGCATGAACATGGCAGCAGTTGTGGCAGCGTGCAAATCCAGCACGCAAACCACCGGGCTACCGCACCCGAAATGTGCCAACAGTACGCGGTGTTCCCAGGTGGTCACCCACCCAAGTACTAACCGCGCTCGATGCTGCTTGACTTCGGTTATCTAACGAGAACCGGTGTATTCTGCACGGTAGGGCCGTTGGCCAGGCTGTGTGCATGTGTAAAACAAAGACTGATTGGAACCTCTGGCCCTGGCGCCTCCACACAGGTACCCAATGGGTTATCTGCTGAAAGACTGAAACGTGATTCATCGCTGAATACCATGCAATACCAGTCTGCTGACAGCCACGATGCTCGGATATCACCCCTCCAAACGATTCTGTCGTTGTTGTGGGTTTATGGGCAGACGTCTTAAAGGCCTCCGTGAGCGTGACCCCACCTCAGCCAAGGGCCGTGAGATGGTGAAAAGTACCACGTGTGGTATGGAAGAGGTTGTAGCACGTTAGATGCGGACAATTAAGGCTCCTCTATATACGAGCTGACTCATCAAGTATATTGAAGCCCACCCTAGCTGGAAGCGCAATCCATTAGCATTAACTGTATTCTTATTTTCACTTTAGGAAGTATAATTAAAGTAATTATGGGTAGTTGTTCTGCGCCGAACTGCTCTAATCATCGTAGAAAGGGTTCTAGGCTATTTCGCTTTCCTAGAAACGAAGAAAGAAGAATACAATGGCTAATAAATAATTGGATACCCGGTACTGGAGCATACTTGTGCGAGCTAAATTCGATAATATTCTAATTGAAACTTCTTTTTTTATATAAAGTATTTATTTTAAACACTCATTTTACAATTTCTGTAACTGTAGTATGGAACTGTATGGGCTTCAATATGCTTCATAAGTCAGCCTGTAGTAGAGAAGCTCTACGGACAATAGTACCGTTGGGCCTGTCGCAGAATCATCCGATTGTACCTCGCATTCGTACACCTTGGCTCTCCAGAGCCTCCTTCATTCCGCCAATGAGTTCCTTGCAGCAACCACTGCTGCCAGAACCTTTGCGCAGCAGTGTTCGTTTGGTGCAGGTGGCGGCCTATTGCTCGGTATGACCAGCCAGCTTCACGCATCCCGACTATAGAGCATGGGCACGTGACGTCATACGAACAATTTTACCCTTACGTTTCCAAAACAAAATACTCGTTTACTTAACAGTATGGAAATTGTCATTATTTCTGTACTAAAAACGGCTACTTTAGAACCAAAGCAGATTAAATTGACCCTTCCTTGAAGGCATGAACTTGCTTCCCACATTTATTTCAGTGATGTAATAGTCTATATTACTTTAAAGAAAGTGCAAAAAGCAAGTTTCGTTATCAGTATTAGTGCATCTAAATTTTATAAAATAAAAAATAAATTATTTGATAAAACAGTGGCAGTATTGATCCCTACCATCTAAGATTTAAGGTATGTTCAAATTAAATGTCTTGCATTTTTCAAATATCATTTTTAGATATCTTAATCTTGAAACAACGTTAATCTTAGAATAAATTAAATTTATTTTATCACATATCTATGCGGCTTTGTAAATGCATTCCTTTAAAATAACTATAGTTAAATATGTACAAAACTTCAGGCAAAATATTGCATTATTAAAGGAATATTAATGCTTTAGTGTTTACAATAATGCGTTTTTAATCTTTCACTTTACATTGCATGATTTTATGTTGAACTTGGTAATTAGTAGAGAAAACCATTAAAAGAGAAAATTCACACATTATCTCCCTAACAGCATTTTTTTTCACAGTGACGTAAGATGTACGTCACACTGTGACTTTGGGACGTCACAGGACGTTGCAGTACGTCTCGGCAATGTCATATTGAGGTCACAACGATGTCATTTTGGTCATTTTCATGGTTATTTGTGACGTCGCATATTAACTTGTTTATGGCGTCACATTGTAATTGCTATTGTAATGTCGTCACATTGTTACGTGTTAATTAAATTGTGGAAACGTCACAGAATATAGTCACAATGAAGTTACAAAGTTACTAATACGTAACGTCACATAGAAGTCACAAATATGATGTCACATTGTGACCCAGGTGTCACGTGACTACAACGTTACTGTCACACATGTGACGATCTTTGCTGTGAGGGCTATTATATATTACATTTTGCCAAGACGTATCCTGGGGAAGAAGGAGAAGATTTGGGGTTTACCCCTTCTCCCAGGAATCCTAACTAGAAAAGCATTTTTTTATTATATGGGATCTTTTGTACATACTCATTTGACATTTTATCTCATAAGTATCAGAATTGATACATTTTGGAAGAAATATTTTATGAACATAATGAATGAGTTTAGAAGGCATGGCAAAATACAATTTTGAATTAACTTCATATTTCCATTCTCTTAATGTAATTATAAAAATAAATTAGAATGAAATAATTAGTTATGAAACAAAAACGTTTTCGATGAACTTCATTCAACGTTATATTGACCGATTGTCCAAATGTGGGAGTATTCAGTCTGTCTATGTATTCACTGTAGTTCAAATGATATTCACTAAATTTCCTTGGAATTTGGTAGCTATGTTGGTTAGGCATTACTCTGGCGCTAATTTGATATTGGTGAAAATCAAACAAAAATGGAGGTACTTAAGAATCCGAAAAATGAGAAAGTTCTATTAAACCAGGAATGGGCAAACTACGACCCGCGGGCCAACTCCGGCCCGGCAGAAGGTTTTATCCAGCCCGCGGATTTTAATTTGCCGATCCGATGGAAATTAAACGAAAATATTTATTTTATATCCATCTCCTTTTCTACTTTGTTAAATATTACTTTTGTTTCCTTTTTTTCAAAGGACTGGTGATCTTTTTATATTCTTATTATTGCTCTACAAAACATAAATCGACAAACATATCAATTACCGACAGCTTTAAATCGGTAAAATGTTAAAAGCGGAAGTTTTTTGTTAATTTTTGCTGTAGACTGGCGCCAACAAGCGCTATCTCTTTCTCGGGAACAGACAAGTGATACTCCAATATAGTTGAATTAGACCTCACATGTGGCAGACTGCGCATTTTAAGCTCCAGTCAGCGGCTTTTTCTTTTGACGCAAGTTTTAATATTATTGATTGCGTATGAAAAGATTGCGGACATATAGCATCATTGTGAATAGTGGTGAAAGTATTCAAAGTATAGCGTAGCTAGGATGGTGCTTATTTGGGTTTATCGTAAAATATTTCAACCCCAAAATGTCCCCGGCCACACACTTAGCTACAGTAAACCTTCGGGTCAGTCGTGTGGTCTGGGTTTTCAACATCCAACCCCAAAATGTCTACTAAAAAACGTAAAGTTGATTAAAGTTAATTAAAGTGCCGTGCTTTTAATGATGAATGGACCTGGAAATATTTTTTTACAGTTGTTAAAGATAAACCAGTGTGTCTCATCTGCAATGAAGCTGCTGCAGTCTTCAAAGAATATAACATTTCCCGTCATTTCACATCTAAGCATAATAATTCCAATTACGAAGAAATGTCTGAATATGAAAGAAAACAAAATGTAGAAAGTCTTTGTAAAAGATTATCAGGCCAACAAAATGTTTTCAAGAAAGTAAACACTATTCAAGAAGCAGCTACACATGCAAGTTACATTGTAGCATACAATATTGCTAAAAATAATAAAGCTCTTAGTGATGGGGTGTTTGTTAAACAATGCATGCTCCAAGTTTGTGATGTTTTATGTCCAGACAAGAAAAATAATTTTGAGACTGTAAGCTTATCTCGAAAAACTGTGACTTCTAGAATCGAAGCCATCGATAAAAATTTGCCATCACAATTAGAGTCAAAGATTGGCCAGTTTAAATTTTGCTCTATAGCTATGGATGAAAGCACTGATATAAATGATACTGCTCAATTAGTATTATTTATAAGAGGTGTTGATGAGAACTTTGAAATTACCGAGGAACTGGCGTGCATGCGTTCTTTAAAGGGAACTACAACAGGACACGATATTTTTCGTGAATTTCAGGAGGGGCTTTTAACTATGAAAGTGCCTATAACAAATATATGTAATATTACGACAGATGGAACACCAAATATATGACAGGGAAAAAATTTGGATTTTTTGGACTCTTTAATCAAAACTATCCCGGGAACAATGTTCTTTTTCTACATTGTGTTATACATCAAGATGCTCTGTGTAAATCTGCATTGAATATGAAACCAGTGCTTGATGCAGTCGTGAAGCTTGTAAACAATATTCGATCTCGTGGGCTTACTCACAGACAATTTCGAGATTTTCTTCAGTCCGTGCAATCTGAATACTCTGATGTACTGTATTACACGAAAGTAAGGTGACTTAGCGCAGGAAGTGTTTTCGAGCGAGTTTGGCAGCTGAAAGACGACATTGTATCATTCTTTCATGAAAAACAGTGTTCTGCAGAGTGTGAAATATTAGAAGATACAGAATGGCTTTCGGACTTTGCATTTTTCACAGATCTTCTTTGTCATATGAACAACTTGAATGTCAAGATGCAAAGGAAAAATCAATTTATTGACGATATCTGGGCCCATCTCAAAGCTTTTAAACTAAAACTTAATCTGTTTGCTGGGCAGCTAACTAAGAACGACTTTTCTCATTTCTCGAGGTTAAATTCAATACCCTCAGTAAGTAAAGAGAAACTTAAGAATTGTGAAGATTGCTTAAGAAAACTGCATTTTGAGTTCGAACGTAGATTTCAAGATTTCAGTGCCATTCAAACAGAATTGGATATTTTTACCATGCCTTTCAACGTAAATTGTGAAGCAGTGAAGTCAGATTTACAGCTTAAATTAATTGAGTTGCAATCTAACAATTATCTCAAACAGTTGTTTCTAAATATGCCAAAGTTGGAGTTTTACAAATCATTATCGAAAGTAAGTTTCCCAAATTTAATATCTCACGCCCAGAAAATCAGTGCTATGTTTGCTTCATCTTATATATGTGAACAAGTGTTTTCAACTATGAACCTTAGAAAGAGTAATCTCAGAAGTAGACTGACAGATGAGCATTTAGCCTCGTTCCTTAGAATCAGTACATCTCACTTCGAATCTCAATATAAGGAACTTTTAAAAATGAAATCGCAATTTCATTCATCTCATTAACATATTTAAAATGTAGTACTTGTTATTGTTTTTATCTTTTTCGAAAAAATTATCTTGCCGCCGAACTTCTTTTTTCGATTTTTGGCCCGCGACCGAAAAAGTTTGCCCATCCCTGTATTAAACTATGTACTCTGTGAAGTAGTTGCGGTGCTACAAAATAAAATAAAATGTTACCGCTCCTGCTATGCTGATATAAACTGTTAAACAAACACCATCAGTTTTTCAATTGTGACACGATATTTGGCAAATTGGTATTCAAATAGAGCTAGTTTACCATATAAAAGATGAAATTCAATTAAAAACTGCAAAATCAATGTAATTTAAAAAATATAATTTTGTAATAGACTGATATAATGCATTAAATCCAAAATGATTAACCGTTAAAGATTTTAAAAATGTGCTGACTAAAATCTCTTAGGATAATTTTAGTACAGCATCTGGAAGGTACAAGCTTTTACTGCTAATTTTTAAAAAACGGTTTTTGTCAAAAGCAGAGAACTTTCCGTCTTAGGATTTTTCAGTGAGTCAATACGATTGATGCACAAAAATGGTATGTATCTAAAAATGTGCTATTTCCATCTAAAAAGTTACAAAACAAATGAAAGTTGATTGTCTGATAAAATCCCGAGTTATTTCGGCCATATTTTATTTTATTTATATGCTGCATATGCATGTTGATTGAGGATAATTCGGCTATAACACCGATAACATTTTTTGTGTGTTGTTGTTGGCCACAGAAATGTTGCAATGCCATTATTTTTACAAAAAATTTTTGAAGTATCAATTTCTCAGGATCTATTATAGATGAAACTTAGATACGGCCTGATATGGATCGAGCATTACATTCTGGAGGAGGCATGGAGGTTCACTAAAGATTTCCATATCTGGTTCTTTTTACATTTCTAGTTCAAAGTTTTCTCTTTCCCTTGAAGCATCCATTTTCTAAAATTGGCTGTAAATACAGTTTAGGTGATGGAATATAGTGGGATTGAGGAAGAATTTTTAATTCGGGTGTTTTCCTACGTCCGGTTCAAAAAATTTCTCTTGCACTATCTATTTCTTGGAACTGGCTGCAGATAAACTTAAACGATGATTGATGCAGTCACATTTTGAAGAGGTTAGAGGAGATCACTAAGAATTTCAACTTCCGATTGTGGAAATGTCACTTTCATTTAAAAAAATTACATTTTCCTTGCAACATTTTTTTTTTTTGATGAGTTTAGATGATGACTGATATGGATTCAACATCAAATTCAAAATTAAGTAGGCAATCTCTTCTGTAATTTAGTTTTCTAAGGCTTTCTACTTGCGTTTTTACATTTTATAGTTTAAAATATTTCCTTCAAATGTATATTTCGATTGACTATAGATAGAACTTAGGTGATGACTGATATGAATTTAGCATCGAATTTCAGGGAGGATGGAGATTCACAAAGGGATTCTACTTCCAGTTCTTTTTCCAATTCTGGATAAAAATTTTTAATTTTTCTTCAAACATTTATTTCTCAGAATCAATTATGGATAGAGCTTATGACTGATATATTATAGATTCAGTATCAAATATTTTAGAGGTTAAAAAATCCATTAAGGATTTCTAGTTCTAGTTCAATAGATGTCACTTTCGATTAAAAAATTACAGTTTTTTACAATATTTATTTTTCAGGGTTGGCTATTTGTAATGGCTTATATTATAATGACTGATTCAGTATCGAATTTTGGAGGTAGTCACTCATGATTTACACTTCTAGTTCTGGAGATGTCACTTCCGATTGTTTCAAACATGTGTATGACTATGCGAAATAAGCGAGCGAAAAAGTATAAAAATATTTCTTTTTAAATGAAATGTACACACCACTTGCCATAATATTAAATATCCTTCACGAATTTCTTATTTTTCAGTGTTATATTATTATTGAGACCCAGACCATCCGACCTACCATACAAGTGTAAGGTAACTGTTTGGACGGCTGGGCAGTGTTATATTATGTAAAACCTTGTATTTGATATATTTTTTATGTAATTCAACTCTACCCCTAAAAAATACAGAAAAAGGGGTACCTTCCCCCTATATTTTTTTTATCCAGGACCAGCGGCTCGACTAGAAATTGGCTTGAAATTGGATGTGGGAGCCATGGTCTCCACGGAACTACCGATAATGAGCAAAGATAAACCATCCACGCAGTAGGAACATGCGCTATGACGAAAGTTAACACTCATTGGCCTTGCAAATTTAATCATTTGCATACTTGTGTCGTCACCTTCGTGAACTAAAGATCTACCTACTGAACTAAAGAGGAACTTTAGATCTCGAGGGTGACGCTTGGTGTAAAGGATTTTTTAGAAGAACTTTAGATCTCGAAGGACGCTTGGCGAAATTTCGAGATGATCGAATAATTTTTTAGAGGTGCTTCGTTTTTTTGCAAAAGAGTGTAGAACTCTTTCGCGCTCTTCCATGTTCCGTAAATGTTTATGTTCCATTCGTAACTTTTACTGTTTCTCATTTTTTAAATTATATATTTTCAAAAATTTCCACTCGTAACTTTTACTACTGTTTTACATTTTTAAATTATATAACTAAATAATAATACACACAAATCTCTGATGAGAAAACAGATTTAAAATATTTTTTGTATGATTGTCGCTCGTGAGAGGTCGATTCTTAATTGCAACTGCGATCGGTGTTGCCGTTGAATCAGTGGAGAAATTTATAATGTAATTTCAAAAACATTTAATAAAGTTCTTCAGTGATATGGCATCAGTCTAAATTTAGTTTCCTTTCTGCCATGTTTGTAAATAGTTACAAGCGTGATCATTATTTGAAAATTTGGGTATTTAGATTAAAATTATTTGACAAAATTTTAAGAAGATCAGCAACAAGTGAACCACCTTGAGCATATATTGAATAAAAATAAGAAGAAATGGCCAAAGTAAAATCTATGCCTTCAAGCAACACTCCATGGTTGATGGATGACGAATCTTCTACTAAATTAGCTGACCTTGAAATTTATGATGAGTCGCCTCCTAAAAACAATTTTGATTTTAGTGTATTGTTGAATGACCGTGACGTAAGTTCAAATCAGCAATCCTGCGATAAAGATATTTGCCAAGAGAATGGAAATAATTGCAAAACTGATAATATAGCATTTGTGAAAACGTTATCTGAAGATTACCATATTTCTACAGATGTTTCGAGTTTAAAGACTGATATTAAACTTTGCGATCTTGGCTTGATACAAGGAAGTAGCACTGAAGGAAATGAATATTACTTGAAATCTGAAAGTAGATGTTTCAATATGGCCCCAATAACGGATTATGTGGATGAAGTTGCGTGTGATGCATTTCGTGGAGGATTACTAGAAAGTAATTTTCAATCCCACAAAAAGTTTCAGGCAAGTGATTCATGTTTGGATACCGATTTTAATCTTGCGGATGTGTTATCCGATATTGGAAAAAACAATTTATCTCTTTCTGCTTCCAAGCCAGTGAATTCTAACGGTGATTCAAATTTGTATTCGTTCTTAGCATCCCATGAAAATTCATATCATGGGGAAATGGCTCCAGCAAACAATATTTTTGATGAAGATTTGACAATCTTATTAGATTCATCTGAAGTACATAGTTCTCAATCCTCCTGTTCAGTTTCTTTAGCTGATTTAGCAAATAATCACTTTGTAAATAACTCTTCAACAAAAGTAGAAAAAAGTTTATCACATGATTTCATCTTTGATTATGAAAGTAATATTCTATCTGATAGTCTTGAAAATGTTTTATCTCAAGATAAATATAATGAAGTAAACTCAGAAATAAGTTTATTAGATACTCTTAATTTGTTGGATACTCTCAATGATTCTGCAAACGTGCCTGCTACTTGTGCTATAGAAAATAAGACAACTATTTGTGACTCTGTTTCTATCTCTAAGCCGTTAAATTCAGATAATAAATCAAACTTTTTTTCATTGTTATCAGAATGTAGTGAAAATTTGTGTAATCCTAAATTGCCCGTTTTGACAGAAAATAATAGTGTTGATGAAGATTTGGCTATTTTGTTAGATTCAGGTGAAGTGAATAATTCTCAATCCAGTTCTGTTTCATTATCTGACTTGGCTAATACTTATTTTTTAAATAACTTTCCAGACATAATTTCAGATGATTCAGAAAAAAGTTCATATGACTCTGCATCCAGTTATAAAAGTATGTCATCTGAAGGTTGTGGAAGCTTTGTACCTCAAGGTAAAAATGAAGATATGAATGCAGAACGAAGTTTACTAGATATGCTCAAAGTTGATAGTCCATTAAGTAAACCATTCAGTATTTTAAAAAAAGAAAATACTAGCGAATCTTCTGAAGATGAAATAGCACCAGACATTGACCTTAGCTTTTGTGTTAAAAAGCATAAAGATAAAAATTGCAAAGATAATACACTTATTTCTTCAAGTCCTGAATCATTTGATTCTGGTTTTAATGAAACTATTTTTTCATCTCTCAACTCTGCACCCTCCTTCCAAGATTTTGTTTCTAATGAAAGTGTCTATCCATTGGAAAAATCACTTGCATCTGTATTAACAAAACCAAAACAAAGTTTGTTATCGATAGCTATATCTTGCAAACCAAAATTTGATAAGACAAAGAGGGAAAAAGTGAAGAATATTAAAAAAGACCTTTTTAAAAAGTATTTTTCTATGGCATTTATTGACTCCACTCTGCAAGTAAAACCGCATGTGTACGAAAACATTGAAGATCAATCTAGCATGTGTGTGGTGATGGGGAATTGCCGACAATCTGTTTAAAATGAAAGTGACTTAGCTACTCAGTAGTGATTCAGTATTTGAAAGTTTCATATTGTAAATATGTATTTTAAGATATAAAAGCTCCGTCCTTTTTCAGTGAAGTTATTTGTAACTAATTTGTTATGCATAGTTGAATCTTGTGAACATAAACATATTTATTGAGAACTACTTTTACTATTAACTGGTTTTATAATATTCATTCAAATTGCATATGAATCCCCTAGCTGTAGAGTTAGAAGTTCATAGAAATGTTCTAATTTCAACTTCTTGTATTTTCAACTGACCACTTTTTCCTTTTTCCACATAATTATTAAAGCAAAATGCTAAAAAAAACTAACACAGTTTAAATCCTGATATATTAACTTAATTGTTAAAAATTATTTGTTTAAAATATTTGATTTTGATTTTCAGTCATTTTTAGTGTTGCGTCTAGATTGCTGTTTTGTAGCATTTTATATTTTCCTGAAAACTGTGGTTAGGCAGCCTGCATGTGCGGTCGCGGATATAGTTGTAGTAGGAAACCTGCAAGTGGGCTTCCGTCGGATTAGTCGGACGGTTGTCTTCCTGTGGAAAGTAGCATTATATTCTGTTTAGGTTGATATTATGCTGAGTGCAATATACAAGTATAAGAAATTTTCATATATTTTTAAATTCAAATCCTTTTCTATAGCTATGTTAAGTAATATATGTTTGATTGTAGCTGTAATATAAGAATAAATACTTTAAAAAATCATTGGACATATTATTCCAGCTAACATGTAATAATGAAAATAATTTCAATAAAATCTAAGCCCCCAATTCCCTCTTCCTATATGTATATAGGAGGGAAAAATTCCATTTTTCAAAATCTATTTTAATGTTATATATGCATTAGTGTGATCTAAAAATAGTATTTTTTAAAGTAGTTTATATTTAAATATTTTCTTTCTTTATAGAAAGTTATAAAATAATCATGTTTTATCTATAACAGGATTTTTTTAATGATAAATTTAAAACATTACACAAAAGTAGTATCATTATAAAGTAGTATCAAATTACGCTTTCACATGCAGAAAATACTACGTTGATAGTTAAAAAATAGTTATCTTGACAAACAAATGTACTCACCTTTACAACAAAATAAAAATCGTTTGGTAAATAAAATTAAAGCTCTGTATAAACGCATTGGTATCTAACTTAAAGCAGTTAACTTTCCATATTTGGTACTAATACCAAAACTTCATAAAAATCCAGTCAAGTTCCGGCCGGTGACAGTGGGATGTGGATCCTATTTAACAATTGCAAATTAAAAACTTTTAACTATACTTAAAAATGTTATGATTATACTCAAGAAACAAGGAACAGTAATGATAAATAATAGTTACGATGTCATCAACCGATTTCCATTTTATAACAAGGATATACGTTTCAAAAGTTACGATTTTCATGATTTATTCAACAACATCAATCTGGAAAATCTATATGAAATTTTGAAGGAACTACGTGAAATATATGACTTAAAAGAGCATATATTACATTCAGAAAATACAAGGACATTCGCATTGTGTTGTTTGAAAACATCTTATTTGATGGCACCAACTATTTTCAACAGGTTAAGGGTATTCCCATGGAATGGGGATGTTCATCCCTGCTCGCCGATCTATACTTGTGTAAATTTGAAAATGGCACTAATATATTACATGAAATGCCATATTTTCGTTATGTTGACGATGTCCTTGTTAGGCAATATAAGAGTACACCCCAATTTGATTTTACTTTTTATCCAAAAGAACTGGAATTGATTGAGAATATAAGTAAGGAGGAAGATAGTGTTGATTTTCTAGATATTACACTAAAACATGACAGTAGATATGGTACTTATACTGTCTTATATGACAAGAGAAACAATTTCAATATGGAAATCAATCACATTATTGATTGGAAGTCCAATTTCACCAAAAACATTTTCAGAAATGTCGTCATTGGTCACCTCAAAAGAAATCAACGCATTAATACTTTCAAGTCAGATTGCATTATGCATAATAGGAATATTATGAAGGAAGCAATAAAACGGAATTATCCAATTGGCTTCCTGACATGTTATTATAATTCCCTATTTAATATAAAATAGGGAGAAAATGCTTATTTAAAGGATATGACAGAGGTATAGAACGATGAAAGTAAAAATAACGTATTACACATGCGTAAACTGCTTTTATATATAATTCACTCTGGCATTTGTTGCATTTCCATTCTTTTCCTTTCCCTTGCAATCCTGGTTGATTCCTATTTGTTTACTTTGCACTTTTTCGAGTGTTTTTGACTTGACACATTTACGGAAGTATGACTACTGCATGGCATTGGTACCGTGAGTGTTGCCCGGGCATAAAAGCAGTCTTTTAAACGGGAAAGAGGGGTCGCCATCCCCCTCTACCATTTTATGCCTTGCATTTGGTCATTTCCCCCTTTTTTTTCATATGAAACTTGTATGTTACTTTAGGAGAGTGTGCTGCTTTGTGCCAACTTCTGGAGAAAAATTGGATAACTGTGGAATTAATTTTAATTTTTTATATGCTTACTATGCTATATATATATATATATATATATGTATATATATATACATACATACACATATATATATATATATATAGAAAACTTATAGTTATAAAAAATTTGTAGGTAGACGACAGCATCTTATAATTGTATATACGTTAAAGTTATATATATCTTATGTTTCTGTTAAAAACATTTTTATAATTAAATATGTAGTTTGTTGCACTTTCATTGAAATTTATGACAGTTTTCTTTTATTCATAAAAATTTTAATAAATTATAATATATTTTGTTTTATCAATATAAGCAACTTTATGATTTGCATGATGATATGAATTATATATGATTAATGTGAATTATATCTCTTGTATTACTATTTTACAAGACTAAATTTATTACTAATTAATATGCATTTGTCACTTTAGTGTGAGACAGTGCAAAAATGAAAGTTGAAAGTTTGGTATACTGATTCCACAGATCTGTGAATTCCGTCTCCTCATATGTGTACCAAATATTTCCTATCCGGGCCGGGTTTCCCAGCATACCAGGGGGGGGGGGGCTGCTCGGGTCTATTAATAAGAAAATTTTATGATCAAATACTTCCTGTCAAGTTCCTTAAAAAGTTTGGAAAGATTATTATATTTTATTTTCAAAAAAATAAAAGTGGGAAAAAGGAATTCTTCAAGCTCTATTTTAATGCTATATATATATTTCTATGAGCTAGAAACCGTAAAATTCGACTCTTTTATCGGTAATTTATTCTTAAATATATTTGAAGAATTACAATTTAAATAACACTATCGTCTAATGGTAATAAACAAAATATAATTTGCTACCTTCCGCCGTAAGATAACAATAATTTGACGGTAGCCCTAGCTGACGGCAGCCAAATTACATTGTTTCCGCAACCGCACTTGCAGGTAGCCTAACCACTTCGTTTCCTGAACCTTTATTTACTGTTGATACTCACAAGTAAGTTTTAAAATATTTAGTAAACAGGCTTCAAAACCAATAAAATCCAGGGCACACTGTCAGATCTTGTATTGTATTATATGTGTATATATATATATGTATGTACCAGGCTTCCGGAAATCGCCCATCCTCGCCGGGTTAAAACTCAGCAAGGATGACCAATTTTCGGAAGTTGCCGTCCTCTCGGACGGCCTTGAGATTAGAGATTCCGTAAAAGAAAAAAAAAGATAACAAATTGTTCTCATCGTAAAATTGTGGCGAAAGCTGCCCTTTCCCGTGCCATGAATGAAAATTGAAATGTCGTCACCTGCAAATCCCCTAATGTGGATTATCAATGCCTTCTTTCTAGGCGAGCCGTCAGATCTGAATTGTAACAACAGGCACTAGTTATTTTTTCTCCCCTCATCCTCCCCCCAATGAATCCGATGATCGCACGAAAATGCGATAGCGCACTCACGATCGAAGTGACATGTTCTCTTCTCCTTTTCAAGTTCTACATGTGCGGAATTTTCGGATTTTCACAAGACCGACAATACCAATGCTTAAATCCAGACTAAGCCCAAAGAAATTTATAAATGTAGAATGAACTCGACCTGAAGATAACTGCGTCTCAGCAGGCCCGAAATGATTTGTATTCAAATATGTTAAAAATAAATTTGTGAAAATTTTGTACAGAGATTTTAGTTTGTTTTCTTAAACATTTATCTTTGCATAGTTGAAATAAAAGCAATAAGTTCATGCCTTCAAATTAATTCCATTTTAAAAATTTTCAAAAGAAATATGTTCGGCCCGGTCGTAACGGACGTTTAAAAAAAAAAGACTCAACCCTGCCCAAAACAATAGAAAACTCCAAGTCCAGCCCGGGCCTAAGTTCAAATCCCCATTTCACTCTTTAAAACCCAAACTATAAAATTTTCATTTGCTGTAATAGACGGGAGAAAGTAGCAAGTTTGAATTTTTGGAATGGACTCTTCTAGTTTCAGCCAGAAGTGTTTTATTTTCTTTCCCACTTTGGTTTCAACTTTAAAACTAAAATGTTTAAAATTCATTCATGGCATTTGTTTCAGTTGTTTGACAACTGAAGTTAAAGTATGAAACATCTATTCAATCCAAGAAGATTTTAATCTTGATTGACTACATTCCCTAGAAATTAAGAGTACCGATGAGGTTTAAACTGTTTAGAGACAAGAGGATTTATATGATTATTTATTTACCACACCTTCAAGTTACCAAACATTGAAAAAAGGAGCAATTCCTTACATATCTTACCCCTTTGCCCCCACCCATAGATTGGAATTCTGCCGGTCCGATCCATTATCGGAGACTCCGCGTCGGCGACTTTCATCGTGGCTGTGGGGTGGCGTGAGGCAGTTGGTTCTAATTCATTATTGTTGTGCGATGTATTTAAGCACATATATTAAGGAATATAAAGTAAAAAATAAATTCTTAGGAGGACGGGTAAAAATTTTCGAGGACAGGTAAAAAATTTCAATAGCCGTCCTCGCGGACGGGCTAGATTTTGCCGATTTCCCGAAGCCTGGTATGTACCCCTCCCCTCATATATATATATATATATATATATATATATATATATATATATATATATATATATATATATATATATATATATATATACACATACACATACACATATATATATATATTAGAAAACTTATAAAAAATATATGTGTGTATATATATGTATGTGCCCCCCCCCCACATATATATATATATATATATACATACATACACACACACATATATATATATATATATACATACATACACACACATATATGTATATATATATATATATATATATATATATATATATATTAGAAAACTTATAGTTATAAAAAATTTGTAGGGGTAGAGGACAGCATCTTATAATTGTATATTCTTTAAAGTTATATATACTTATGTTTCTGTTAAAAACATTTTTATAATTAAATATGTAGTTTGTTGCACTTTCATTGAAATTTATGGCAGTTTTCTTTTATTCATAAAAATTTTAATAAATTATAATATATTTTGTTTTATCAATATAAGCAACTTTATGATTGCATGATGATATGAATTATGTATGATTAATGTGAATTATATCTCTTGTATTACTATTTTACAAGACTAAATTTATTACTAATTAATATGCATTTGTCACTTTAGAGTGAGACAGTGCAAAAATGAAAGTTGAAAGTTTGGTATACTCATTCCACAGATCTGTGAATTACAATCCTTTTTTGTTTTCGTTGATCATGCAAACTGCTTACTGTTAAATAAGTTTTCACCTCCCGATGACTGTTTGCAATAATGAACTTTGACTGTATAAAGCATAAGAAACAGCATTGTGTTTTGAGGGAATTTAACTCCGTACATTTTTGTAAATTTAGAGTAAGTGTTACTAAAATGTCATGAATTCTTAGTTATGTACCATTTGTCAAAAGTAATTTGATATTAATTATGGTGTGTTAGTGCTTCCCCTAGGCATTTTCAGGAGGGTGCAGTGCCCTGCCCGTTTTTACAGTAGTAAAATGCACCCTGCCCGTTTTTGTACAAAGGTAAATGCTCCCTGCCCGTTTTTGTAGAAAGGTAAACGCGCCCTGCCCGTTTTTGTACAAAGGTAAATGCGCCCTGCCCCTACCGTTTTTTAATAGTGGTAAATTATATATATATATATAATATAATTTAATATCCATAATAAAAACTTCATCGGAACTCTTTAAAGTCTGATCCAAAGGTCTATGACATATGAGCGTTGTTTCCCATCCGTTTTGGGGATGTTCATTCTCATGTGACAAGCTGTAGGCATTCTTTTACTCAGCACGCAGCGTCCTCAAAACGGACGTAAGACCGCGCATCCCTGCCTTTCAAGCGTCCTTTAACCCACCGCGCAATCCAACAATATCTGGCTTCCGCCCGTTATTTGAGCTGACTTTTTTGTTAATCCCCAACACAGTAGAAATTAGAAACTCTCTTCAATAAACAAAACAAAAAAATACTTCCAACTTAAAATATTGCATTATAGGTTTAAACAATCCATGTTACAGAATTATTTCTGAAAATAACCATTTTTTCTCGAAAACAATTGGCCGTAATCCGAGAAGCGAGTGATAAACTTCGAATGAAAATGTATGCATAATTTTTGATGACACGATACACTAATAGCCGGCAGCTTTCGGGAGGACAGTGACTCACAGGAGAGTTTTGAAGTGCAGACAAATTAGGAGTGCGCGATTGTGTAATTATTACCCCATCGTTTTAAGTTGCATTGGCACACTTGAAAAAATAACTTTTAGACTTGCGATATTTTTTTTTACACTTCACGTTTGTCGACCCCCCCCCCTCACTTTGAAATTATTATTATTATTATTTTTTTTCCCCCCACAAATTTCTTGACTTATACGCGAGTATATACGGTAGTACTTGTGTGCATGTAATGTGACACATATTTTGATTTTATTTTAACCACTGATTTTGCTGCTAGAATCTGTGTAGGCTATATTCATAAAATCTGGTTTAATAAAATCAATTTTAGTTATTTTGAATAATTTGGAACTAGTTCATTAAATATATGTTATAAAGAGCTGAATTCAATGACCTAGGCTGTGATCCCAACGAAAAAAAAAAGACACCGTTTGTTAAAAAATGCCCCTTTCGCATTAAAAAATGCCCCTTTCATTCAGCTACAGTGCCCTCTTTATAAATGAGCATCCTGCCCTTTTTTTAGTCTAGGGGAAACACTATGTGTATTCAAAACTTTTAACATTTGTATATATATCTTTATGGCATTAACTGGTGTACCTGTTTTTTGTCATTGTATAATAAACAAGGTTCTTACAGTCATTAAGGGCTCCTTAAATTCACATTTTGCTTTGGGCCCTTAAAACTCCTTAAAATTTTTGCCGTTTTGATTCCGAAATGTAAAAGGAAACCAGAAAAATGGCTAATGGTCCGAAATTGGGACTATAAGGAATATTATTGAAATATTAGAGATTGTTTTTATTTATTTCTTAATTTCTTTTGCCCCCAAATAAAAACTTCATTAGCGGAGCAAAACACCTCCTTTTACCTCTCTTGAAAAAATAAAATAGAAAAAGACTCGATTAGTATAGTGCATTTTTCTTTCGACTTGATAAATTACAAAGTTTTGTTTTCTTTACAAAGGTAAAATTTTGCTCAATTAATGAGAGTCCACAAGCATCTGTCTCCATCCTTTAATTATTACACAGTAGGCAAAATGAATTTGCTTATTTTCATATTTTTGGTTAATTTTAAAGATATATTGTGCATGATTAGCCAAATATTGTAAGAGTTAATAATAATGGAAGCAAGATAATTCTTATAGTTAACATTTTCATGCAGTACTTTGAATCTAAAGGCTTTTTAATTTTTAATATTTCAGGTTTTCAAATGATTATTATGCCAAGTTTATTTTTAAGCCAGTCATTTTACCTGCACTTCACCCATTTTTAATGGCTAATGGCCACTAAATGTGACATCGACACACTTAATAAAAGTTCTGAATATCGAAAACTGTTTCAATTTTAAACAAAAAATAATGGATTAGCGCACATTTTGAGAGTCAAAATGATTCAAGTTTTTTTAAATCCCTTTGTGTCGTCACACCTAATTGCTCGGGTGCGGTATCCCCGTGGTTTGCGCGCTAGATTTGCACGCTGCCACAAATGCCGCCGTGTTCATGCGGAGTACGATCACGTTAAACATGTGGGTCCGTAAGTCCTTCCGAGAGGTTGGTGGTAGGGGAAGGAGGGTACGGTCCCTGTGGATGCCTCCCCCACTGGGTTCCGGTCTAAATTGGGTGGCACTTCCCGGCCGTCCATACAGTTACCTTACACCTTTCTGGTAGGTCGGACGGTCTGGGTCTCAACAACAACACCTAATTGCATTTTCTATTTTTTCATTGGTCTTGAAGCTGAGACTGATTGAATTACACCAAAACCAAGATTCTGGCTCGAGTGAAAGTACTCAAATCATTTTGAAAAGTTGTTTTGAATTGCTTAACTACTCTGCATCGTCATCTCTAATTCTAATTTTTTGAAATATTAATTTTTTCCATCGACCCAGACAATGACCAAAACCAAGATTCTACTAGAATGGAAATGCTCAATAATTGGGCAAAGAAGTTTTGAATTTTTATTCTTTTGAACCGTCACTCCCAATTCAAAATTTTGGAATTTTAGATTTTCCCCTTAGTCTTAAGTTGAGATGGTTTAGATTACATCAAAAATAAGATTCTAGCTATAGTGGAAGTGCTTGATAATTTTAATGCATCATCATCCACTCATTCAGTTCAGTGCATATTATGTAGATATATATACTTTAATTGATAACATGTTAAACAATAAATAAAATGTAAAAACGAATTAATAAAAATTTGTTTAGTTTTGTGAAAAATTTTTATATATGTAAATTTGTGATAAAGACTTTGAATAAATTTCTATTGCTACAAATCATTTGAAATGTACATTAGTCTGCTCTAAATCTGATACTAAACTTAGATTTACCTGCTATGAATCAAAATTTTACACAATACGCATTTATGCTATTAATATATAATATAAAGTAGAGGGTTTGAGCATGTAATCTATAACCTCCTTAAAATTTTTTGATATACCCTTAAAAACTCCTTATTTTTGCTTTTAATATTGAGTATGAACTCTGGAAACCTCTTTAAAGATTTCTTGTAGTAGTGTACACATTTTTTGCATGATTTCTGTATGGTTTGTTCATTTTGTGTTACATTGTTATCATTTTGTAAAGCGATTTTTCTATTTGGATATAAATATTTATTGTAAGTGGCTTTCTAAATAAGCTTAAAAAATGTAGTTATAGGTATACGATTTACATTGATAGAAATAACGAACACATTTTAAATAAAATGGTGATACTTATTTTCTAAAGTAAAATTTAAAAATTCATACTTGTTAAAAATAATACTTTTTAACAGTGGCATGCAGTGAGTGAAGAAATAGGTAAAGCTGCCTCATTTAAGTGTGTGTATTGTTATAGATATTTTGTTTGGGAGCTATTTGATAGACATTTGATAACAATATTTTTGCCAGTCAGTGTCTTTGTGGAATTTTTAAAGAAAAGCTGACCTTTACTTAGTGATGGGTACCCTTTTTGTTAGTGATGTATTTTGCTATCCATCACCACTTTAAATTGTACAACTTGTGATTATTGCATGACCTGTTGAAGAAGTATCTGTTTTGCAACAAATTTAGAAGTTCAGGCATTGGTCTACCACTCTTCACTATTACCATTTTCTCAGGAAATGATAGTGTGTAAAATGTGTTTTTAACCAGATCATCAATTATGCAATTAGACATCTTAAAAAAAATAGCTAGTAAATATTTAAGTGTGAGCGTCAGTAAATCTTCTGCCCTATCCGCTCTTTGTTAACGTTCGCGGCACACGTTTTTTGCCGAAATTCTGCTCAGACAGTTGCGAAATATTTTCTGAAAGATAAAATGAAATGCTTAGAATATATTAAAACTAAATTTTATACCCAATAAAGCATAGAATATATTTTTAATTTTAATCCAATATATTTTTGGTGCTGCCATCTGTTGTAATTTAATTCATACCGATTATTTTTATTTTTTAATGAACATTTTTAAATATCTATTCCTTCTAATACAGTATTAAATACAACAACAGATCATATATAATAATGCCACAATTACGAAAAGGTAATTTCTCATTCTATAAATTTGATAAGGGGATCTGAATGTACATCACTGAGGACTGCAGCTTTCTCTTCAAGTCCAAGTTCAATTACGTTTCTGTGATTGTGGCATTATAATATGTGATCTGTTGTTGTATTTAATAGTGTATTAGAAGGAATAGACATTTAAAAATGTTCATTAAAAAATAAAAATAGTTGGTATGAATTAAATTATAACAACAGATGGCAGCACCAAAAATATTTTGAATTAAAATAAAAAATACATTCCATGTTTTATTGGGTATTAAATTTAGTTTTCATATAATCTAAGCATTGCATTTTATCTATTGAAAAATATTTCGCAACTGTTTGAATAGAATTTCGGTGAAAAACGTGTACCGCAAAAGTTAACAAAGTACGGATAGAGCAGAAGATTTAATGACGCTCACCCTTAAGAGTAACTACATATATATATAAATCTAAAATGCTAAGAATAATGATATTGTAATATATACATAGTATAAAATATTTAAATTCTATAGAAATTAATTAAAATTTAGTCATCACATGAAATTAAAAAAAAATCAAGTGAAAACACAAATTAATTAAAAACAATTAAATAACAAGTGTTGCATAGAATAGACCAATCACTGATAAACACAGAAAGAACCCTTTAAAAATATTTCCATCCCAGATAAACACTGAATGAACCATTCAATAATTGCAAGACAAAGCTTGCTTCTCTTGACGAGTGCACCATGAGACAAACAACTTTTGGCACATTGCCAGTAATATAATACATTGCCTCTAAGTGGGAATCTGCTTAACTTGTGAACTTCAAGTCAAAAGCAACAGAATCCTTGGAGAGGAATACTGTAGGGGAGTCCAAGCAGTTGTAACAATTACTTATCTTAACTATACATCTGTTCCAGCCTGCCATTTCCAAGAAATCTAGTTCCACCCTGGGAATTTTAGTTGAAATTTTAATTTCAGTGTAACATTTTAATGTCAACATAAATTCAATTAAATGTCAAATAAAGACAATCTCTATAATAAAATATTGTTCCTCTTCTGTGCTGGTAATAATATATAAGTATTGACAGTAATTGGGCTTAAGAATTTTATTGTTAATATTATTTTTAATTTTCTGTTATCAACTTCTGTATCATATTTTTGTTACTTATGGGTGAGCGTCAGTAAATCTGCCCTATCTGCTCTTTGTTAACTTTCGCGGCACACATTTTTTGCCGAAATTCTGCTCAAACAGTTGCGAAATAGTTTTTGAAAGGTAAAATGCAATACTTAGATTATATTAAAACTAAATTTAATACCCAATAAAACATGGAATAAATTTTTTATTTTAATCCAAAATATTTTTGGTGCTGCCATCTGTTGTCGTAATTTAATTCATACCGACTATTTTTATTTTTTAATGAACATTTTTAAATGTTTATTTCTTCTAATACAGTATTAAATACAACAACAGATCATATATAATAATGCCAGAATCACGGAAAGGTAATTTATCATTTTATAAATTTGATAAGGGATCTGAATGTACGTCACCGAGGACTGCAGTTTTGTCTTCAAGTCCAAGTTCAATTATGTTTCTGTGATTATGGCATTATATATGATCTGTTGTTGTATTTAATAGCGTATTAGAAGGAATAGACATTTAAAAATGTTCATTAAAAAATAAAAATAGTCAGTATGAATTAAATTACGACAACAGATGGCAGCACCAAAAATATTTTAAATTAAAATAAAACATATATTTTATGTTTTATTGGGTATTAAATTTAGTTTTAATATAATCTAAGCATAGCATTTTATCTATAAGAAAATATTTCGCAACTGTTTGAGCAGAATTTTGGCGAAATATGTGTGCCGCGAAAGTTAACAAAGCTCGGATAGGGCTAAAAATTTACTGACGCGCACCCTTAATATAAATTTTGAGCTTTATATTTTTAAAAGTTTTGAACATATTGCAGTTTAGAATTTGTAGGGGGAGCATTTTCTTAATTTGCTATTTATACAATTAATCACTGTTAATGTTTTAATTATAGACAAATTAAATAAATGGGTTTTGAAAGTATATAAAACAAATTTAATCAAAATTTGCTTATAAAACAAAATAAATCTAAATTCGCAAATTTATCAAAATCAAATCAAGTTATTAAAATTTTATTTTGATTCACTTAAAAACAGCATCTTGAATATTTTTCAAAGAATATATGTATTGATTGTTTCTTCATATCCTTTATATATATATCTGTGAAAATGTGGGCACATGCTAAGGCGTGCAGATTAAAATATAGGACATAGCCATATGTTAAAATTCCTATTCTGACCATAGGGGCCCATATCTACATGCAATTATCATTTGCAGGCTGAATTTCTTATGCTTTGAATTGAATATGAATTTTAACATACTAGTGTGGTTTTTTATTTATGTATTTATTCAATTACCATGTCCACCCAAAAATCATTTGGCAGAAATACATGAATCACAAATATATTTTTTGAAAAATATTGATAAACCTTGTTTTGAGTAAATTAAAATTATATTCTGATATTTAAATTTATGATGTATCAGCTTATTTTATATACTTTTTGAACTGTTTATTTGATTTTTCTAAAACAATTAGAATATGAATAGTAATTAATTTTATAAATGGTAATATCTCGAAAACTTGCCTTTTTTTCCAAATTTTAAACTATACTGTTTTTAAAACTTATAAAAATTATGGCACTCAAAACTTATATTTACTCATTTTGAATGGATACAAATGTGTTTATATTACACATAGAAGACAGTATTCTGTCACCACTAGAATAATGAATGATTTGTTTGGATGTCTAAATTGCAAACTGCACATGTCACTTTAAAAATACACAATTAACTTGTTGATTGAATTACACATTAACTGCGTGTTACACATCAAAACTACATATTTTGAAACTTAACCATTATCGGTGTCATTTACAATATTTGGAACAAGACAAATTGCTCTGGTGATGATAAAATACCATCTTTTGCGTGTATAACTGCACATTTATTTTTTAGAGTGAGTAAATGTATGTATATGATAAAGAAATGTTAAGCATCCCGAATTAACATACCCTTTTCTTTCATAATTTCTATTTCAAATTCCTATCTCATGTCACAAGCTTATTGTTATCATATTAAATTATATCCCTTGCTATTACTATTAACAGAGAATGCACATACTTTTTCTTTTCTTCTACTACAGCATATTTTCCGCTAATCCTGACAGTCCGTAAACTTTTGCGTTTAAATTCCTCTTCGCTCTTAGTCGTGAATAGCTTATAGTCATAACTAGACATCTAATAGATATTCCAAAGATGAACTTTTTAATCTATAACTGCATCTCCCTCATATTTTTGAAGTATAGAAACTGCTAGGACATCGTGATTCCCATGCTGTCAACATATTCCTCTCTCCATTCTAAATATAACTCTTACATAACTAAGATTTTGTGCATGATGGAGGCCAATGGAAACCCGGACCAAGTTGTGCTCCAATAATGTTAAATTAATAAATTGGAGATTTCTATGATCAAAGAGGCTCTTCACTGGGTAAATTCTACAACCATGACATATATATTGACAAAAAAGGCTCAGTTTTTAATTCAAGGTTGAATTAAAGATCATGTGATCACTAAACTAACCTTCCCTCCTTTATTGTCTTGTTGCATATCAAAGTCCAAACAAATATTGACTAACTAAAATCTGGGGTTTTTACATATTTAATTCAACAAAGCAAATGTTCCACGAAATATCAGATGATGTAGGAAGTTTTCTCAGTTGATTTGACAATGGACTTTCCATGTCAATGGAATGACGTACCTGTTTTTATTTATAACTAGCCGTTTTCAGCTACCAGCCTGTTTGCTACCCTTGAAAATTCTGACCATGGCAAACTCGCTGGTGCCATAACCCTGTGGAGTTAACAAAGTTTGTTTTAGTTTAATGATGTTAAAACTAATAATGAAATTTTAAGATAAAAAATAGTGTTCTAGGGGGGGGGGGGTTCTTAAAAATTGATTTGTAAAGTGAATTTATTCTAATGTTTGTTAACTGTGAGATTCTCAGGATTTCTGTACCTGTAACCCTAGGAAAGGGATCCCTTTGATATGTACTCACAGCTGGGATCAGCTGTTCTTATGTTTTTTTTTATAGAGGTATTCTCCCCTATTTTTTGTTCGACATAAATGAAATTGTATCTGTTTGTCTGCATTTTAGTGTTGCATCGCAAATGACATAAAAGTATTTTTGAGACTGATGATGTTGAATGTGACTTTAGTATTTAAGAAATAACGATGCTGCTCAGAGAAAGAAGTTTTTTTTTTTAAAGATTGTCCCCACCACCACCCGATGCATAAATGCACCGCAACAGTCTCCATAACTTTCTTTTTATTTATTTTTTTATTTCTCCAGTGTTTAAGTTTTTTCATTGTGGTCCCAACCACCACCCGATGCAAACAATACATCGCCACAATTCAGTCTAGCATAATGTGCCAAAAACCTCATAAAATGGAAAGACTAATTCAGTTTTTAATTGTCCCTAGGCCAAAAACCGTACAAAAAGCAAACACTTATTCAATTTTTAATTACCCGTAGGCCAAAAACAAAAAAAAAGCAATCACTGATGACATTTGCAAAGTGATGTCAGAACCTCACCCACCTCCCCTCCACCAAAGAAACACTGTGCGTCTACGTGCCCATGTGGGTGAAAATGTGATCACTTTCGTGGTTTGGCCGAGAAATTGAAAATCATTACTTCCTTAAAATCCCGATTGTGCGGCTACTTTTTCTTATTTCTTGACCAGATTGAGCTTTCTAAAAATATAAATTATTAGTCGAAATTGTCGGTACTTTTTCCAACGCGAGGATTTAAAAATGAAAGTTATTTTTTCTTTAGCCGAAAGTGACTTGTTTTAAAATCTTTAAAAAATATTAAAATTTGGCACTGAGATTTGAAATTGATATATTTTTACTTGCAATTCTGTTCTTTCCGGTCATGTGATTTGTTTTTTTCTATGACATCTTGATGGTGGAGAAAAAACAGTCGAAATCACATAAAATATTAAATAACAGAAAAAAATAATTCAAATTTTAAAAATCGGTTTTCACGTGTCAACATCCAACCCCCCTAGTCTCCGCTTGCCAAATTTCGTAGCTCTGCAATGAACGGTCGCTGAGTCTATAGTGTATAATACACACAGACTTTGCCTTTTATTATATGGAAGATAATAAACAAATCTGAAAAGTAAATACATTACAATATATTGTAAGCAAATATTACCAGCTGTGTTAAATATTTCACAAAAACTGTTTTGTCTTAAATATGAATATTTAAAAATACAATAACAAACGTGGTTTATTGACATTTTTTATTTATGCAAACTTTAAATAATCTGATTTTGAACAAATAAATCCAAAAATTTTGGAGTTTAAGAAAAACATCATGATTTTAATACAGACAGTTTACCAGTAGTACTGGAAGTCAATAAGAATTACAAACATCATTACCTATTGCTAGTCTGTCATGCAAAAAGTGAATTGAAATCAATGACCCTAGCAAAGTCAGAAAATAAACATTTAACTCCATTAATTAGATATTTGTTACACGTGCACAATTGTTTTGTAAGGATATGAAATGGATACAATTTTTGTGATAATTTCAATAATCGTAAAAGATCAGTTAAATATGAAGAAAGAAATATACGTAAGATACTTTTACATTAAAAATAAGGATAAAAATGTTTTCAATTATTTGAATATCTTAATATTTTTAAGTATTTGAATATGTTTACTTATGAATAAAGATATTATCTACATCAAACTTTAAATTACCATTCACAAAACTTTTTCCTCAATCACAAAAAGTTTTTCTTTTTCGGGAAATAACTGCATCTTTCGAAACGAGTCTCATATTCTTCGAATTTTCAATCTTGAATACAGATGATAGTATGGAATCGCTAGCATACTTATCCATTACATAATGTTTATATGCATCTGGACTCTCATGCCAGAATTCTAAAAGCAGTTTTCTATAGTTGTAGTCTGTAGAATCACTTATTATCTTGGAACCAATCATTTTCAATATTGAATAATTTTGCACTTCACCAGAAGATATTTGAATGGCGCTGCAAAACATGGACTTTGCTAATTCTATAAAGAAAGTTTGCCAGGGCCAGATCAGAAAACACTTGAGAACACCCTGCGGATACTGTCTAAGCATCTCTTTTTGTTGTTCTTTGTTCAAATTAGAAATGAGGAAGACTACGTTATCTACCAAGTTTTCATCATCAATTGTAAATCCTCTCGGGACGCTTAAAAAATACCCTCTGGTTCCAGAGTTATACTTTTTCACTGACAATTCTGCAGAAGACCATAATAGTCTTTCCTTTTCTTCGGGAGTTAACTTTTGAAAGAAATGTCTGGTTGCTGCTACTTTAACAGTCTCAACAGAAAAATAAAACATATATACATTAAGAGAAAAAGCAGGTGAAATGTTGTAAAAGTTGCAGAATGTTCTGATTTTTTCATCCAGTCGATGGAAATTCCCTTCCATATAATCAGACTAAAATGAAGTTTGAAGGACTGTTTTGCCCTTATCTCTCTGATGTTTTTAATTCCTGGATGGTCATTCCATCCTGTCAATTGTTTCCATAATATAGGAATTGAATCTTCCAAACATTCCTCGCAAGCTATGTTATAACGCAACTCAACAGATATGGCTTTATCATTCGCATACATCTCTGCAATTTTCTTTCTGTCAATTGTTCCTTGTGGTGTCCAGTGAAGTTTGGTGTAATTTAGTTTATAAGTGTCTTCAAGCGGCACCCATTCTCGCCACTTTATCAGCTGCCAACCTATGGCTTCAACAAAACCAGTCAATTCATTTTTTAGTAAATAGGGTAATGGAAGTTTCATCACATACCTCAATACTTCTTTGCTTATCATTTTCACTTCTGATTTTGCTCTTTCAATATTGGTCTGTAAATTCTTCGTACTGTCGGACATTAGTCTGGGACAATTCAAAATAAATTGTTGAATGACATCGTGATTGAATAGCTTAACAGCTATTTTGAAGAGGGCTCTTTGTTTAAGCGATGGTAGGATAGAGAAATCCATTGCTATGCTAATCGCTTAGGACTGTTATACTGCACACTCTTCACCTCCTTTGCAGGAATTCTTTTAATAAAGTTTCTCGTATGTTAAAAATGAACGTTCATTAACTTACATGAACGTCCTGTTCAGCAGTAAAGATTTACTGGTGTGATCCAGAACAGGGAGAGCCAGAACTCAGAGTGGCCCTAATACCTATGGATCGCTGTATAATGGTAAAATATTTCGTTCATACAATTAACACACACTTCTTTCTCAAGTTTCTAAATAGATATTCCTTCTAGAAATACCCTGTCAATATTGGTATTCATTCTCATCATTTATCTGTTGTTCTAGTCCCAAGCAGATGCAAGGGGAGAAAAGAATGGTAACTGGTTTATTCCTAGGGCTTTACAATGAATAAAAGGTCGGTAGGGCATTGTTATATCTAATCCTTACACAATGGGGTTAGGTGCAGAGTATTTGTCCAGTATCAAAATGTATTCACCGAGGTGAGGTGAGGTGTTCATGTGAGGTAACTTGGTGTGGTAGTACATAGGTCATGTATATAATCCCACCCCCCTTCTCTGTAATGTCAATCACACTGCAATACTCCAGGGGTTTAAAGGCCAACGTGACTACTTTTTTAAATGTTGCAAATTGATAAAAATGTCGCTCATATAGATGACGCTAAGCCAATGAAAATGACGACTAATTAATTAAAAGTAAGGATCTTGGAAAGAGTATAAGAATCTAATATAAGAATAACCTAATTTTTCTGTCCGTAACGCTTTCCGAAATTTTTGCAAAACATTTGTCTGAATATTACTAACTTGTTGACTGTTTTAATTGTTGCCTGATTCGCGAACATACAGCTAAATTCTTGAAAATGACGTTAAATCAATGAAGATTCAATATCTTGGAAAGAATTTTTAAGAATAGCCCATTTCATGGTGGCATTATTAAATGTCTCTAAAGTGACGAAAATGTTACTAGTTCATAAAAATGATGCCAAATGGGAGATAATGTTTTCAAATTTGGAATTCCGTTATATGACGTGCATACATTCTAGTATGTAAGAAATGCTGTTTTCTCCGTTTGTCTGTAACACTTGGCGACATATTTGGGAAAAATTGGCTATTAATCTAGCGAAATATTTCCAACTTGACGATACTTCGCACCAGATTGATGAAAATATCGTCAAAATTGTGAAAATGACTCCAAATTAATGAAAATCGTCTCTGTATTAATTATTAAAATATTTTAATATATGAACTATATTGCTTATTGAGGATTCCGTCAATGTTAATAATTGTTAATTTAGAGTTGCGAGGAGTATAAGCTAACCATCAGCGATTACCCTGCGTAGCTGAGGATTTACGATGCGAAACACTGATAAAAATTTCACCGGAACATATAGGGCCGTGAATCTTGTACATTGTTTTTTCACTGAAAAAGAAGTAAATTCATTGCATTCTGTAAGCAAAAAAAAGCATTGCATTAAATTAGCCATAGAAAAATTATATATCCACTCTAACTCAACCAATCGACTAAATTTCATAATATTAAGTAGGCAAGTCATTTGGGTGTGACCCTGGTGCTGATTAGTTCTTGGTAGCATTCGGGATAAAACAACCGGCCTTTTTTTCGAAATGGCTTGCAAAAATTGCCTGTATCCACTCTAACTGAAAAACTAATTGATCAAATTTTACAAAATTTGGCAGATAAGTTACTTGTGGGTCACCCTGGTGTTGATTATATTTTAATACGATTCGAAAAAGTAGAACCTGTATTTTTTTACGAAATGGCCTACAAAAATTGTATATATATCCAGTCTAACTCAACTAATCGACAAAATTTCATCAAATTTGATAGGCAAGTCACTTGTAGAGACCCTGGTGCTGATTAGATTTTGGTATGATTCGGGATAAATGAACCTGCCTTTATTGCGAAATGGCCCGCAAAAGTTGTGTGTATCCACTCTAGCTTAAAAACTAATTGATCAAATTACACAAAATTTGTTAGAAAAATCTCGTAGGATACTGTGATGGTTAGATTTTGATACAATTCGGAAAAAATATCTGCTATTTTTTAAGAAATTACCCCAAATCTAATATATTCGATTTAAAATAAAATACTACATGTGCAAGGTATTATGCATTCTGAAATAAATGACTAAAATTGATGAAATATATTAAGTACTTGTTCTACATGTAAAATTTGATAACTAAGCGAATAAATCTGACTCCATGACTGTAGGATAAACCGTTCTCGAGATATTGTAGTTTTTGGAATCTTAAGGATCTGAAGAATTTAAAGTGAATTAAGTTACCAAACGAAACGAAGATGCAATAAAAAACGAATTGGATATAATACTAGAAAATTATCCATATTGTCTGCAATTAAACGCAATTTATTGCATAACGAAATAAAAAAATTACAAAATGAATTTGAATCTGCAGGGAAAATCATGTGCTGCTCACATCAGATATTTTCTGTCCCTGCAATACATGGTAATGTATAGGGAAAATATTGGAATCATGCCGAAAATCGCAATTCGAGTTTTTGACGGAACTACACATTTCGAGACCTCCAGAATACGAAAAAACTATTTTTAACGTGACGTCTGTGTGTATGTCTGTGCAATGTATGTATCCACTCTAACTCAAAAACTAATGGACCGAATTTCACAAAATTCGGTAGATAAGTCACTTGTGGGTTACTCTGGTGCTGATTAGATGTTGGTACGATTCGGAAATAAATAACCTGCCTTTTTTCACAAAATGGCCCGCAAAAATCGTCAAAATCTAAAATAAAAAACTACGTATGCTCAAATATATCCATTAAATGTTTGTTTTATACGTAATTTTTAACGAAGAGAATAATAAAATCAACCCCATTACACTACAACTTGCCGTTCTCCAGATATTTTAACATGTTTGCTACGCCACCTTTGATAATAAGTCCAGTTACCAAATGAGAATATGAAAATGGATTTATGTGTGCAAATTCAGTATAATTTTAAATAATTATTAGTGTTATTTTGTGCAATTAAACTTAATATAATGAAATATTGAAAAAATAAAGAGAGCGTGAATATGAGTCTGCAAGGAAAGTCATCTGCTGCCCACATCAGATTTTTTGCCTTTAGTGACTGGACTATAAGGAAGAGTCATGGAGCCTAAAACTGTAGAAGCTGTATTGAAACCGTAGAGCAGGAATTTACCAATTTTAGCTTCACATCGTCTTGTGTGTCTCTCTCTGCACAAACTTATGTATTTACTTTATCTCAAATTTCCTCAAAATGTTGTGTACTTATAGGTTACTCTGGTGCTGATTAGATTTTAGTACGATTAAAAAAAATGAGAATTTGCCTTTTTACTTTCCTTATATACACAGTATAATGTATATAAGGAAAAGTATTGTGACGGGGTCGAAAATTCGAATTTAAGTTTTCGACGGGAGAGCACGTTTCAAGCATCCCTGATCACGAATCGAACATTTTTGAGGTAATGTCTGCGTGTGTGTATATATGTATGTGTGTGTGTGTGAAGACGATATCTCACGAACGAATAGAGCGATTCAAATGAAATTTGGTATAAAAATTACAATCCGTGAATACTGGATGCTTATTGTTTATAAACACAATAGAACGTTCAGAACCCCCCTAAATTTTCGAGTGCAAGTTTGAAGAAAATCAACATAAAATCAAAACTTTTAATAAAGTTACGCAGACTGACATTTCTTATGCAATTTTTCCTTAGAAAACGATTGACGCAAACTTTAGAACGATAGCATGAGCCGTTCTCGAGATATTGCACATTTTTCGAATAAATTTATCAAAAAATCCCATAGATTAAAAAAAAATATATTAACTGATGAAAAACATGTTCACTTTTCATATGTCATATCATGTGATCAATTTGGTGGCATCATTCTCGTGGATCGAACTCGTTTCATTCATGAGAAAAGATACTTTGAGTAATACTTTTGTATTTGAACGCCAATAGTTATTTATCTGCTATAGGAATAACTTATTTCTACGTCCATTAACCTTGATATTGGCACGTGTATTTTCTCTGTGTATTTTTAAGTGTTTCTTGATCAAATTTTAACATAGAACTCCATATTTATTTTTTATTTATTGTGTCATGTCGCTATTCTGTGCGCCATGAACATTTTATGTTTTGCTGAGAGAAAAGCTCTCTTTTTCCTTCGTGCCTGTACCGGAGTTCTGCTAGCCCTTGTTCGTATTGGCTTTGCATTAAAAGCTGTGTTTCGTCTTTGGAGCAGTTGAGTTTGGAAGATCACTGTCTCCATGTCAGGGTTCCCACTAAGTCAGGAAAAGAGGGGGAGAATTTCTCTCCTTCCAAAAAATTTTGGGAGAGATTTTCTGTTATAAGGAGAGACACTTAAAATTTCATTTTTTTTTTACCATGCTAATTTAGAAAGTAATAAAAAAGAAAGCATTAACTATAACTCATATTCTTCGACATTTAAATTTTTTAATTCTTAAAACTAACATTCTTTTAACATTCTTACTAACATTCTTTTTAAAAATTAATTAGGAGTCGTTTAAGTATTAAGTAAGCACATTTTTGGTAATTTTATAGCTCCCTCCCGTCCCATTTGTTAGCGAAAATACTCAAATTCCTGACTTCCCCCATGCTTACGTTATGATTTTATTTGCTGACATAAAAACGTCTACATGGGTTATTTTATGTAAAATGACTCACATGCGAATTTACGATTTTTTTGTCTGTAAACTGCAAAAGTCGAGGGCCGACTGTATTTACTTTATATTTTGATTTTTAAAATCATTTTATGATCAATTTTCATGCAGCAATAGCAATTAAAAACTTTAACGATTTTTGATCGCCGAAGGCGAATATCGACGAAAACTATTTCACTAGGCAAATAGAATTAGGTAATAAATTTGACTTTATGTTTGAAAATGAATTTTTTTTTTTTGTATTTTTTACAAAACTTGCAGAACATAAGGATTGCATCGTCCTTTTGTTGAATCTCAAGTCAGTCATGTGATTTTAGCCATTTTGTTTGACTCGACTTTTTTCTTTTTGTTTTCAAAATAGCCCTTTATTTCATAAATAATACGTTTGTAAAATAATTTTTCTGTATAAAACGCGAAACAATTACAAACACTGTAGTCGATGCAAACAGATTGGAAAAATGGGAAATATTTTTCAAATTAAGCGAGGTATGCCGAGGATAGCGTACAAATGCAGATTTTCGTGATGCTGCTGCAAAATAACCTTTCATTTTATTAATAATACGGTAGAAAAATGGTTTGGTTTTTATTATTTGTATATTAAACGACATAATTATAAAAAAATTCAGTCGATGCAAATATATTGTGAAAATGGCAAAAAGATATTCATTGGTCATCTCTCCTCAGAAAATGTGGGAATCGCCGTATGCGAACGCCGTTTTCGCAATCGCGGAGAAACAGATTTTCAGATCATGTAAGAAAGGAATGTCTCTGATAAAAAATTCGTTGCTTTGTTCAAATGTTGTAACATTTTTTGGGCATATATGGCCAATTTCACGACATTTTCGGGATTTTTGTAACCTGTAGACATACTGTGTACGGGGGAAAGGATATTTTCGTCCGCGGAAAGAAGAAAATTTCTCGAGCAAAACACAAAAAATGCGGGAAGTACGCGGAAAGAGCATAATTCAAATCCGTGAAAGAATCCTTTAAAAAAAAAAAGCAAACTTTTATTTGATCGAATTTGCCGCCCGCGCAAGCTGAGGGGACACTTATAGTTTTCTATAAAATATTTCTCTAATTAGAAACACATAGTACTTTAGTGTACCCAAATCGCGATTGACTACGATTCAGACGTAGTTACGAAATCGCGGTCCGCGACCGTTCAGCAATCGGCCCGCGATTCGCAACAACGAGGCAACTGATCGCGATTTGCGGTCACGAAGCAATCGGCCCGATCTCCGATCGGGCATCGGATTTCTCGGTATCCAATTTGAAGGAAAAAATAATTTTAGGCCGGAACTGGAGAGAGAGAAATTCTCGCGCAGTCTAAATTTTTACGCGAGATTTTTCATGGATTTCGCGAGAATCTCGCGGGTTCGCGCTGAAATGGGAACCCTGCTCCATGTGGAGTGACGTAGTGTCTAGTGAAGGAGAACTCCGTTGCTTTGCGCCTCTGCCTGCCAATCAGGAAGCGGCATTTTGGAGAACTTTGGGCGTCTTTTTGTTTTTTCGGTCTCTTGGACTCAGACTGTGGAGAGAGAGGACGTACGGAAATGTTGTCTTAAAGTTAAGACAAAGCCGTTGGCCGAAATGGCTATTTTTCGTTGGAGGAATATTTATTTCCTTTAGGAAACTATTCGGGTGAATCCAAGAAGATGAAGAAATTCCAGTTCCTGCTAAATTCAAAATTTCATGAATAAATTCTAAAATCTATTTTTTTATTTTAGGAAACATCCTTTCGCCAGAATGTTTCAGAAGTAACTTCGGATTCTAGAACTCTTGTTCAATGTTTCCATCGCCTACAGCGAGAGCGCGTTGAATATATGGCAGGTTAAGAGATGGATAGTGTGGTTCCCGTTGTTGCCATCTCATAGGTTTTGTGTCCAAATTAGGTGGCTGTATCCCGGTCATCCACACAGATACCTTAAACCTTTTGGTAGGTTTGGTACTATGGATTGGTGAAGCTTATGAGATGCCTGTTGAGGCGCTTCACATTTGCTGGCTAAGGACAGTGCATCTTTCAAATACTTGCATTCGGCTCAAATACTTGCATTTGAACATCGTTCTGAATTTCTGGGTCACGGATGGCATGCATACGATACTGTGCTGCAAGGCTGTCTCTAACATACTACAGTGTCTAGAACTAATAGTGTGCCGACCGCCTATACCTCCCAATGCTGGGAGATGTTCCTGAAAAGTCGCCTCCGCCAGACGGCGTTGGTCTCAAATAAGCGGTCTAAAGCGGAGGAGTTAACATTGAAACAAATAGGAATTTATTGCAAATGAAATGACTGATATCTTTCAAAATAACTGAAGAATTTGTGTGAAATTGGGTGTGATTATTGTAAGTGGTATACACAAAAAGTCATTTGATTTTCAGAGAGATTGAGCTAGGGATATATTCGTATTTTTAAAATTTTATTTAACTTAATTTGGTGTTCGTTCAAACATTTGAGGTCCAAAATAATCAGGTTCATTTATCATAGTAACGTGAAATTCGTTATGACGTTTCCTCTTGTGGTACATTTCAGTTCTTTCGATTTTGAAGCTTATCGGGCTAGCCCGTCCTGGGCCCGCCATAGAACATTACCTGGTTTTAGAGAATATCTCGAAAATCAGAGAACGTTGGAAATCTAAGTTTAATATATCGTTTTCTTTTGGGGTGTATTTTAATTCTTTCAATTTTCAACCGTACCGGGTTAACCCGTCTTAGGCCCGCCTTAGAAACCCACCCGTTTTTGCGGTATAACTCGAGAACAGGTGTATCGAAAAATTCGAAGTTTAGAATATCCTTGCCATTTGCTGTATATTTTAACTCTTTGGATAAAAATTTTATCGGGCTAGCCCGTCCTGAGTTCAACAAAAGGAATATATCGTTTTTTGAGAATAACTAAAAATTCGGAGCATCTAGAATGTATAAATTTAATATGTCATTGTCCTTTGGGGTATATTACATTTCAACGCATTTCGAACCGTATCGGGTTAGCCCGTTTTGGGCCCGCCATAGAAATTTACTCGCTTTTAAAAATAACTCGATCAATCGGAGTAGCTGAAAAATATAAATTTAGTATATCATTTCCATTTGGATGGATTTTAATTTAGATTTTGAAGCTCGTCGGGCTAGCCCGAAAATCCAAATTTAGTATATTAATTCCATTTCGGGTAGAATTTAATATTTTTGGCGTATATATAATTATAACTAGTGGCGTAGGCATGGGAGATAGGATGTGTGGTAAAAAACCCCATTTGCCGAACAATTACATTAGTTCTCAAAATTGTCCATATTTAAAAAAAAATGAATTTTGTACTATAAGCTCCATTCGATCGTCGACCCCTTTGTGTCCTAAATACATAGTTACATCCATATGCAAATGAGCTAAGAAGTGCGAAATTTGTCCACGGATGTTGGGTCGGTGAACTGGGAGTACGAGTGAAGGTTACGGTTCTGCGTGATCTGACGAAGAAGGTTTTATGCCTTCGAAACCGGTCGATATTAGTATTTTGAGTGGTATTCTGCTTTTTACGAAGATAATTTTATTTCTTTAGCAGAAATTTGGACCGCACGTATTGCTTTTGTTTGCTTGAAATTGAAATTTTTCAATAATTTTTAAAAGCATTATATGAATAACTTCAACGAATGCCTTAAAACCAAACTTTTGTTTTGCATTTTGACACATATTACCATGTAAACCTAAAAAAAGAATGTATGAGAATGTCTGGCAAATATTTTGTTTTATCTCATATGTTCGGCTACTAGGAAAAATGCCTGTGGGTGGCCCTGTGAATTTGGAAGGAAAATATGAAACACCATTGCCGCTTGAACATTAGAACAAGATGGGGGCTGTTTACAAGTCCTGTCTTTTTTGTACGGTGAAAGATAGCGCTGATAAGAATTTCGATTGAGAGTGGACATGTAATCGACCGCTATTTTATTTCGACAGGCGCGTCTCCTTAACATACGTTTCCGCAAATTGCCACATCTCTTACACGAACAATGCTCAAAAGATCCGCAAATCAGCGGGGGCTCTGGAAATGGGTAGAACACCAGAAAAAGACATTTTGTACTGCCTTCAGGGTGGCCTCTAGATACAATGGGAAGTATCTCATTAGCACATTGGTCATCTGAGATCGAATTTGATTTTACTAAGAACCGTCACATGTACAATATTCTTTTTCGTTCTAAGATTGGGCTGTAATTATCATTTTTGCCTTTTCTGTGTAAAATTGCCTAGAAAAATGTATTAATTCGATTCATCCAGCATATTACTTTATTTTGCATTTCGACGAATAGGCTAAAAAATCGCTTAACATTTCATAATCTGCGAATTCCAGCATCCAAAAATCCCGTCACAAGACTTTTCTTTCTATTATACTATGTAGTACGAATCACTATATTACTATGAATCTTTAAAGTGCACCGTGGACTGGTTTCGCATTATTTAATTCTCTTGCATATAAGCGTAGCCAAGATCTAGGATAAGGGGGGGGGGGCGACGATCGAATGTGGGTTTACACAACAGTACAAAATACTTTCTCAAATATAATCCCTAAGGAGAACTAATGTAATTGTTTAATTGTTTGGTAAATGATCATTTTTATCCAATTTTCGAGTTATTTTCCAAAAACGAATGCATTCCTAAGGCTGGGCAAAGATGGGGTAATCTTATAAAGTTTAAAATCCAAAGAATTAAAATATATCCCAAAAGAGAATACTATATTATATAAATTAAAATCCATCCAAAAGGGAATGATATACTGAATTTACATTTTTTAGCTACTCCGACTGATCGAGTTCTTCTTGAAAAGCGAGTAAATTTCTATGGCGGGCCAAGGCGGGCTAGCCCGATAAGGTTCGAAATGCGATGAAATATAATATACCACAAAGGACAATGATATATTAAATTTAGACATTCTAGATGCTCCGAATTTTGAGTTATTCTCAAAAAACGATATATTCCTCTTATTGGGCTCAGGACGGGCTAGCCCGATGGGGTTCAAAATCTAAATTAAAATCCATCCAAAAGAAAATGATATACAAAATCCACATTCTTTAGCTACTCCGTTTGATCGAGTTATTCTTGAAAAGCGAGTAAATTTCTATGGCGGGCCAAGACGGGCTAGCCCGATAAGGATCGAAATGCGATGAAATATAATATACCACAAAGGGCAATGATATATTAAATTTAGACATTCCAGATGCTCCGAATTTTGAGTTATTCTCAAAAAACGATATATTCCTCTTGTTGGGCTCAGGACGGGCTAGCCCGGTAAGATTCTTAATCCAAAGAGTTAAAATATACAGCAAATGACAAGCATATGCTAAACTTCTAATTTTTAGATACATCTGTTCTCGAGTTATACCAAAAACAAGTAAAGTCCTATGGCGGGCCCAGGACGGGCTAGCCCGATAAGCTTCAAAATCGAAAGAACTGAAATGTACCACAAGAGAAAACGTCTTACCGAATTTCACGTTACTGTGATGAATGAATTTGATTATTTTGGATCTCAAATGTTTGAACGACCACAGATAAAGCTAAATAAAATTTTTAAAATATGGATATATCCCTAGGCCAATCTCTCTGAAAATCAAATGACTTTTTGTGTATACCACTTGCAATAATTACACCAAATTTCAGACAAATTCTTCAATTATTTCCAAAGATATCAATCATTTCGTTTGCATTAAATTCTCATTAGTTTCAATGTTAACTCCTCCGCTTTAGACCGCTTATTCGAGACCAACGCCGTCTGGCGTAGGCGGTTTTTAGGGAACCTGTTTTTCGCCTCGGTCGGCACACTATCCCTTCCAGACACTGTAAACATACATAGGGTAGTCGTCTGCAAACGATAGCTGCGAAAGTCTTTCAATATCAGACGCCAGTTCCTGTAGATTCTCTTCAGACTTTTGGAGGCGAGATTTTTATTGAACTCTGTTTGTTTCGTTTTGATTATTATCCCCATAGCGGAGTTCTAGGGCTGTAAAGTCTAGATGTTTTTTCGTCGGGAACGTCTATAAACCATCAGCTGCAGAATCTCAAAGGGGCGCAACGAGTTTGCAGGCTTTTCTCTACTCGTCCCAATCGTCCACATCTGCGATAACATCGAATTGTGCCCGAAAATTCGTCCACTTGCTTTGTCCGCAATACGTAGGAGATTTCAGTTTGTGTAGTAACGGCAGATTAATTTCCACTGGCATGGACGACCTGGGGGTTTTCGTCCATAATCTGTCAGGGGCATAGTAACGGCATGCAAAAATCCGTATTGTATTGGCAACTGGGTATTTTCGCTTTACAACAATTAATCTCCTTTCGAGCTTCTTCAGAGTTTCATTCACGTTGCCGAAGTTTTGGATGATCATCCTCTTGTACTGCTTTCATACCCACTTGTACTGTTCTCATATCCACTTGTACTGCTCTCATATCCACTTGTACTGCTCACATATTCCCTTGTACTACAGCTCTCATATCCACTTTTACATCTCTCATATCCTTTTTCACTTCTTCTTGTCCGGCTGTCATCCTCTTTTCCATCTTTTCTACCTTCGCTTCATGTGCGGTTTTCATTAATTTCTTTGCGGCAAAGACATCTGATCAAAGATGCTTGGAACCTGTACCCGAATTATTTGAACGGAGCTGAAGCTAGCTTTTACTCTATGATTATAATGTCGGTCTTGTATGCACTAGGTCCCAAGTTCGGGACTGGTGACGCTCAATCGCCACAATGATGACTGGACGTTTGAAACACGCAACCTTCCTCTCCAATGATCTCACCTCTCAACACGAGATGGCAGCACCACACGGAGTCAGAGGCCTTGCCACTCCCTTCCTGGTTGACAACGACTGACGTCACGCTCGAAGCGACACGCCTCCCGGCCTTCAGCCCTCAGCTGAATTCGGATGGGGACACGCGGGGGTTTTCGAGGCGGCCCCCCTTCTTGCCGAAATTCGACCCGGGTTCCTCATCAGGTGGGGGAGTGTGCGGCAGCAAAGACATCTGATCAAAGATGCTTGGAACCTGTACCCGAATTATAAGAGCGGAGCTGAAGCTAGCTTTTGTTCTATGATTATAATGTCGGTCTTGTATGCACTAGGTCCCTGGTTCGGGGCCTGGCGACGCACAATCACCACACCTTCATATCACTCAACTGCTCCTCCATCGTTTTTCTAGTTGGGAGGCTATACTGGATTATGAAGTTTCCAGAAATCCTACTTCTGACACCAATATGTTACAACACATCCTCTGGAACCGTAGGTTGAATTTTCAGGATATAAGAATGAATCCACATTTCTGGATAATTCACAAGCACAGAATAAATATGAACAATTGTTGTTCATGTGCATTGTGTGCTTGTGAATTATATAGTCATCGAGCTACTTGCTGTATATTGTTCAACAACATACAGCAAGTAGATCGATGACTATCTTACAATATCACTAAACAACTACAGTAAAACAACAATTAAATGCTCCAAAAATTTTACAAAACCACCGATACTATTATTCCTAAAACATTGACCTATCCCACAAGTCAATGTAGCTCGTATCCCGTCATCAGCTCTCCAACTGAGCGACAACTCCTTGTATATGTTCTCTGTAGAAACTTCCAAAAGGAGCTTGTATCTCCAAGAATAATCACTATCTCGAGAAGTTTCTAGTACCTTCGAAAAGTCATCAAATTGGTGATAAATCGTCAAATCTGGCAACCTTGCTCCGAGTGTTCAAATACGGCAACTGTATACATTGACGTAATAAGAAAGGCTGAACCTTAAAAACTATTTAGACGGAACGTCTGTGTGTATGTCTGTCTGTCTTTGCACATATGTGTGTGTGTCTGTCTGTATACACTCTAGATAATTTAGTTTGGAAGTAGATACTTTTCTTTTGTCGTGACAAAATTAATCAAAACACCTGCTTTCGAATATCGTCTGTAGCGGTAAAAAGAATGAATAGGTTTAATTTGGCGTCAAATGGTGAGTTTCGACTTTAAACGTTCGTTACTTTTAAACTAATTCGAAATTAAAATAAATTTCGTCGAAGTGCACATTACAGGGACGTTAAGCATTTCTGTAGTAAATGTCACCTCTTACTGACCCTTCGATTTTTTACTACAGACGGCAGGAACACACAGACAGAAATACAGATAAAAGTCTCATTTTAATATGTTAGACACACAATTTTTCTTGTTACTTAACCTAATCTTTATTCCATAAATTTATTCAATTATTAACAAAAAATTCTCACGATAGAAGTCATTTCAAGCATAGGCTATAATATAATGTCATAACATCGATTTATTTGCGTCACTGGCACACAGGACAACTCGCAAGGTTTCAGTTAGGAACAATCCCGCCCTCTGAGTTGCACTTGAAGAGTTGGTCTGGGTATGCAATAGATCTCTTTTTCAATTTCTTGGCACTTTCGTCTGGTGATATGTACACCCCTTCAGCCCGACCATTCAATTTGGTGTAGATGGCAGACAACAAGGGAAAGTACTCGCCATGGCATTTTCCTCGAAAATCGTCATGATCCAAGGCCCAGACCATTCCACCCCCTAAGTTGTTATCAATGATGTAGTTAACCTAGGGAAAAAAAAACGTTTTGTGTAATAGAGAATCCATTCTTATTATCATGCATTATGTTCAATATTGTACAAGATCTATAAAAAGAGTTAGAATAAAAATATTTGGAGATATTATACGTATAATGTCTCCAAATATTTATACGTATGCATTATACGTATTTCTATGGAGAAAGGTCCTCAGTGAATAAATACTATTTATTCAAACCTATATATTCAAATTATTTCTTCAAACTATTATTCAAACCTATATATTCAAACTATTTCTTCTATTCAAACCTATATATTCACACTATTTATTATGATAAATACTATTAATTCAACCTATTTATTCAAACTGTTAATTTTCAGAAAAAAAAAACATTACCACTACAATGCATATTAGAACTCAAAACAATGAAGAATATTCCGTATTCAAATTTATTTTACCTTAGAATTTATGTTTGTCTATATACATTTTGTTCCTTGTACTTCAACTACGAAAGGATGCTTATTAATGCTACTCATAATTGGGGAACATAAATTTAAAAATAATCAAAAATATATATACTTAACACTACATCTACCTGCTGTGTCAAATGAGAACAACTAAACACTAGCGACACCACATACATGGGCGTATGCAGGATTTTTTTTTTCCAGGGGGGGGGGGGGTGTTAGAACGATAGCATTCAAAATGTGGATATTACTGCCAACTTTTCATTTTTAGAGTTTCAAAATTTAAAAAAAAAAAGAAAGATCAATCATGCATAAGAATTGATTATGAAACACTTTCCAAATGAAATGCAATTTCATTTAAACATTTTTAAAATGTGATACATTCAGTGGTGATATCTTTTACATTATCACAGTACTAAAGTAATTTATTATACTTAAATATTTAAAACTGTATCGAAATATAAATCATCTGATTCTCTATGCAAAATCAATGCATATTTCATTCATATAACTTGTATTCCAGACTCCAGAGCTAAATAATTTTGTGTGAAAAAAATTCAGCAATTCTTATGTAACTCACCTTACAATCGCTTCAGATATTTGCGTTATGCATAAGTTAAAATTAGGCTTCGTTGAAGAAATAATAAAAGTTTAGGGATCATTTAAAATCACAACTATTGTAATTGCATAGGCACGGAATTTAGATACACAGATAATACACAGATACGCAGTTAATATATATTTATGTGTGTGTGTGTGTGTATTCAAAGTATTGGAATCGTGCCGAAGATCAGAACTCGAATTTTCGAAGGATCTACACGTTTTGGGACTTCTAGAACACGAAAAAACTATTTTTAGGAAGACGTCTGTGTGTGTATCTGTGTATGTTTCTGTGTGTCAGTGAGGATATTACATCCACTCTAATTGAAAAACTAATGGACCGAATTTCATAAAATTTGGTAGGTATGTTTTTTGTGGGAAATCCTGATGCTCATTAGATTATAGTACGATTCGTAATAAAAGAATCTGCCTTCTTTGCGAAATGGCCGGCAGAAATTGCCTTTATCCACTCTAGCTAAAAACTAATGGAACAAATTTAACAAAATTTAGTGTATAATGTTTCAATGACCTACAACTGATTTATATACCAAATTTAACAACATTTGGTACATAAATCATTTGAAGGTTATTCTAGTACGATTCAGGAAAAAGGAACGAGCTATTTTGTGAAATGGCCCGCAAAAATCGTTAAATATAAAAATAAAGGACTACGTGTGCTCAATTATATCAATTAAATTCCTATTTCATACGTGATTTTTGACAACAAAAAGAATAAGACTAACCCCATTACTCTAAGACTAGCCGTTCTTGAGATATTCTAGTTTTTTCGCGTTTTCGCTACGCCACCTTTGGCAATAAGTCCAGCTATCAAATGAGAACCAAATTAAGTTTAACGTGCAAATTCAATGTCATTTAAAATACTTACGGCTGTTATTTTGTGCAGATAAACTCAAATTATTATTGAAGAAATAAAGAGAACGTGAATATGAGTCTGCAGGGAAAGACATGTGCTGCCCACATCAGAATTTTTAACAATATTACAGCAATGATTTGTAGAAGTGAACGGGGATTATTTGCAGGCCATTTCGAAAAAAATTATGATCTATATTTAAAGATCCACCAAATTTTTGTAGAATAAAATGTTCAACAAATTTAAACTGTGTACCAAATCTTAACTCTCTAGGACGTAGGAAAGTGCATTAAAAATGCCATCAAATAAGTATATCATGAAGAGTTATATAAAATTAAAAAAAAATTTGAAAAATTGTTATCTACCAAACTTATTTTTAAATGTGGAGCCTCTCTCATATACAAAATGATTAAAACTCTTGGAAAGATATTTATTATATAATATATCTATTTTTTCTTTCTGGAGGATATTCCAAAAGTCAGAATTTAATTGAATTTGTTTTTTTCCCTATATTAAATAATTTTTAATTAAAAAACTGCTTAACATATTTTACTGAAATTTTTTTTATATATTTTATGGGATAATGTGAATATTTCCTAAAAATTTCGAAGTAATTTGTGAATTTTAAATTTGCTTGAAAAATGTTTGAAAAATTAGGTCCCATAGGGTTCAATGTATTTCATTTTTTTCAACCCGGGTTCAATAAAAAACTAATTGGGTGATATTATTTATTTATATTCCCATAGGTACCACAGACCGTCTGAAAAACATACTAAAATTTCATTTTGTTAAAGTCATTTTTACGACAGTTATCGTGCTAACGGACAGACAGACAGACAGACAGTATGAACAAAGTCATAAACACTTTTCAACTATGTTATAAAGTGTTAAAAATAGAATCCTGTTTACAGATGCCTGAATTAGTCTAGACCCTCCTCCCCATATTTTATATCTAACCTGCTCATTCAGTAACCTTCAAAATTGACATACAAATGCAGAACCAGAGACCTAATAACAACAAACTGATAAAAATTCGAAACATTTAAAGCTCAAGGGTGGTGGTGGTGGTGGTGGTGGGTGGGAGGGTGGTGTTAAAAATCGCACAAAAAATAAAACACAGATAAGAAGTAAGATATTAAAGAAAGGGGCTTATGATAACATAGAGTGTAAGGGATCTAAAATTCTTCATCTCATATAACAAGGTGATGACGTCCCGGCTAGTCTTGTCGGTGATTTCTGGCCAGTTAAGACGTTGTACAGAACTTTTAATATCTGTTAGAATGTAGACAGTATGCCGATGTGGTGGCCGAGCGGTCAAAAATGCAGGCGTTTCCTCGTGAGGGCTCGGCTGCTAGATTGCGGGTTCGAATCCCGCCTGCGGGCATGGATATTGTTATGTCTTATTGGGGCAGAAGTCAGACGTCTACCTTCGGGTGCCCCGGGTCTTAGACTAAACAGAAACCGTGCACACATTCTTCCTTAATAAATATGTTAGGGATACGACACCAAACAACCAACCAATGTAGATAGTATCATAATCAGTTGATTCAACATATTTTCAGGCCTCCTTGATTGCCATCTGTTCAGAGAAAAAAACCGAGCAGTTTTCAGGGTTCCTAATCCTAAGACTCAGTTGGACTCCCTCCGAGATCCTAATAAAAATGACGGAACCGTTTTCATCACTTTACAACAAAGTTGAAAATTGTTTATGACATTGTTCATTCTGTCTGTCTGTCTGTCTTTTCGTTAGCACGATAACTGCCGTAAAAAGGACTTTATCTAAATGAAATTTTAGTATGTTGTTCAGACGGTCTGTAGGACCTATGGGAATATAAATGAATAACATCACCCAATTAGTTTTAGATTAAACCCGGGTTGAAAAAACGAAAGACATTGAACCCTATTGGACCTAATTTTTCAAACATTTTTTAAGCAGATTTAAATTCACAAATTGCTTCGAAAATTTTTGGTAATATTCAAATTGTTCCATAAAATATATAAAAAACATTCAGCAAAATATATTCAGTAGTTTTTAAAATAAAAATTAAAATAATAATTACACCTCTTATATGAAGCGATCACGTGGCCATGATATGAAAAGATCACGTGACCTACTTCAAAATGAAATATGGCATCCATCTTGTCTCAAAATCGTAATTTTTAAAGTTCTTTTTAATTCATATTGAGTGTTGTATCCGTCCTAAAACCGCTTTATTTTTGCTTAAATTCTGTGCATCTACATACTGAAACAACGCAATCACAATATGTTTGAGTTCAAATGATCATCCAAATTTGATTATTCCTACAACGAATCCTATTTTTCACTTATGTAAAATGTAAACAGCAAAATATGTAGAATGAGTTGTATAAGAATTGCTGTATTTCTTTAACGCAAAATTATTTAGCTCATGGAGTCTGCATAGCTGATATGAATGAAATATTCATTGATTTTACAGAGAGAAGGACGATTTTTTTTCGATGAAGTTTTAAGCATAGAGTTTAATTACTTGAAGCTCCATGGTCTTAATTTTTAAATAAAATAAATTATTATAGTATTGTGATGAATGAAATAAATGGGAAAATGTTATGAATGAAATGCTGCTTTTATAGAGAGAGCCAGGCGTGTTATTTTTTCTATGACGTCATTTGAATGAATTTCAGTTGTTTTCGATGATGTTTTCAAATATAATAAATTATCGTAACATTATGATAATTTTAAAAACATTACTGAGGAATGTATCGCATTTTAGAGATGTTTAAACCAGGCAATTTATATTTCAATGCCGTTATTTGAATGAAGTTCATTTTTTTCGATGAATGTTTAAGTTTTCAAATATAATAAATTAATGTAGCAATGTGATAAGTTTTAAAATATTACCGAGGAATGTATTGCATTTTAGAGATGTTTAAATAAAATTGCATTGAAGTTGGAAAGTGTTTCATAATCAATGTTTTATGCATGATTGATCTTTCTTGTTACCATTGTCCGTGCTTACTGCCATCCGTATAAATCTGCAATGCATTATTGTAGGTATTTTTTGTATGACCTCCTACGCATGTTGTCTAAGTAATTCAGGATGTATAAACTTTTTCTTAGAGTCTGGGCTAAGCTCTTCCGAGAAATTATTATGAACAGGGGATTCAGTGGGTTCAAGAAAACCCATGAGAACAGTATTCTTAACCTCATAATTCATCAGACTCTGTTCAAGGGTGAAGCTCTGTGGACTGTCCATTTTAATTCTTCTATTGTTTACCTAATTTACAATATACTACTTTGCTGTTTTATTCTGAGATCCTATGCTTTTAAGGTTATTAATGCATTTTAACATATCAGTAAGTCATGTGTGAGTTAAAGGTTTTAAATTAGCTCCATAAAGAACAATTTTAGATGGACAACTATTACCTAGGCCCGTAATGATGCTGATGATGTTGTATTTCATCCTAAAAAATGTGTCTTGCCGTTGGTAAAAAAGTTCTTATTAATCAGTTTATACTTCCAAATTCTATCAAATGCTTTGATAAGGGCCAGGAAAACCACCATTATATGTTTAGTAGGTTTACAATTTTGACCATTTTTTATTCGTTGAGTAAAGAGAAGAATATTATCAATAGTACTCTGGCCTTTGCGGAAGTCAAATTACTCCTTGGGAAATAAATTGAATTGATGAATAATTCTTCTCAGGATAATATTTTCTGTGAGCTAGCAAACAAAACTTGTAAGGGCGATAGATCTAAACCTATCAGATGAGTAAAACTCTTGCCAGGTATCTTAATAGGAATTATAATTGCGAGAGTCGTGCTTTTCATAAGAGTGATGCTATAAAAATCGTAAAATTTGAATATTTCGAGTTCTAATCACAAAAATGACTAAAAATTCTATCTAATTCTTACATTTTATATAATGTATTTGCATTTGCCAACACCACAGTACCTGCAAAATTATTCAAGTCTAACGCGTATCAAAGGTGCAGGTGTAACTTTAAAATGTTATGGCTGAAGTCTGTTTTTTTCCCTCTTTCTCTCTTTACGACACCTCTAGTAAAGAGATGAAACTTCATATTAAGGATGAGCGTCAGTAAATCTTCTTCCCTATCCGCGCTTTGTTAACTTTCACGGCACACGTTTTTCGCCGAAATTCTGCTCAAACAGTTGAGAAATATTTTCTGATGGATAAAATGTAATGCTTAGATCACATTAAAACTAAATTTAAAACCCAGTGAAACATGGAATATATTTCTTATTTTAATTCAAAATATTTTTGGTGCTGCCATCTGTTGTCGTAATTTGATTCATACCGACTATTTTTATTTTTTAATGAACATTTTTAAATGTCTAATCCTTCTAATACGCTATTAAATACAACAACAGATTATATATAATAATGCCACAATCGCGGAAACGTAATTGAACTTGGACTTGAAGACAAAGCTAGAGTCCTCAGTGATGTATATTCAGATCCCCTTATCAAATTTATAGAATGAGAAATTACCTCTCCGTGATTGTGGCATTATTATATATGATCCGTTGTTGTATTTAATACTGTATTAGAAGGAATATATATTTAAAAATGTTCATGAAAAAATAAAAATAATCGGTATGAATTAAATTACGACACCCAGATGGCTGCACCAAAAATATTTTGGATCAAAATAAAAAAAATCTGATGTGGGCAACTCATGACTTTCCTTATATAATGTAATGAATTTACTACTTTTACAGTAAAAAAATAGATTTTTCTTATAGTAGATACTAATATTCTTTCCAAGATATTGAATTTTCGACAATTAGTCGTTATTTTCATTGATTTAGCATCATTTTTATCCATTTGGCGAGATTTTCATTAATTTGGCAACATTTCAAAAAAGTCGCCAAGTTGGCGACATTCCGCCAAATTCGTCGCCAAAATCTCGCCAAGCGTTATGCACTAAGAAAAAAGTTATTCTTACAGCAGATAAATAACTATTGGCGTTCAAATACAAAAGTATTATTCAAAGTATATTTTTTCATGAATGGAACGAGCTAGATCCACGAGAATGATGTCACTCAATTTATCGCATGGTATTACATATGAAAAGTGAACATGTTTCTCAATAGGAATTTTTTTTTTTATGTGACTTTTTCATAATTTTTTTGAAAAATGTACAATATCTCAAGAACGGTTCATGTTAGTGTTCTAAAATTTATGCCAATCGTTTTCTAATGAAACATTACATAAGAAATGTCTATTTGCGTAACTTTATTAGCGGTTTTGATTTTTTGACGATTTTTTCAAAATTTCATTCGAAAATTTAGGGGGGTTCTGAACATTCGATTACGTATAAAAACAATAGGCTTCCAGTGTTTACGGATTGTGATTTTTGTACCAAATTTGGTTCGAATCGGTCCATTCGTTCGTCAGTTATCGTCTCCACAGACTCACTGACACACACACACATACTTTCACACACACACACACATACACACACACAGACATCACTTCAAATATGTTCGATTCGTGATCAGGGATGCTTGAAACGTGCTCTCCCGTCGAAAACTCGAATTCGAATTTTCGACCCCGTCACAATACTTTCCTTATACATTATGTATATAAGGAAAGTAAAAACATTCTATATTTTATTGGGTATTAAATTTAGTTTTAATATAATCTAAGCATTGAATTCTATCTTTCAGAAAATATTTCACAATTGTTTGAGCAGAATTTCGGCGAAAAACGTGTGCGACGAAAGTTAACAAAGCGCGGATAGGGAAGAAGATTTACTGACGCTCACTCTTAAAGAAACGCCAATATCGTTTGAGACAATAATTCAGGTGGTGTTGTGATAGGATAAGAAGTGTGACTAGAGGTGTTATAGCGACTTGAAGCTGTGCTTATGCATGATCCTGTTTGGCCATAAATAAAGAATCTTCACTAAATGATCTGTACTATCTATACGAGCTCTCTACACCGCTATATGTAGGACCAGACAAGTCATCCTCATAACTGTTAACATTAGTATTTAATGTTAATTTCAAAGAAAATTAATAGTTACAATACAGCTGTAACTTTCACTGTTAGAACCATGTAGTTTGAAAGAAGGTGAAAAAACTCTTATGGATGAAACGCTTGAAAGTGCCACAATGCTTTGAGAATTATATCTAGATGTCGCTAGTGTTAGTAAAGTAGCTGTTATTGTTAGTTGACACAACAGAAAGGCGTAGTACTTAGTATATGCATTTATTATTATTTTTAATTAAACGTTCCCTAATTATGAGTATAATTAATCAGTATTTTTTCATAGTTGTAGGATAGAATATAGACCATAGGGAGATAAAAATACATTAAAAGGTAAAATAATTTTAAATACGTAGGAATATTCTTTATAGTTTCAGTTCTATTTTGCATTGCGCTAATAATTTATTTTTACAAAACTGGCAGTTTAAATAAATATTTTAGGCCTTTCGCCATAGAAATGCATACAATTCAGGACTACTTATCCTATCCCAGCGCCTCCTGAATTATTGTCTCAAACGATATTGGCGTTTTCTTAATATGAAGTTTTATCTCCTTACTTTTACGTCCATGATTAGAATTTTACTATGTTGTTGGCATCGGTTATTAGTTTTTATATTCTGTCGAAAAGGGTTTTTGAATTATCGCTTGTATTTATAATAGTTCACCTCTTTGTATATGTTTTATATATGTTCACCTCTTTAGATATGTTTTGTGGATTAATAAAGATTATTGGTACTCTTCCGTTAACTGGGTACCAGACAAATCCGTTAGCTGGGTACCAGATAAAAACCGCCAAATTACAGCGATAACTCATCCAAACTAGCAACTAGAGTTCATCTTTTAACATGTATAGCAACCCTAAAACAAACCGGTTTTTTTTTAAATAAGTTTATTTTATGAAAAACTAGTAACTTTTTAAAACGCCAAGATGGACTCCACAATTTGGCAATTGCCTAAAAACGAAGAGGCAAGCATTCAATTTTCCCAAAAAAATGGAATTCTTCAGAAAGGAAAACGATGTTCAAATGATCATCTGATGAGGTTATGCACAAGTGATTCATCACCAAAATGGCTATGCAGTTTACAATCATGCCGAGAAAAAAAAAAGAATGCGCATACAAACCAACCTGGTTTGATGGATCACGTATCCCTTTTAAACGAAATTTACAATTTCATGCCTGCTATATAAATTGATCTTTTTTTTATTGCATATAAAAATAAAAGTCCACCAGAATGAACATTTAAGCTTGTCGATGACTACGGTTTTGGTCTGGTGCCCAGCTAACGGAAGAGTACCAGATTATTTAACTTGAAGCAGTCTTATTATAGATAAGATAACAGTGAAAATCAACAGGTTATGAGTGAAAACTAATAGATTATGAGTAAAACTTAACAGATTATGTGTGAAAATTAACAAGTCATGACATGAGTGAAAATTAACAGGCTATGAGTGAAATGTAACAGGTTACGGGAACAACAAGCTTCTACTGCGCAATTATGAAGATTACATAATGAATTCTGAAGCTTTTGTTATTAACACACATAAACTTGAGACTATAATGAAGCAATAAAAAGTAATCAAATAAACAAAATACATTCCGGTAGCTATGAATGCAGGACCTCATTAATGGAAAACTAGACATGGACATTGAAATAACTACCAAAGTTTCAGAAGCTATTTCATGCAAGTGGGTTTATAATGTGAAAAAGAGTCCAGATGGAGCTGTTGATAAATTCATAGCTAGACTTGTCATAAAGAGGTTCAGTCAATGCTATGGTATTGACTGAAATCAAACTTTTAGTCCAATAATAAGACTTGGAACTATACGCCGAATTTGAAGTATTGCTGCTAGTAAGAAAATGCATCTTAATAACTAGGTTAGGTTTCTTTAAGGCAAACGCATTTCTTTATGGCAAATTAGAAAAAACAATTTTCACGACAGAGCTTGAAAGATGCAATGATGACACGGACAAGGCTTGAAGACTTGAAAGAAGTTGAAGCTTATATGGTCTAAAACAAGCACCACGTTGCTGGAGTAGATGTTTTTGGAGAGTTTCTACAATACCTTGGATTTAAAAAATGTGACACCGATCCATGTTTATACATAAGGGAGAAAGATGCAAGAAGAATGTTTGTAGCACTTTTATGATGATGATGGATTAGTGATCTTGCCGATCAACAACGTTTAGTTGAGCTTATAAAGTGAATTAAAATCAGAATTAAAGACAACAGTTGAATCAGCATCGCACTTTTTAAGCCTTGAAATAGAAAACTTGAATGGTGGGAATATCAAGATAGGACAGCACAGTTATGTTAAGAGAATACTTCAAAGGTTCGGTATACGCAACTACAACCAGTGCATACTCCGATCATAAAATCAAATTCCGAAGAAAAGAAAAATGAAGATACATAGGATTGTAAGGGACCATTTCCTTATCTGGAAGCAGTTGGAGCACTAATGAATATGATAGTTGCAACAGGACCTGGTCGTGCTTATAGCATTGATATATTATCATGCAATTAAAAAATCCTATAGAAATCCATCAGAGTTAAACGTGTGTTTCGATATGTAGCATGTACAATGGACAAGGGTATCGTTTATAGACCTAACAGCAATCTAGGTAATATAGAGTGTTTTAGTGTTGCTGATTTTGAAGGTTGTCAGGAAACAGGATGTTCAACCTCAGGGGTGGTGATATTCATGCATATGGTGCAATATCACAGCTTAGTCAGCATCAGACAACTACAGGGTGCGGCAGAAAGAACTCCCCGCTTTGGGAAGCTAATAGAAACTAAATGAAACAAGGTAGAAAAAAATCTTTTTATACCTGAGTAGTACACATAATGCAGTTTGAAATCAACAAGTTTTAAAAATGACATCACTTAAGTGACGTCCTCCATTGGCGATAATAGGTAACCGAAGGGCAGCCGCGTGTTTCCGTGCAGAACGCCGTGGTGATTGTTGAATTGAGGTTCTCACAGAAGCCACATTTTCTGGCCCTGTTGCGGCCCGAGGTCGGCCTGGAGATTTCCTTTTTAATGCAGAGCTTGTTTTTCTGAAGTTAGACACCCAATCGTGAATTGTTTTCTTATCAGGAACGGGATCAAACTGAGTTCAAAGCGCAGGCAAAACGCTCGCTGCGTCGTTATCGGCGAACCGCCATTTCGAATGAACTCCTCCACAATAAAAGCACGGCGCTCTCCCGCCCAAGCCATAGCGTAAACTGAAAACTGCATAAACGTAGCTGTCTAACGACACACTCCCCGCTGTTCTACCCCTACCCTAGCCCTAGCGGCGTAGTTCTCAAATCGGGGAGTTCTTTCTGCCGCTCCCTGTATAACTGTATCTACTATAGAAGCTGAGATTATAGCTGCAAATGAAGGAATAAAAGTAATTATTTGGTTGCAAAAGATTATGTAAAAGCATTTCTTATTTAAAAGAAACACCTACACTATGTGTCGATAATACGGCTGCAACTAGATTAGCACAAAATACAGAATTTCATCGTTGCCCAAAACATATAAGCATTAAACATTTTTTCATCCGTGAAAAGGTACTAGAAAGAAAAATAGCAGTTCAGCAGATTTCAACAGAGGAACAGATTGCAGATGATTTGACAAATTCTCCGAGCAAACCTAGGCTGCTACTTTTGACTAACCAGATGGGACTTTTGTGAACTGTATTTTATTAAGAGAGTAATTATTTTTTCTTTGACAAGGGACAGTTTTAATATTATTATTTAATGTTCATTGAAAAGAAAATGTATAGTTATAATAGCATTGTAACTTTCATTGTTAGAACTTTACTATGTTGTTAGCATCGCTTATTATTTTTTATATTCTGTTCAAAAAGGTTATTCCATTTTACATGACCCAGACCACACGCTTCGCCTATTGGCTAAAAGACATTAGATGTGCGACCGGGAAAATATTGATCCCCAACACGAAACCGACCCAACGAGCCACAGGAATCCATCGGATGAAGAAAGCCTTTGACCCCCGCCATAGAGCGCACGAACTACCCAGGACGCCAAGGGAACAGTAGACCCACACTCCATTGAGTGAGGACAACCGCCACCAGTTCCAGCTAGGAGCACCGACGAGGACGATCAAAACCACCACCCAGAAAGCCAGGGAGCCGCTCACAAAGGAACCAGATGGGGAAAATAGCACCACCGCCAGAACGGTGACGCACTTCCACCCACAGAATATTTATTTTGTTAAATCAAATTTTGCACAGAAGGTTAACCAAAAAGGTTATTGAATTCTCGCTTGTATTTTTCACCCACTTGTGTTTAGATATGATTTGTGGATTAATAAAGGCTATTTCACTTGAAGCGACCTTATTATAGATCAGCTAGCAGTGAAAATTAACAGGTTATGAGGGAAATTTCACAATAACTTTGTTCACCTCGTATACATGAAATTTGATATTAAAAGGTGCATTCATTCTTGAGTTATCACCTCCTAGACATACACACATACACATGATTCTCTTTCCAAGTGTTCAAAAATTGAAAATTCTCGAAAAAACATTAAAAATACGTTACATTAAAAATGACACGTTACATGTACGTTAAATTAAAAATGACATATTCTATTACTTTCATTCTCTTATAATAAGGACTTACCTTTCTTTCAGTACTTTTTCTGTTGTCGAAACCAATCCACTGGTCTTTGTGATAGGCGTAAGGATCACCGGATCGAGCTGCAAACACCCATCCCCCATTTTTGAGTTCCAAGCAGATCTGAAAGTAATGTTAAACAGTAAGAAAAATCTGATGTGAGCAACACATGACTTTCCTTATATAATGCAATGAATGTACTACTTATATAGTTAAAAAAATGTTATTCTTATAGTAGATACTTATATTCTCTCCAAGATATTGAATTTTCTTCAATTAGTCGCCGTTTTCATTGATTTAGCGTCATTTTTATCTATTTGGCGAGATTTTCGTTAATTTGGCAACATTTAAAAAGTCGCTAAGTTGGCGACATTCCGCCAAATTTGTTGACAAAATCAGACCAAGCGTTATGGACGTAGAAATAAGATATTCTTATACCAGATAAATGACTATTGGCGTTGAAATACAAAAGTATTACCCAAGTACCTTTTCTCATGAATGGAACGAGTTAGATCCACGAGAATGATGTCACCCAATGTATCGCAGGATATCACATATGAAAAGTGAACATGTTTCTCAAAAGTTAATATATTTTTTTAATTTATGGGATTTTTTGATAAATTTATTTGAAAAATGTACAATATCTCGAGAACGGATCATACTAGCGTTCTAAAGTTTATGGCAATCGTTTTCTAAGGAAAAATTACATAAGAAATGTCTACTTGCGTTACTTTATTAAAGGTTTTGATTTTTTGATGATTTTTTCAAAATTTCACTCGAAAATTTAGGGGGTTCTGAACATTCGATTGCGTTTAAAAACAATAGGCTTCCAGTATTCATTGATTGCGATTTTTGTACCAAATTTTATTCGAATCGTTCCATTCGTTCGTGAGATATCGTCTCCACAGACTTACTGACACACACACCTACACACAGACTTTCACACACGCACACACACACACGCAAACACACACACGCAAACACACACACACGCAAACACACACACACACACACACACACACACAGACATCACCTCAAAAATGCTCGATTCGTAATCAGGGATGCCTGAAACGTGCTGTCCCGCCGAAAACTCGATTTCGAATTTTCGACCCCATCACAATACTTTCCTTATACATTATGTATATAAGAAAAGTATATATTTCACTATTATATTCAACAGCTGAACCTGCCGTCTGAATTTTCTGTCTCGGAAAAGTTTTCCGTCTCATGCAGTTCGTTTTAGGAAAAGCTAAGTTTAAAAATTTAGCTGGAAGTGCTGATAGTCCATATGTAATTGCTCACCTATACATCAGACTGTAAAAATTCTGAAAAGTGTATTTAGATAAATCCGATTAATACTATATACCATAATAGCTAATTTAATTATATGAAATATGTGCATACGTACATTTTTGTATACTGCGATCACAGGTGTATATGTAAAAAATGTGCAATACCTCGAGAACAGTTCATGCTAGCATTCTAAAGTTTATGTCAATCGTTTTCTCAGGAAAAATTACATAAGAAATGTCTATTTGCGTAACTTTATTAAAGGTTTTGATTTTTTGATGATTTTTTTCAAAATTTCACTCGAAAATTTATGGGGTTCTGAACATTCGATTGTGTTTTAAAGCAATAGGCTTCCAGAATTAATGGATTGTGATTTTTGTACCAAATTTCATTTGAATCGCTCCATTCGTTCGTCTGTTATCGTCTCCACAGGCTCTCATACACACACACACACAGACATCACCCCAAAAATGTTCGATTCGTGATCAGGGATGCTTGAAACGTGCTCTCCCGTCGAAAACTCGAATTCGAATTTTCGACCCCATCACAATACTTTCCTTATACATTATGTATATTTGGAAAGTAATAAAAATACAGTGCACCCCATGTCCTTAACTGTTAGCTTATTACCATGCTTTAAACACTAGATGAATTGACTTACCGGTAAAATATTATTGCTTACCATAAAACGAAAAAATAAATTAAAAAAAATGTGAGATGAACTTTCAAAATAATCCAACATGGTTTCTTGGACATGTGTCTTACTAATGATACTTTCAGTTAAAAATCGTGCATCGATTAATATTTCCAGCATTTCAGAATCTCCCTGATTAACAGAAAATTCATAAAGTTCTGAAATGGCTTTCAGAAAATCGTGATATAATTTAATAGAAAGTTCTGTGAAAAGTGCTTCTCATGGAAATATATGGCTAAAATAGTTGGGTGATTTTTCCATTCTCTGTTCGTTGCAACAGATGCTTTTACTAATAAAAATGCTTTTACTAAATTGGCCATCCGTTCCCGGGTTGAGCAGGTTCCGTGGGCAAAATAACATGAAATTTCCTATATTTTTGGACGGGGTTAAAATATTTCCCGCTTATTGCAATATTTCGTTTCCTACAGGTTCCGTTTCGAACAGGTTCGACTGTACTAATAATATCCCTAGTAGCATTTAATATTGGTCTAATATTGAACCAATATTATACATCTTGGCATTACATTTATTTTCAATATAATCCCAATATTAGGCAAATATTGGGGTTACATTGACCTCCAATATTGGCAGAATATTTTCATTAAAATATTACTTTATTGGTATTTCAATGGAAATATTTGCAATGAAACACCGATATTGGCGTAATATTTTCCCAATATTTTAAAGCCAATATTGGGAAAATTCAGTCAAAATGTTCACTTTTTCATATTGGCCCGAAATTTCCAATATTGATTGCCAAAATTGATTGCTACTGGGGATTACTAATAGTACTAATAGTATAATAGTACTACTTAACTTATAAGACAATTTTAAATTCTTCATTTTATATATTAGTACGGTACAAAATTCAAAATTCATTATTTTATAAAAAATTATTATGACAAAATTCAAAAACATATTGATTGATAAATATGATTACATTAATGTGAGTAATATAAATACAGAAGAATTTCATTTATACCCATAAATTGTGGCTGGGAGCCATTGTCCCATGGTAAACTCATGCTCCAATATTACTTTCCTTATATACATAATGTATAAGGAAAGTATTGTGACGGGGTCGAATATTCGAATTCGAGTTTTCGGGAGAGCACGTTTCAAGCATCTCTGATCACGAATCGAATATTTTTGAGGTGATGTCTGTGTGTGTGTGTGTGTGTGTGTGTGTGTATGTGTGTGTGTGTGTGTGTGTGTGTGTGAAAGTATGTTTGTGTGTGTGTGTCAGTGAGCCTGTGGAGACGATATCTCACGAACGAATGGAGCGATTCGAATGAAATTTATATAAAAATCACAATCTATGAATACTGAAAGTTTTTAAACGGAATCGAATGGTCAAAACCCCCCTAAATTTTTGAGTGAAATTTTGAAAAACTCATCAAAAAATCAAAATCCTTAATAAAGTTACATAAATAGACATTTCTTATGTAATGTTTCCTTAGAAAACGAAATACATAAACTTTAGAACGCTAACACGAACCGTTCTCGAGATATTGCACATTTTTCAAATAAATTTATCAAAAAATCCTATAAATTAAAAAAATATATTAACTGTTGAGAAACATGGTCACCTTTCATATGTAATATCATGCGATAAATTTGGTGACATCATTTTTGTGGATCTAGCTCGTTCCATTCATCAGAAAAGATACTTAGTAATACTTTTGTATTTGAACGCCAATTGTCATTTATCTGCTATAAGAGCAACTTATTTCTCCTTCCAAAACGCTTGGCGAGATTTTGGCGACGAATTTGGGGGTATGTCGCCAACTTAGCGACATTTTTAAATGATGCCAAATTAACAAAAATCTCGCCAAATGGTTAGAAATGACGCTAAATCAATGAAAATCACGACTAATTGAAGAAAATTCAATATCTTGAAATGAATATAAGTATCTATTATAAGTTTGAGCTATTTTTTTGCTGTAAAAGTAGTAAATTCATTGCATTATATAAGGAAAGTCATGTGTTGCCCACATCAGATTTTTTTGGTTTTAAGGTCAGGAGTTACGTTATAGTATTTTGTGGTTTAGCCCCAGTTTGCAGGTGCCCAGCAAAACAGGCTGTGCGGATGGACTTTGAAGAGCAGATTTTAACGAAAATATGCCGCAATGTCCAAACTGGACAGGATCATAGAATTTGCTGGCCTTTTGAATTAACGTCCGAAGGTTATCAATTGTTGCGGGGGGCTTTCCGAAGATGGTTGTGTCTGGAGGGGTTTGAAAGACCAATGGAGCTGCTATGGTCTCCGACATCAATTTCACACGCCAAAAATATGCCACCTATTTCGATCTCGTCTCCAGCTCATCTCCTCGAAACTCTCCAATATTTTCGCGCTCTCTCAAGTTTTAAAATCCGCCCTAAAATTAATGAGACCATTCTGATTCGTCTCAGGAGCCACAGAGCAGCTCCATTAGTGTTTCAAACCCTTCCAGGCATAACCGTCTTCAGACCCCCCCCCTCCCCCATACCTTCAGACGTTAATTTAAAAGGTCCGCAAACTCTATGATCTCGTCCGGTTTGGACATAGCGGCATATTTTCGTTAAAACCTGATCTTCAAAGTCCATCCGTACGTCTTATTTTGCTGGGCACCTGAAAACTGGGGCTGAACCACAAAATACTATAACGTAACTCTTGATCTTAAAACCAAAGAAATCTGATGTGGGCAACACATGACTTTCCTTATATAATGTAATGAATTTACTATTTTTACAGTAAAAAAAATAGGTTTCTCTTATAGTAGATACTCATATTCTTTCCACGATATTAAATTTTCGACAATTAGTCGTCATTTTCATTGATTTAGCGTCATTTTTATCTATTTGGCGATATTTTCGTTAATTTGGCAACATTTCAAAAAGTCGCCAAGTTGGCGACATTCCTCCAAATTTGTCGCCAAAATCTCGCCAAGCGTTATGGACGGAGAAGTAAGTTATTCTTATAGCAGATAAATGACTATTTGCGTTCAAATACAAAAGCATTACTCAAAGTATCTTTTTTCATGAATGGAACGAGCTAGATCCACGAGGATGATGTCACCCAATTTATCGCATGATATTACATATGAGAAGTGAACATGTTTCTCAACAGTTAATTTTTTCTTTTTAATTTATGGGATTTTTTGATAAATTTATTTGAAAACGCTGCAATATCTCGAGAACGGTTTATTATAGCGTTCTACAGTTTATGTCAATCGGTTTCTAAGCAAAAATTACATAAGAAATGTCTATGTGCGTAACTTTATTGATGGTTTCGATTTTTTGATGATTTTTTCAAAATTTCACTCCAAAATTTAGGGGGTTTCTGAACATTTGATTGTATTTAAAAACAATAGGCTTCCAGTATTCACGGATTGTGATTTTTGTACCAAATTTCATTCGAATCGCTCCATTCGTTCGTGAGATATCATCTCCAGAGGCTCACTGACACACGCACATACTTTCACACACACAGACATCACCTCAAAAATGTTTATTTCGTGATCAGGGATGCTTGAAACGTGCTCTCCCGTCGAAAACTCGAATTCGAATTTTCGACCCCGTCACAATACTTTCCTTATACATTATGTCTATAAGGAAAGTAATATTGGAGTATGAGTTTACCATTTCGCAGGAGGCATCTTACTAAACAAAATTGTGTTCACGTCTAAAAGTTTAGTAACAAAGTAAAATAAACGCGGATAAAAAAAAATATGTATTTATTCGAATTCACTGAAGAGAATCCCATGAACTCACCCTACAGTTCATGGGAGATATAACAAATGACTGCAATGTACAGATACAAGAAATTTTCATACATATAATTTTTAATATGTTTCTAAATTTAAACTTTTTTAACCTTGTTATGTAATATATGTTTGACTGTAGCTGTCTGAACATATTATCTCATCTGAAATGTAATATTGAGAAATATTTCAAAATTTTCCGGAAAATCAACATCTCTAGCTATAACTATTAATTAAAAAAATCTGATGTGGGCAACACATGACTTTCCTTATATAATGCAATGAATTTACTACTTTTACAGTAAAAAAAAAAAGGTTTTTCTTATAGTAGATACTTATATTCTTTCCAAGATATCGAATTTTTATCAATTAGTCGTCATTTTCATTGATTTAGAGTCATTTTTATCCATTTGGCGAGATTTTCGTTAATTTTTCAACATTTTAAAAAGTCGCCAAGTTGGCGACATTACGCCAAATTCGTCGCCAAAATCTCGCCAAGATTTATGGACGGAGAAATAAGTAATTCTTATAGCAGATAAATGACTATTGGCGTTCAAATACAAAAGTATTACTCAATGAATGGAACGAGCTAGATCCACGCGAATGATGTCACCCAATTTATCGCATGATATTTTATATGAAAAGTGAACATGTTTCTCAACAGTTAATATTTTTTTTTAATTTATGGGATTTTTTGATAAATTTATTTGAAAAATGTGCAATATCTCGAGAACGATTTATGCTAGTGTTCTAAAGTTTGTGTCAATCGTTTTCTAAGGAAAAATTACATAAGGAATGCCTATTTGCGTAACTTTATTAAAGGTTTTGATTTTTTGATGATTTCTTCAAAATTTCACTCGAAAATTTAGGGGGGTTCCGAACATTCGGTTACGTTTACAAACAATAGGCTTTCAGTATTCACGGATTGTGATTTTTGTACCAAATTTCATTCGAATCGCTCCATTCGTTCGTGGGATATCGTCTCCACAGGCTCACCGACACACACACACATACTTTCACACACACACACACACACACACACACACACACACACACACACGCAGACATCACCTAAAAACTTTCGATTCGTGATCAGGGATGCTTGAAACGTGCTCTCCCATCGTAAACTCGACCTCGTCACAATACTTTCTTTATGCATTATGCATATAAGGAAAGTAATTATTCAAGAACTATACACTACAGGCTGGATAATAGCCTTCTAATTAATCCTTGTAATACCTTGTCCAAATCCTGTCAGCGGGATTGCTGGAGATTTCCTGATTGGCTTGGCCCGTTGGATTTAGTTTTTTCCCTTATCGATCATGTGTACGATGGGCCGAAATCGAAAGGATCGATTATGATATTTTTTCCTTAGTCGATCTCAGTCCTTGTATTTGGGCTTGGTTACGCATCTTATGTGTCCTGACGAAGAAAGCAATTTCTTGCTTTCGAAACGGGTCGACACTATTATTTTGTTTAGTATTTTGCACTTAACGAAATTATTTGAGCTTTATTACATTAACAGCAGTTTGAGCTGTACGTGAAACCTAAAAATAGCTGTAGTTTTAGCAACGTGCAATAGACGGCGGTACCAATCAAAATTGACCACTGTATTGTGATTGTTCCGAATTTCGCCTGGTAAATTTGTGACTTTTAACTAATTCGAATTTTTAAAAAATCTCAACCGGGTGTTTCCATTCGGGAGAGGAGATACCTCTGAGCCAAATTTCACGTCTTTTAGATTTTTCACTACAAACTGCACAGGCATACAGACAGGTATCCGCTTTCATTATTGTAGAAGATAAAAAAATCATCTACTATAACTATAAATTAAAATACAATAAAGGTTAGTTTGTACACAAACCGAGTTTATTAAGAAAATTTAGAATATATTTATATTTTTTTTATGTGCGTGGTGGAATAAAAACGAATTTTGTGCGTGTAGTCGTTTTCGAGTTATAGTTCGAATAAAATGTTTCAAACAAAATTCCAAGTTAAAGATTTATTTTCTCATTAAGTTCCACGTGTTTCAAGGTTCTGCCTTTAGTAGTTTGGGTTGTATAATTCATCACATAGTAAGCCAGTCTCAACCAGTTGTATGATGCATATACGCCCATCAAGATATCACTGTAAACGATACAGCATAAATTTGCCCATTTCTAAGTTTAATATGTTTATAATAACTGACCTCATTATATTGAAGCATCCCTGGTTCTTTGCTTATGGATCCAGCTGTTCCTGCTCCGACAGTTGGAGCAGCCAATCCGGTAATGCTAGGATTGGCTAGTTGAAACGTACGGCCGTAGAAAGCTAAGCCAAGAATGATCTTCTTTCTGTCGGCTCCATGATCGATCCAGTAGTTGATTCCATAGTTCTGTGCAAAAAAAAAACATCTTGAGAAAGAGTCTCCACTTGACTTTCGTCGCTCATATCAAATTTTAAATTCCTATCGTGAAATAGGAATAGTAGAATTTTTTTCAAATGGGTGGTATTAATATACCCTCAATATATCAGAAATGTTCGTCTGTTTCACCAATGCGTCAGAAGTATTCAAATCAGATCATTATATACTCTATCTCTAAAACAAAAGTTCGCGTTTTATCAGAGTGAAGGAATGTTTAATTTTAGAACCTTATTTTTCTAGCCATTCTTACAAGCGTGTTATTGAAGAGTTCCTGAATTCGTTGTAGAGCTTCAGCAATGCAGCGCATATTTCAGACAGTTTGTCCTGAGTTATGAAACATCCTACAAACCGTCTCAATAACATACTAAAATTTCATTTCGACAGTCATTTTTACGGAAGTTATCATGCGAACTAACCAAAGTCATAAACATTTTTCAACTATGTTGGAAAGTGTTAAGGTAGGTCTGTAGTAATCGTCTGCCGTTTTGAAAACAACAAACGATGTTTCTGGTATATTTTTGAGGTCATATCAATGCCACTCAACTGCAAAAATAATATTTCACTTTTTAAGTGCATTATATGATGAGAAAAAAAAACTTCTTAAAATTTAAAAAATTTTAACATTAGTAATGGATTAACTATAATTGCATTTAAAATTTACGAAATTAAAATTGCTATGCACAATTAACTTTCACGGTTAACTCATTAAATCGTTTACAACAAATAACGATAAAGAAATAATTGTTAATTAAATTAACAATTACCTTTTAAACGTTATTGTCAAATGTTAAATAGATTGACCTTTAAGTGCCAGCTGAGCCTTAGATGAAAAATAAATGCATACGAACAGCATTCTAAACTGAAACATCAAAACTGCTCAATTTTGAAATGGTTAAAACTCAAAAAACATTTAACTCTCTGAAATATGTTCCAATGCCAGAGATATCTTATTTACCACGTTGTGGATCTCATCGTCTGTTGGGTCTCCGGTCCTCTGGTAAAGTGCGGAATGATGCCCGGTCACATTTTGCCATGGCCCGCGATAGTCGTAAGCCAAAACGTTGATGAAGTCCACATGCCTGTTAGAAGAAAAATTGATTGAAGAGAATTATAGAATAATGGGAATTATAAAATTCCATAACATAATCTGTAGAAAAGTGGTATAGAATTCACTAATAGTATCTATTAAAAAGTTCCAAAATTCTATAGGCACTCTCTAGGAAAGTTATAGAATTCCATAAAAAAATTTGTAGAGAAGAATTATAGAATTATGTAACAAAATTCATAGAAAAGTGTTATAGAATCCTATAGCACAATTAATAGAAAAGAGTTTTAAAATTCTATAACGAAATCATATAGAAAAGAAATAATTACTACAGCAACGTAAATAAGTACAAATAACAGAATAATGTAGCATGCAGCTGTTTCGAGGATACGTTGAATCCCCTTCGTCAGTGCAAGAGAACCAACAAACCTGAAGTCTAAAAGAGGAAGTCAAGAAACGGGCGATGCTCTTAGATCCTGATTGTGACGAATCACAATCAAGATCTGTCGAGTCGCAGAATTTGGAAAAAGAGGAAAAATTTCCTCGGGAAAGAAAGGTGAGAGTGGGTGGGGTCTGACTGTGCTCCGTGGAACACTGGCCTTAGAAATACGAGTGTCGTACAGGACAGAGCACCAGACACGAAGCGCCTTTAATCTCCAATCTCATTATGTGGTTCTTATCATCAGACTGTGACATAAATTCATTGGCCCGTGGTTGGAGGTTCGAGGTTTCTATTTACTACTTTTTAACACTTTACAACAAAGTTGAAAAGTGTTTATGACTTTGTTCATTCTGTCTGTCTGTCTGTCTGTCTGTCTGTCCGTTAGCACGATAACTGCCGTAAAAATGAGTTTATCAAAATGAAATTTTAGTATGTTGTTCAGACGGTCTGTAGGACCTATGGGAATATAAATAAATAATATCACCCAATTAGTTTTTTATTGAACCCGGGTTGAAAAAATGAAATACATTGAACCCTATGGGACCTAATTTTTCAAACATTTTTTAAGTAAATTTAAAATTCACGAATTGCTTCGAAATTTTTAGGAAATATTCACATTATCCCATAGAATATATAAAAAAAAATTCAGTAAAATATGTTAAGTAGTTTTTTAATTAAAAAAATTATTTAATATAGGGAAAAAAACAAATTCAATTAAATTCTGATTTTGGGATATCTTCCAGAAAGAGAAGAGAGAGATATTATATAATAAATATCTCTCCATTTGTTTAAACGTTTTGCGCTTGGGCGTGTTATATCTTGTTACGATAGAGCACGTCGGGCTAAGTAATCTTCAACTTTATTGTGTGCGGCTTTTCGCCATTTTGTGCTTTCGACTTTGGATTAACACGTGTGTTTTTCCCACGTGGTTCTGTTTTTTGTGTGGATTGACCCTGCTGGACTATGGAGCTGGACAGAGAAGTTTTGGAAGTGACGAGGGATGTTGCAAGGGAACTGGATGGTGATGATGCTCGGCCTCTCAGGGATGCCATGAACTCTTACTTTGACTCCCTGCCGGACGATGGACTTTCTCGCACGTGGACCCAGGAAGTGAGGGAAACAGTGAACTTCTGTGGATTACTGATCTACACGCTGACTCTGCATATCGGGGATATGCTCAAGAACGGACTCATCACCCAGGACAAGGACCAAGTCTCCCGGATTTTGGGTATGTTCAATTTTGTGAATTCTTTTATGTTAGGCTGTGACATGACTAAATTTAAGAGTAGTGATATGTATTTAATTTTTAATTCATTTGAGGATAGTAATTTAAGATTAAACAACACTGAAATTAAATCTAAACTGTTAGAGATAGGACTAATTAAAGAGATCAAACTTGTTGATAAAACTGAAACGGTTGAAAATCCAAGTAAAAGGGCTAGGACAGAGGAGTTTCCCACTAAGGGAACTCCTACTAAAATCCAGACTGGAGAATCTAACTTAAAACCTAGTGACCATGATAACATGGATTGTAATAATGTAACTGTTAAGGATGTAAATGACAAAAGTGTAAATGCAAATTCTAATGAAGTAAATAAGCCTAAGACTTATGCTGAAATTGTCGCGCAACCTGTAGTGTTAAAAAGTGCACCAAAACCAAAAACGGTTGTAAATAGTGGTAGTGATAAAAGTATGGAAGTAGAGAAAAAAGACCCAAAAGCGGAATGTTTTTTTATTAAGTTTAGAGATAACTACCAGGCTCTCTTAAAAGAGTTAAATGAGATCACAGGCAAAAAAGTATCTGGCAAACTCTCAGGAGATATGCTTAAATTGATACCTAATGACGCTGACTCCTATAGGGTTGTTCAGCGCCATTTGACTAGTGAGAAAATCCCCTTCCACAGCTTAAACTTGAAAACAGAAAGGCCCAAAAAGGTAGTTTTGAAGGGGCTACCAGCAAACTATAACATTGAGGAAATAACACTTACTCTAACATCCATGGGATTAGATGTAGTCCGGGTTTCTCAACTGAGAAACACTAAAACGAGATTCCCCCTACCGATCTTCTTACTCAGCCTTAGGCCCACGGAAGACTGGCAGAGGATTTACAGACTCACAAGGTTAGGATACTTGGCTGTGAAGGTAGAGGCCTTCAGAGCACGGGGCTTCAAAATTTGCTACCGGTGCCAGCAGTTCAACCACTCCTCTGAGAACTGCAGTATGCCACCAAAGTGCCTGAAGTGTGCTGAAGAACACTTCACACGGGACTGCCAGAGACCCAGGACAGAGAAGGCAACGTGTGCAAATTGTAATGGAGACCACCCGGCGAACTTCAGGCAATGCCCGAAGAACCCCTGGAACAAAGGAAAGGCACCGGGGTATGCCCCCCCCTCCCCCAAAAAATCAGATACCCCCTTGGAGGCAAAAGGCCCTCGGACTAAACCCCCAGGCACCCCCTCAGGACTCCTCGCACATAGTGCCACAGGAAAAAAGACACCAACCTTCAGCACCTACCAGATCGGTGCAAGAGCAGGCCCCCAAATCATCGACCTCCAGAGAATTGACCCTGGAGGAAGTAAGAGCAGCTACAGCTGCCATTAAAAAGAGATCGGAAATAGAAAAAGCCAGACAGGCAAAGGATAGGCTTGACAGGAAGGTTGAGGATTGGAAACAAAATAAACGAGTCAGGAGGGAAGAGATCGCGCAAACCCAGCTGTTAGTTAAAACGGGTGAAAAAAAGCAAAAAACTATCGAGTTCCAAAAGGACACTCACAAAAAAGTGCAAACCGCGGTTGAGGCTGAGGAAATGGAAGCTGAGACTGAACCGACTGATAAATCTGATGCTGAAAAGATGGAGGATATCCTCAACCTCATCAGAGGATTTATTAGCATGTTCAATCTAGACGACATAAAACATCTGTTGATGCAGTTCGCAGAGTTAGTACAAAAAAAGAGCGATCCTATGGTAATGGTCTTTGAGGCCCTTAAAATAATCGCGGACTTTAAAAGTAACAGTGAGAATCAAACCCGTCATGGCTAGGTCCCAAAAAGAATCCTTAAAAATAATATTTTGGAATGCGAACGGCATATCTCCAAGAATAAATGAACTTAGGAACTATGTAAATGAAAATGACGTAGACGCCTTATTAATTCAGGAAACTAAAGTTAGAGAAAGTAAAAAACTAAACATAGCCAACTACATATGCTATCATAATCTTAGCTCAAATACTAATGCTAGAACGCCCCATGGAGGAACAGCAATATACATTAAAAGAAATATTCCCCACGAGGAACTAAACAACATAAATCTTCAAGGTATAGAAAATACTAGTATAAAAATTAAAATTAATAATACTAGCCCGTTTATCCTAACCTCAACATATGTCAAAAATATGAGTAGAGTAGATGTAGCTGCGCAACTGGAACTGCTTTTCGCGCGATATCCAAACACGATACTCGCAGGCGACTTCAACGCGCACCACCGAGCGTGGGGCTGTAGGAGAGCCAATTCACGCGGTACACAGATACACAGACTGCTGAACACGACAAACACTAACATTATTGTACCGTCGACACCAACCTGCTTCTCAGGCGCCAACGGCTCATTTATAGACTTTGTCCTAACGCGAAACATAGATTACGCTCACACTATTAATACCCTGGATGAATTCGACTCGGATCATCTGCCGGTACTGGTGACATTCGACCTGAACACACCTCTTCCAGCCTCTTCGGGACAAGAGAGGGTCAACTGGGAAGTATTCAAAAGAGCAGTCTTCGAGCCGCACTTAGCAGTACCTAAAATAATGAGCACGGTGGATATTGACTCTGCCACGCACACACTCACAACAGAAATCAAGAGAGCAATTGCCTCTGCCACAACACATCGTGAATCTCCAAAAATGCCCACACTTTCCCACCATGTCAAACAATTAGTCAGGCAAAGAAATAGAATACGTAAGACATGGCAGGCTAACAGAGACCCCGCCCTTAAAAGGGAGCTTAACAGACTCACGTGCAAAGTCAGGGAAAAAATTGTCGCAGAAAAGCAGCAACAGTATAAAGAACTAATCGAATCCCTTAGCCCAGAAGACGTATCGCTCTGGCAATTCGCAAAAAGACTCAGGAAACCTCAAATTAAGCTCCCGCCACTAATAGATGGTGCTAAAATCGCGTACTCAGACGAGGAAAAAGCCGAGGCGCTCGCAAGCCATTATGAAAAACAATTCCAACCAAACCACGATCTAATGTGTCAGGACACCCTAAGAATGGTTAGTCAAACTTTAAATAACTTCAGGAATTCCCCGGTAACGGCTGAGATTGACCCAGCCACCCCGCAGGAGATAGTAGAAATTATTAAAAATCTCAAAAACCGTAAAAGCCCAGGGCACGACAAAATCAGAAATATTGCGGTTAAAAACCTACCCTTAAACGTAATATGTTACTTGACTATCTTAATAAATAAAATATTAAAACTAGACTATTTCCCCAAAGAATGGAAGGAAGCGATAATTATAACAATCCATAAGCCTGGTGAGGATGCCACAATTCCAGCCAACTACAGACCAATTAGCTTGCTACCGACACTTAGTAAAATTACTGAGAAAATTATTCTTAAGAGACTGAACACGCACCTTAGTGAGAATGACATTATCATTCCGGAGCAGTTTGGATTTCGGCCAAAGCACTCCACCACTCATCAATTGCTGAGAGTGGTAGAGTACATATCTTCTGGTCTCAATAACAAGACACCCACAGCTGCGATTTTTCTGGACATACAAAAAGCCTTTGATAAAGTATGGCACTGTGGATTAGCGTACAAATTGATCACTTTAAAAGTCCCTGACGCACTTGTCAAACTTTTAATCTCATACTTAAATAACAGACACTTTCAAGTCAGAGTAGGAGGTAACTTATCTACACCCAAGCTCATTAAAAGTAGTGTACCGCAAGGTTCCATCCTGGGCCCGACACTCTTTAACATATACCTAAACGACATCCCTAGGACTCCAAACACAGAGCTGGCACTCTATGCAGACGACAGTGCGATACTTGCAAAACACCCCTATGTCTCAGTAATGCACAGACAGCTACAACAACACTTAGACATACTCCAAACTTGGCTGGAAAAATGGCGAATAAAATTAAACCCCAATAAATGTCATTGGATTTATTTCTCTAGAAAACGTAAACCTCCGCCGCCTCTGTACATAAACAACCATGCCCTAAAAGCGGAAAAATCTACTAAATACCTAGGTGTAACGATAGATTCCCACCTAACCTGGAAACAGCACGTAACGAACTTAATCAAAAAAGCGTATATGGCCACAGGAGCCTTATACCCAATGATAGGAAACGGAAATCTAAGTTATAAAAATAAACTCCTAATTTATAAATCAGTCATCCGCCCGGGAATGCTGTATGCAGCACCCGTATGGGGATATGCCTGTAAAACTACTATAGACCTCCTAGAGACAAAACAAAACAAAATCCTACGGATTATCAGGAAAGCTCCCAGGTACTTAAGAAACTCGGTAATTAGGAATGACTTCAAAATAAAAACTGTTAGAGCCCAAATTAAAAAGCTAGCGCTTAAATTTTAGAGAAATTTGCCATCCGTTCCAAACGAACTGTTATTCAATCTGCAAGACTATGATCATCGCAAAGCCAAATCTCGTAAGAGACCCCGCGCTGTTCTAAACATCGATAATCGGAATTAAAAGATCCCACCTCAAACATCTGATTTTTAAATAAAACTCGCGACTATTATTTTATAAAAAAAAAAAAAAAAATATTCTAAACTCTAAACTGCCAAAACGCTAGGTAACTCTTAGATCTGCATCAACCCCCCAAACTGTTTAAACTCTAAATGTGCAACAAACTGCCACACTAGGAGCTAGGACAAATAATAAAATGTAGTAAATAAAAACCTCGAACCTCCCATTAGGGTCACTGAATTAATGTCACAGTTTGACGATAAGAACCACATATTGAAACTGGAGATTAAAGGCGCTTCGCGCCTGGTGCTCTGTCTTGTACGACACTACGTAGTTTAAACGTTTTGCATATGGGAGTGGCTTCATATTTTAAAATAAATTTAGTAGATAACAATTTTTCATTTTTTTTAAATTTTATATAACTCTTCTTGATAAATTTAATTGATGGCATTTTAAATGCACTTTCCTACGTCCTAGAGAGTTAAAATTTGGTATACAGCTTAAATTTGTTGAACATTTTATTCGACAAAAATTTGATGAATCTTTAAATATAGATCATACATTTTTTTCGAAATGGCCTGAAAATAATCCCCGTTCACTTCTATAAATCATTGGTGTAATATTGTTAAAAATTCTGATGTGGACAGCACATGTCTTTCTCTGCAGACTCATATTCGTTCTCTTTATTTATTCAATGATAATTTGAGTTTATCTGCACAACATAAGTATTTTAAATGACATTGAATTTACACGTTAAACTTAAATTTGGTTCTCATTTGATAGCTGGACTTATTGTCAAAGGTGGCGTAGCGAAAACGCGAAAAAACTAGAATATCTCAAGAACGGCTAGTCCTAGAGTAATGGGGTTAGTCTTATTCTTTTTGTTGTCAAAAATCACATATAAAATAGGAATTTAATTGATATAATTGAGCACACGTAGTCTTTTATTTTTATATATAACGATTTTTGCTGGCCATTTCGCAAAAATAGCCCGTTCCTTTTTCCCGAATCGTAGTAGAATAACCTACAAATGATTTATATACAAAATTTTGTTAAATTTGGTATATAAATCACTTGTAGGTTATTGAAATATTATACTCCAAATTTTGTTAAATTTGGTTAATTAGTTTTTAGCTAGAGTGGATAAAGGCAATTTCTGCGGCCATTTCGCAAAGAAGGCAGATTCTTTTATTACGAATCGTACTATAATCTAATGAACATCAGGATTTCCCACAAAAAACATACCTACCAAATTGTATGAAATTCGGTCCATTAGTTTTTCAATTGGAGTGGATGTAATATCCACACAGACACACAGAAACATACACAGATACACCCTTACACACACAGACGTCTTCCTAAAAGTAGTTTTTTCGTGTTCTAGAAGTCCCAAAACTTGTAGATCCTTTGAAAATTCGAGTTCCGATCTTCGGCACGATTCCAATACTTTGAGTACATAGACATACACATATATATTATCTGTGTATTATCTGTGTATCTAAATTCCGTGCCTATGCAATTACAATAGTTGTGATTTTAAATGATCCCTAAACTTTTATTATTTCTTCAAGGAAGCCTAATTTTAACATATGCAGAATGCAAATATCTCAAGCGATTGTAAGATGAATTACATAAGAATTGCTGAATTTTTTTCACACAAAATTATTTAGCTCTGGAGTCTGGAATACAAGTTATATGAATGAAATATTCATTGATTTTGCATAAAGAATCAGATGATTTATATTTCGATACAGTTTTAAATATTTAAGTATAATAAATTACTGTAGTACTGTGATAATGTAAAAGATATTACCACTGAATGAATCACATTTTAGAAATTTTTAAATGAAATTACATTTCAGTTGGAAAGTGTTTCATAATCAATGCTTATGCATGATTGATCTTTCTTGTTATTATTTGACCTAGCTCCTAGTGTGGTAGTTTGTTGCACAATTAGAGTTTAAGCAGTTTGGGGGGTTGATGCAGATCTAAGGGTTACCTGGCAATTTGACAGTTTAGGGTTTAGAATATTTTTGTAAGAAAACATTGATCACGATTTTTATTTAATTTCAGTTGTTTGAGTTTTTAATTCTGATTATCGATATTAAGTACAGCGCGGGGTCTCTTACGAGATTTGGACTTGCGATGATCATAGTCATGCAGATTGAATAATAGTTCATTTGGAACAGATGGCAAATTATTGTAGAATTTAAGCGTTAGCTTTCTAATTTGGGCTCTCACGGTTTTTATTTTGAAGTCTGTTCTAATCACCGAGTTTCTTAAATATCTAGGGGCTTTCCTGATACACCTAAGGATATTTTTTTGTCTTGTTTCTAAGGAGTCTATGGCAGTTTTACAGGCATATCCCCATACGGGTGTTGTATACAGTATACCCGGGCGGATGACCGATTTGTAGATTAGTAGCTTGTTTTAATAACTAAGATTTCCGTTTCCTATCATTGGGTCCGGTGGCCATATGCGCTTTTTTGATTATATCTGTTATGTGCAATTTCCAGGTTAGGTGGGAGTCTATCGTTACACCTAGGTATTTAGTTGATTTTTCCGCGCGTAGTGCATGGTTGTTTATATACAAAGGCGGCGGGGGATTATGCTTCCTAGAGAAGTAGATCCAATGACATTTATTGGGGTTTAATTTTATTCGCCATTTTTCCAGCGATGTTTGGAGTATGTCTAAGTGTTGTTGTAGCTGTCTGTGCATTACTAAGAGGTAAGTGTGTTTTGCAAGTATCGCACTGTCATCTGCATAGAGTGCCAGCTCGATGTTTGGAGTCCTGGGGATGTCATTCAGGTATGTGTTAAAAAGTGTCGGGCCCAGGATGGATCCTTGCGGTACACTACTTTTTATGAGCTTGGGTGTAGATAAGCTATCTTTTATTCTGCCTTGAAAGTGTCTGTTATTTAAGTATGAGATTTAAAGTTTGACTAGCGCGTCAGGGACTTTCAGAGTGATAAATTTGTATGCTAATCCACAGTGCCACACTTTATCAAAAGCTTTTAGAAATGGGCGCGGAAGAAGCAGGGAAGTTATATACCCAAGACCTGGATTACAAGAGAGCCAATCAGAAAACAACAAGAAAAACAGCTCATCCAATTAGAAACGAGAAGAAATAGCAACATGATTGGCGTGCGCCAAAACATGACAGGAATTTCCTAACAAGACAAATCAAGTCTCAACAAGAACAAATGAGACACAAAATAAGTTGTTGCTAATTTATTCTTGTTCGGACATGATTTGCCTTGTCGGGGTATTTCTGTCGTGTTTTGGCGCACGTCAATCTTATTGTTACTTCTCGTTTCGGATTGGCTGGACTGTTCTTCATGGTGCTTTCTTATTGGCGCTCTCGTAATCCAGATCTTGGGCATGGGGCGCGACAGCCCCAGTGGTTAAAGCTCTGGAATTGCACTCGGTCGACCCGGGTTCGATTCCCGCCGCTGCTAAAGTCCTTCCGAGAGGTTAGTGGTAGGAAAAGGAGGGTACGATCCCTGTGGATGCCTCCCCCACTGGGTTCCGGTCTAAATTGGGAACACTTCCCGGCCGCCCAAACAGATACCTTAAGTCGGACGGTCTGTGTCGAAGAAGAAGGAGAGAACTTGGATATATAATCCTCTTTTTCTTCCTTCTGCGCCCATTTCTCTTTTGGACATCAGGTTTGTTAGTTCTATTTCACTGACGAAGTAATCCAGCGTAACCCTGAAACAATTGTATGCTGCATTATTTTGTTATTTGTGTTTATTTACATTGCTCTAGTTATCCTTATCCTTTGGCCAAAATGTATTTTACTTATTCATAGAAAAAAGTGTTGCGAGATAACGATGAGAGTCAATAATAAGGCCTGGTGCAATATAATAATTACATTTAAATTTTTTTATGACGGCAATAGTTGCTAAACGCCTTGTTTTTAAGAATCAACAATAAGACATTATTTTCCAAAATAGGACTAACTAACGTTCGTCAAGTTTAGAATTAAATATCTATAATATCGGTATTTTTAGAAAGTCAATAAGTTTTCAATGCATCCTCGCCATTTTTGTGACGTCTCTACCAGCAACCAATCAGAGAAAAGTGGGAAATCGGCTCTATGTTATCGAGACAATGTTGATCTCCGATTTTATTCAAATCCTTAAATTGATTGCAGCTGTTTTCTTCAAACACGCACACAGACACACACACAGACGTCACGCTAAAAATAGTTTTTTCGTATTCTAGAGGTCTCGAAACGTGTAGATCCGTCGAAAACTCGAGTTGTGATTTTCGGTATGACTCCAATTCATTTCCTATACATTACCATGTATTGCAGGGAAAGTAAATTCTTTTTTAATTTATGCAATATTTTTTATAGAAAAACGTTCAATATTTTGAGAACGGTTTATGGTAGCATTTTAAAGTGTGTGTTATTAGTTTCTGATCAAAAATGACATTAGAAATGAGCATTTACGTAACATTATTAAAAGTTCTAATATTTCAATATATCTTTCGAAATTTCTTCCGAAAATTTGGGGGGGGGGGGTGTTCTTCGATTGCGTTTAAAATGAATAGACGTCCAGTATTTACCGATTGTTATATTTATATCAAATTTTGTTTGAAACACGCACACACACACACACACATACACACACACGCACACGCACACACGCACACACACATACACGCACACGCACACACACGCACACAGACACACACACGCCCCCCCCCTCCCAAAAAAAATAATAATCGTTGAATTCGAGTTCAGGAATGCTTGAAACGTGCTCTTTCGTCGAAAACTCACGTTCGAATTTTCGACTCCGTCATAATGCTTTCCTTATGCATTTATACTACGTATATAGAAAAAGTAAAAATGTGGTGTGGGCACCACATGTTTTTCCCTACATGATTCAATAACTTTACTTCTTTCATAGAGAATACACAAGATCCATGACATAATGTTTTTAACATTGAAAAGTACACTTACATTTGGCACTTTTCTGGAGAACAACATGTAAAACTACTTCGAAGCGTCTAAGTAACTTATATTTCCCGTAAATTTAACTTGGCAATTGGAAATATTGCTGTCATCAGCTAGCCAATATATCCTTATACTAAAATATATTTACTATTAATTCATCAATTTAACGCCTTTTTTTAAACTGTAGCTTTATGTTTGCCAGTTTGGCGACATTTTCGTCAATTTGGCACCATTTTTAAAAAGTTGTCAAGTTGACGATATTTCGCCAAACGAATCACCATGGTCGTCAAATTTATCGTCAAGTACCGCGTATTTGTCAATACTTAATACTTTTCAATTTTATGAAATTTTTAGATAAATATATTTGACTTCCAATATATGGAGAATGGTTCAAGCTAGCGTTCTGAAGTTAGGATGTATTTGTTTTATAATGGAAAATTAAATGTGAAATAGTGATTTATTTGACAGCATTAAATGTCCGGAATATCTTTGAATTTTTAAAAAAAAATTCATTGGAATATTTAGGGATTTTTTAAACGTTCGATCACGTTTCAAACCCATAGGGTTCCAGTATTCACTGATTGTAATAATTGTGCCAAAATTTCTTAAAAGCTCTGCATTTGTTTGTGAGATATCCCTTCCACGCACACACACGTGCGCACGCGAACTCACCCACACATGCACATCATCTCAAATGAGTTCAGGTATACTTAAAACGTGATTTTCCATCGATAACTCGAATTCGAATTATTTGAGTTCGTCATAGTATTACTTTCCTTATATACATAATGTATAAGGAAAGTATTGTGACGGGGTTGAAAATTTGAATTCGAATTTTCGACGGGAGAGCACGTTTCAGACATCCCTGATCACGAATCGAACATTTTTGAAGTGATGTCTGTCTGTGTGTGTGTGTGTGTGTGTGTGTGTGTGTGTGTGTATGTGTATGTGAAAGTGTGTGTGTGTGTATGTCAGTGAATCTGTGGAGACGACATCTCACGAACGAATGGAGTGATTCGAATGAAATTTGGTACAAAAATCACAATCCGTGAATACTATAAGCCTATTGTTTTAAAATACAATCGAATGTTCAAAACCCCCTAAATTTTCGAGTGAAATTTTGAAAAAATCATCAAAAAATCAAAACCTTTAATAAAGTTACGCAAATAGACATTTCTTATGTAATTTTTCCTTAGAAAACGATTGACATAAACTTTAGAACGCTAGCATGAACCGTTCTCAAGATATTGCACATTTTTTAAATAAATTTATCAAAAAATCACATAAATTAAAAAAATATATTAACTGTTAAGAAACATGTTCACTTTACATGTTACGCAAATAGACATTTCTTATGTAATTTTTCCTTAGAAAACGATTGACATAAACTTTAGAACGCTAGCATGAACCGTTCTCAAGATATTGCACATTTTAAAAATAAATTTATCAAAAAATCCCATAAATTAAAAAAATATATTAACAGTTAAGAAACATGTTCACTTTTCATATGTAATATCATGCGATAAATTGGGTGACATCATTCTCGTGGATCTAACTCGTTCCATTCACGAGAAAAGATACTGTAAGTAATACTTTTGTATTTGAACGCCAATAGTCATTTATTCGCTGTAAGAATAAATTATTTCTCAGTCCATAACGCTTGGCGAGATTCTGGTGATGAATTTGGCGGAATATCGCCAACTTGGCAGCATTTTGAAATGTTGCCAAATTAACGAAAATCTCGCCAAATCCATAAAAATGGCGCTAAATCAATGAAAATGACGACTCATTGAAGAAAATTCAATATCTTGGAAAGAATATAAGTATCTGCTATAAGAATAACATTTTTTTAAACTGCAAAAATTAGTAAATTCATTGCATTATATAAGGAAAGTCATGTGCTGCCCACATCAGATTTTTTTACCTATGTAAGTATTATACTAAAAATTGTACCGGGCGTCTCCAGGGATTTAAAGCAAAAATTAACTGAATTCATTTGAAAGTTTTTCGAAAAGCTTAATCATCCGCTGCGTGATTCCAAGCTTAAATTACAAAACACACGCGCGCCTTAAATAATTTTATACGATGTATATCTTCTGGAATCGCGGGTATGATCTTAGGATATAAAAATGAGTCCCAATGTCTGGATAACTAACACACTCATTCAAAAGCACAGTAAATTCCTAATGTAATTGTGTTTAAAAATATTATAGAATTTTCTCTTTTGCCTAGTTTTGGCAACAGGTATATGAAATTCCAAGCAAGAAAGTACAATAGGACAATCAATATTATTATTTAAAATTTTAAAGTAAAACAAGAGACAAGACTATTTTCTTCTTTCTTTTTTTAAGAGATTTTAAAACTAATTTTCGCCTAAGTTGACTAGTATGCATATCATATGGATGATAACCGGAAAATCTGTAATTAATAGTACGTAAGGATTTATTTCGGGCAACTGCGATTTGTTGAGAATGCAGATAGTAAGTAGGCGTCCCGGATCATCAAACAATATTCTAAGTTAGGTATGTTTGTTTTCTTTTCCTTTATTGCAAAAGAAACTTTGCTACTTGCAAAACAACTGTCAAGTGCTTTGCAACACAGAATGACGAATATTAACTTCTTATAAAAGTCATTTGTTGTCGAAAACCCAGACCATCCGACTCGTCCAAGGACTAAGAGCAGCAAGATGGATGGTCGGAAGTCATTTGTTGTTGTTGTTGTTGTTGAAACCCAGACCGTCCGACCTACCAGAAAGGTGTAAGGTAACTGTTTTGGACGGTCGGGAAGTGCCACCCAATTTAGACCGAAACCCAGTGGGGGAGGCATCCACAGGGACCGTACCCTCCTTCCCCTACCACCAACCTCTCGGAAGGACTTTCGGACCCACATTTTTAACGTGATCATACTCCGCATGAACACGGCGGCAGTTTTGGCAGTGGCTGGAATCGAACCCGGGCCTACCGAGTGCAACTCCAGCGCGCTAACCAATGGGCTACCGCGCCCCGGAAGTCATTTGTTGTGTAGGAATTGATGTTGCTAGAGCCAGACCCGAACTCGGGACCCGGTGTTTACAAGACCGATATTATAAGGTTATAGCTAAAGCTAGCTTCGATTCCGAACTTAGAATTCGAGTACAGATTCCTAGCATCTTCGATCGATGTCTTTGACAGAAACAGAGTCTGCTGCCACACACTCCACCCCCTGATGAGAAGCCCCGGTCGAATTTCGGCGAGAAAGGAAGCCACCCAGACCACCCAGAAACCCCCCGCGTGTCCCTATCCGAAACTCAATCGAGGGGTTGAATAGCCGGGAGGCGTGGAAGACCCAGACCGTCCGACTCGTCCAGAGGACTTAGAGTAACTAGTTGGACGGCCGGTAGCCGGGAGGCGTGTCGTACCTCAAGCGTCGTGAAGTCAGTCGTGGTCAACAAGAGAAGGAGTGATCGACGCCTCTGCCTCAGCGTGGTGCTGTCATCTCCTGTTGAGATCGTTGGAGAGAGAAGGTGCGTGCTCGTAAGTCCAGGTTCATCATTTTAAGAATTGATGTTGCTAGAGCCAGGCCCGAACTCGGGACCCGGTGCTTACAAGACCGACATTATAAGGTTAGAGCAAAATCTAGCTTCGACTCCGAACTTATAATTCAGATACAGGTTTCTAGCATCTTCGATCGATGTCTTTGGTTGGAGCTGAGTCGTCTGCTGCCACAGTTGTTTTAAAAAAAAAAATCATATAAATTGTTCTGTACTAAATTATACAATGAATGTTCCCTTGCCCCTTCTATTTACCCGAAAATAAATAGGCTTTTGAAGATCAGTTTTAATAATCGTATAAAATTTTATTATATTTGATAAATGTGTTTAGACGCTATCCTTCCGGCATACGGAAATCGATGAAAATGGATCATTCCTTCACAGAGATGCTCAAAACGAGTAAATAGTTAGAAATACGATCCTATCGTAAAGCTTTCTTATTCCATGTTCCATAAATTACAGAAAAGTGAAGTACTCGAAAATTATAACCATAGACAGCTTGGATTTTCTCCCACGTGCCCTTCCTCACATCCTGTTGATTATACTTACATACAGTGTTTCATCAGCGATCAACGATAAGACTTATTTTTGAATGCAAAAATTTACCAGAATTTATGTTAAATTCAGCAACAATAGTACATATATTTACCTAACAGAATAGTAAGACTTTTAATTAAAGGACTTAAGTGCCCTGTTATGGCGTGTAATCATTAAACAGGGCTACCATACCGTTGATGTGGTAGAGGATTGTGAGTTATAAAGGCATCAGCATTAGAGCGGGGACCAGGGACCACTTTCGAATCACCTTTGGCTGCGTTCAAACTGACTTCTATCATATTGGATACAGCCAGAGTGCTAAGGGTGGTAGTCGATCTTATTGGAAGTAGTCAACAAAATCAAAATTGAATGAAAAAAAATATCAAAATATCTACATTTGCTACTTCAGAAATACTTTTCATTTTTACTTTCCTTATATATATAATGTATAAGGAAAGTATTGTGACATAAAACTCGAATTCGAGTTTTCGACGGGAGAGCACGTTTCAATCATCCCTGATCACGAATAAAACATTTTTGAGGTGATGTCTGTGTGTGTGTGTGTGTGAAAGTATGTGTGTGTGTGTGTGTGTGTGTCAGTGAGACTGTGAAGACGATATCTCACGAACAAATAGAGCGATTTGAATGAAATTTGGTACAAAAATCACAATCTGTGAATATTAGAAGCCTATTGTTTTTAAACGCAATCGAATGTTCAGAACCCCTAAATTTTCGAGTGACGTTTTGAAAAAATAATCAAAAAATCAAAACCTTTAATAAAGTTACGTAAATAGACATTTTTTATGTAATTTTTCTTTAGAAAATGATTGACATAAACTTTAGAATGCTAGCATGAACTGTTCTCGAGATATTGCACATTTTTAAAATAAATTAATCAAAAAATCAAATAAATTAAAAAAAATATATTAACTATTGAGAAACAAGTTCACTTTTCATATATAATATCATGCGATAAATTCTCATTCTCGTGGATCTAGCTCGTTCCATTCATGAGAAAGGATACGTTGTATTTGAACGCCAATATTCATTTACCTGTTATAAGAATAACTTATTTCTCCATCCATAACGCTTGGCGAGATTTTTACGACGAATTTGGCGGAATGTCGCCAACTTGGCCACTTTTTTAAATGTTGCCAAATTAACGAAAATCTCGCCAAATGGATAAAAATGACACTAAATCAATGAAAATGACGACTAATTAACGAAAATTCAATATCTTGAAAAAAATATAAATATCTACTATAAGAAAAGCCTATTTTTTTATTGTAAAAGTAGTAAATTCATTGCATTATATAAGGAAAATCATGTGTTGCCCACATCAGATTTTTTACAAATCAATCATAATGTCCGTTTATGTTGAAAAATTGAAAAGAATGTTTGAAAAATTGAAATGAATGATTGATAAATTTAACGTCTTTCCCGTGCCCCATTTTTTATTCGAAAATAAATAGTCTTTTGAACATCGGTTGTTGTAATCGTTCCAAATTCCATTCTATTTGATTATTGTGTTTAGGAGTTATCCTGTCCATATATAGAAATCGATGGAAAATGTCTCATTCATTTACAGAGTTGCTCTAAACGAGTAAATCTTTTGAAATCCGATCCTATCATAATACTTACTATTTTAGGTGCTATAAATTGAAGAAAAAGAGATGTACACGAAAATTATAACTATAGATAGAAGGTGAATTTTCCTCCAAGTACTCCTTCTCGCATCTTGTTGACAATTATTACAAAATATACAGTGTTTGATCAACAGTAAGACATCTTTGAATGCAACAATTTCAAAAGTTTAACTACCAGAATTTATATTAGACTTTGCAATAATAGTATATATTTATGTAATGCAATAATATAAATGTCCCAAGGCTTAAGTGTTCCGTTAGGCTTGTAATCATTGTTCTGCGCTGCCCTATCACTGATCTGGTAGGTAGATGATTATGAGTTATGACATCACCAGCATTAGAGCAGGGACCGGGGACCACTTCAAGAATCGCCTGATGCTGTGTTCAATGCGACTTCCACAGCATTGGATGCAGTCATCGGTCTTGATGACAGAAGTCGGGCTCGTTGGAAATTGTCCACTAACTCGAAAATTGAACAAAAAAATCTGATGTGGCCAGCACATGACTTTCCTTATATGCAATGAATTTACTACTTTTGCAGTAAAAACAATGGGTAATTCTTATAGTAGATACTTATATTCTTTCCAATATATTGAATTGCCGTCAATTAGTCGTCATTTTCATGGATTTAGCGTCATTTTTATCCATTTGACCAGATTTTCGTTAATTTGGCAGCATTTAAAAAATGTCGCCAAGTTGGCGATATTCCGCTAAATTCGTCGCCAAATTCTTGCCAAGCGTTATGGACGGAGAAATAAGTTATTCTTATAGCAGATAAATAACTATTGGCGTTTAAATACAAAAGTATTACTCAAAGTATATTTTTCTATGAATGGAACGAGCTAGATCCACGAGATTGATGTCACTACATCTATCGCATGGTATTACATATGAAAAGTGAACATGTTTCTCAATAGGAAATATTTTTTTTTTATTTCATATGACTTTTTGATAATTTTTTTTAAAAATGTACAATATCTCGAGAACGGTTCATGTTAGCGTTCTAAAATTTATGTCAATCGTTTTCTAATGAAAAATTACATAAGAAATGTCTATTTGCTTAACTTTATTAGTGGTTTTGATTTTTTGACGATTTTTTCAAAATTTCATTCGAAAATTTAGGGGAGTTTTGAACATTCGATTGCGTTTAAAAACAATAGGATTCCAGTGTTTACAGATTGTGATTTTTGTACCAAATTTGGTTCGAATCGGTCCATTCGTTCTTCAGTTATCGTCTCCGGTCAGTTATCTTACAGACTCACTGACACACACACACACACACATAGACATCACTTCAAATATGTTTGATTCGTGATCAGGGATGCTTGAAACGTGCTCTCCCGTCGAAAACGCGAATTCGAATTTTCGACCCCGTCACAATACTTTCTTTATACATTATGTATATAAGGAAAGTAATATAGGTTATTCTTATAATAGATATTTATATCCTTTCCAAGATAGTGAATTTTCATCAATTAGTCATCATTTTTATTCATTTGGCGAGATTTTCATTAATTTGGCAACATTTTAAAACGTCGCCAAGTTGGCGACATTCCTCCAAATTCATCGCCAAAATCACCAAGTGTTATGGACGGAGAAATAACTTATTCATATAGCAGATAAATGATCATTGGAGTTCAAATACAAAAGTACTACTCAAAGTATCTTTTCTCGTGAATGGAACGAGCTAGATCCACGAAAATGATATCATTAGATTTATCGCATGATATTACATATGAAAATTGAACATGTTTCTCAACAGTTAATATGTTTTTTTAATTTATGGGATACTTTGATAAATTTATTTGAAAAATGTGCAATATCTCGAGAACAGTTCATGCTAGCGTTCAAGAATTTATGTAAATCGTTTTCTAATGAAAAATTACATAAGGAATGTCTATTTGCGTAATTAAAGGTTTTGATTTTTTGATGATTTTTTTAAAATTTCACTCGAAAATTTAGGGGTGTTCTAGAACATTCGATTGCGTTAAAAAACTATATCTTTCCAGTATTCACGGATTGTAATTTTTGTACCAAATTTCATTCGTCAGTTATCGCCTCTACAGGCTCACACACACACATAAAAAACCAACAACAAAGTGGGATGTCATTGTAAAGATGGTTTATTTGCAATAAGAGATGTTTAAAACATGTAGATCTATGTCTAAATTAAATTAAATAGCTTGATACAATCGCGATATTTTTGACACCATCGCGATAAGAGATTACATTATGGAAAATATCTAAGCATAGAAGTAAAAGGAGATAAAACTTCATATTAAGAATATGCCAATATCGTTTGAGACAGTAACTCAGATGGCGCTGCTGTATTATAAGTAGGCCTGCATTGTATGTATATGTATGGGAAAAGGCCTGAAATACAACTGTCCATTTTGTAAAAATTAATTATTAGCACAATGCAAAATGGAACAGAAACAATAAACAATACTCCTACGCATTCAACAACTATGAAACTATTATAACAACTATACTGCAACTATGAAAAAATACTGGTTTATACTCATAATTACAGAATCCTTAATTTAAAGATAATAAACTACTTTTACAGTATAAACAATAGGTTCTCTTATAGTAGATACTTATATGCTTTTCAAAATATTAAATTTTCGACAATTAGTCGTCATTTTCATTGATTTAGCGTCATTTTTATTCATTTGGCGAGATTTTCGTTAATTTGGCAGTATTTCAAAAAGTCGCTAAGTTGGCCATATTCCGCGAAATTCGTCGCCAAAATCTCGCCAAACGTTATGGATGGAGAAATAAGTCATTCTTATAGCAGATAAATGACTACTGGCGTTCAAATACAAAAGTATTATCCAAAGTATCTTTTCTCATGACTGGAACGAGCTAGATTCACGAGAATGATGTCACCAAATTTATCAAATGATATTACATATGAAAATTGAACATGTTTCTCAACAGTTAATATTTCTTTTTAATTTATGTCATTTTTTGATACATTTATTTGCAAAATGTGCAATATCTCGATAATCGTTCATGCTAGCGTTCTAAAGTTTATGTCAATCGTTTTCTCAGGAAAAATTACATAAGAAATGCCTATTTGCGTAACGTAATTTAAGGTTTTGATTTTTTGATGATTTTTTCAAAATTTCACTCGAAAATTTAGGAGGGTTCTGTACATTCTATTACGTTTAAAAACAATCGGCTTCCAGTATTCACAGATTGTGATTTTTGTACCAAATTTCATTCGAATCGCTCCATTCGTTCGTGAGATATCGCCTCCACAGACTCACTGACACACACACACACACACACACACACACACACACACACACACACACACACACACACACACACAGACATCACCTCAAAAATAATTGATTCGTGATCAGGGATGCTTAAAACGTGCTCTTCCGTCGAAAACTTGAATTCGAATTTTCGACCCCATCACAATACCTTCCTTATACGCTATGTATATAAGGAAAGTAATACATATACTAAATACTACGCCTTCCTGTTGTGTCAATTAACAATAGCAGTTACTTTACTAATACTAGCAACACCTAGATATAATTCTCAAAGCATTATGGCACTTTCAAGCGTTTCATCCATAGGAGTTTTATCTCCTTTTTTCTAACTCCATGTATCTAAAAATACTCACTTGGATACTTGTGGCACATCGTAAGCTGTGTGAATGTAATACTTTTCACCGGATACGGCAGCTGACAGCAGAAGACCTTCGGGTTGCAACGCATTTTTTAGTTCCTGAAAGAAAAGATAAATATTTGATGTGGGCGACACATAACATTCCCTACATAATGCAATAACATGCTTCAATCAAGGCGAAATAATTGTGGGCAAGGTCCACAGAACAATACATATTGCGTTTAATTAAACTCAAGTAAATAGACAAGAAAGACCAATCATGCCTATAAAGCATTGATTATGAAACACTTTCCAACTGAAATGCAATTTTGTTTAAACATCTACAAAAATGTGATACATTCAGCGCTGATATATTGTAAATTATCAGAGTACTACAGTAATTTATTATATTTGAAAACTTAAAACTTCATGGAAAAAAATGAACTTTATTCAAATGACGCCATCGAAATATAAATCGTCTGGCTCTCTATGTAAAAGCAATGGATATTTCATTTATATCACTTATATGCCAGACTCCAGAGCTAAATAATTTTCAAACTAATTCAACAATTCTTACACAACTCATCTTACAATCACTTGTTTACATTCTGCGGCCTAAAATTGGCTTCGTTGTAGAAATAATCAAAGTTTGGTGATCATTTAAATAAAAAATATTGTAACTGCGTTGGCACAGAATATAGATGCACACAAAATATGCAAAAATAAAGCGGTTTTAGGATGGATGCAACGCTATAAATTTAAAAGAACTTTTAAAATCGCTTTTTTAACACAGAGAAAAACAGATGGATGCCATATTTTATTTTGAAGTGTGCACGTAATCTATTCATATAATAGGGATGTAATTATTATATTAATTTTTATTTTAAAAACTACCCAACATATTTTGCTGACATTTTTCTTATATATTTTATGGGATAATTTGAATATTTTCTAAAATTTTCGAAACAATTTGTAAATTTTAACATCGCTTAAAAAATGTTTGAAAAATTAGGTCCCATAGGTTTCAATGTATTTCACTTTTTCAACCCTGGTTCAAGTCCAAACTAATTGGGTGATATTATTCATTTACAATCCTCACAGACCGTCAGAATAGTATACTAAGATTTTATTATAATAAAGTCATTTTCACGGCAGTTATTGTGCGAACGGACGGACAGACAGACAGACAGAATGAACAAAGTCATAAACGCTTTTCAACTATGTTGTAAAATGTTAAAAATGGGTGCTTTTGGCAACTTAAGAGACCGAATAAATGATTTATTTATACTTGAAAAAACCTAAAGGCAATTGGCATTTGATTAATATCAATTGCTTGAAATTTTTTAATAGACTTGCGCGTTTGAAGTATGCGAGCTATGAAAGATTTCAAATTAAAATTTAATTTAGCAAGTAAATATGAAATTATAAGTATAAAAAATTAACTTCAATATTTGAGAATCTTAATACAAAAGAGCATATAAATTTTTAGAATTTGAATTTAAAATTAAGTAAATTAGAATACAGAAAAACAATAAAATCAAAGTAAAATATTTAAATCGCAAAAGCGTATTTATATAGAGGAGCACTGTTAAATCACAATGCATGCAAGTGCACGCGCTTTGATTAACTGTTTAAAATTTGTTTGCTTGTTATTTGTATGAAGCATAGTGAGCATGCGCGGTTTAAAAATGGGCGTTTCGCCCTGTTACAGTTCGTTTTAATTATTACTTTATCTATATACAGGGTGTCCAAAAAGATTGAATCACGCTTTAATTCCTAACCCGTTGGAGATAAGTGGGCAATGTAAATTGCAAAAATGTTGAAAGTAAGGTAGGAAATAAGACTACGTTAATGAAATAATCCTCCCATTCATTTTCAAAAAGTTACACTTTTTAAAGTTTTACACGACCCCCTTAGACAAATTGGGTCAGTCAGAAAATTTTCATTTCTAATGCAATAAGATCATTGAATATGAATATATTCTGCGTATATATTCATTCTTGGGCGAGTATGAATATATTCTGGGTTCTCCACCAGTATCTGGGGTAGAGAACCCTGAGAAAATACCTATACCCTCAGGCACGTCGGAAGTTTTCGATCTAGGACTTGGCAATATTAATTTAACGTGGATTTATCAATGATCATCTAACTTTAATGCATAGTCAAAACGACAGAAAGGACTGTTAATGATGAAAAAAGGGATTGATTGTGGTAGATATCGTTTTGCGCCAATGTGGAGCCATGGAGAAACGATGTTGAAGTGTTGAAAACCCAGACCACACGACAGACCTGAAGGCTTACTGTTTCTAAGTGTGTGGCCGGGAACTTTATTTTAGATTCAAGAAATTACAATACATATTAAAATTGAATCACAACACAAGTAGTTACATCAAGACAAGCAAAAGATTGGCAACAACAAAACAAAACATAAAAACAATACAATACAGTACAGTAGAACACAAGAGAGACAAAAGGCAGAAAATTGTAAAGAGGGGAAAACCTCGAAAGGAAAGAACCCTAACACAAAATACAAAAGGAAATACAGAAAAAGAAAAGGGTCAAGGTTGGAGGACAAAAGGGTTAAGACAAAGTTTGAAAAACCAGAAATTAAAAAAAAATAATAATTAAATTTCTTACAGAGACATAAAACAAGATTAAAGTGACATATTCAAAAAAATTTAATAAAATTTATTACAACAACACATTAAATTTTTTTACATCAAGACAATAAAATTTATTACAATAGAAAGCAAAAAAAAATTTAGGGACTGAAAACGGACGACTGTAAACCAGGAATCCAAGAGAAAATTTAAAAGCCAAAAAGCGGACGGCTGCAGAACAGGAATCCGTAAAGAAATAACAAAAAGCAAGAAATTAAGAGATCAAAAACAGACGGCTGTAAACCAGGAATCCAAGAGAAAATTCAAAAGCCAAAAAGCGGACGGCTGCAGAACAGGAATCGTAAAGAAATAACAAAAAGCAAGAATTTAAGAGATCAAAAACGGACGACTGTAAACCAGGAATCCAAGAGAAAATTTGAAAGCCAAAAAGCGGACGGCTGCAGAACAGGAATCCGTAAAGAAATAACAAAAAGCAAGAAATTAAGAGATCAAAAACGGACGGCTGTAAACCAGGAATGTAAGAGAAAATTTAAAAGCCAAAAAGCGGACGGCTGCAGAACAGGAATCCGTAAAGAAATAACAAAAAGCAAGAAATTAAGAGATCAAAAACGGACGGCTGTAAACCAGGAATCCAAGAGAAAATTTAGAAGCCAAAAAGCGGACGGCTGCAGAACAGGAATCCATAAAGAAATAACAAAAAGCAAGAAGTTAAGAGATCAAAAACGGACGGCTGTAAACCAGGAATCCAAGATAAAATTGAAAATTTAAAAGCCAAAAAGCGGACGGCTGCAGAACAGGAATCCATAAAGATATAATAACAAGAAAGATCAATCATGCTTAAAGCATTGATTATGAAACACTTTCCAACTTCAATGCAATTTTATTTAAACATGTCTAAAACGCAATACATTCCTCGGTAATATTTTAAAACTTATCACAATACTACATTAATTTATTATATTTGAAACCTTAAACCTTCATCGAAAAAAATTAACTTCATTCAAATGACGGCATTAAAGTATAAATTGCTTGGTTTAAACATCTCTAAAATGTGGTACATTCCTCGGTAATAATTTTAGAATTCTCATAATACTACGATAATTTATTATATTTGAAAACTTCATCGAAAACAACTGAAATTGATTCAAATGACGTCATAAAAAAATAACACGCCTGGCTCTCTCTATAAAAGCAACATTTCATTCATAAATAATTCCCCCATTCATGTCATTCATCACAATACTATAATAATTTATTTTATTTAAAAATTAAGACCATGGAGCTAGAAGTAAATAAACTCTATGCCTAAAACTTCATCGAAAAATATCGTCCTTCTCTTTCTAAAATCAATGAATATTTCATTCATATCAGCTAAACAGACTCCATGGATTAAATGATTTTGTGTTAAAGAATTACAGCGATTCTAATACAACTCATTCTACATATTTTGCTGTTTACATTTTACATAGGTGAAAAATAGGCTTAATAGTAGAAATAATCAAATTTGGTTGAGCATTTAAACTGAAATATATTGTCATTGCGTTGTATCAGTATGTAGATGCACAGAATTTAGGCAAAAATAAATTAGTTTTTGGACGGATACAACACTCAATATGAATTAAAAAGAACTTTAAAAATCACGATTTTGACACAAGATGGATGCCATATATCATTTTGAAGTGGGTCATGTGATCGTTTCATATCTTGGACACGTGATCCCTTCATATAAGAGGTGTTATAATTATTTTAATTTTTATTTAAAAAACTACTGAATATATTTCGCTGAATTTTTTTTTATATATTTTATGGAACAATTTGAATACTGCCTAAAATTTTCGAAGCAATTTGTGAATTTTAAATCTGCTTAAAAAATGCTTGAAAAATTAGGTCCCATAGGGCTCAATGTATTTCATTTTTTCAACCCGGGTTCAATCCAAAACTAATTGGGTGATATTATTCATTTATATTCCCATAGGTCCTATAGACCGTCTGAACAACATACTAAAATTTCATTTTGATTAAGTCATTTTTACGGCAGTTATCATGCTAACGGACAGACAGACAGACAGACAGACAGACAGAATGAACAAAGTCATAAACACTTTTCAACTTTGTTGTAAAGTGTTAAAAAAGCAAGAAATTAAGAGATCACAAACGGACGGCTGTAAACCAGGAATCCAAGAGAAAATATAAAAGCCAAGTAGAGGACGGCTGCAGAACAGGAATCCGTAAAGAGATAACAATAATGCAATAATAATATGATAAAACCAGAAGACAGAAAACAAAGAATTTAAAAACCAAAAGCGGACGGCTGAACAACAGGAATCCCAAAGTTAACAGAGTTAAAAGGGTTAACGAGAATAACCCTTTAGTGCATAATAAATATTTAAAATTTTAAAATATAATATATATATATATATATATATATATATGAAGAACAAATACAAGGATATAAAAACAAGGATGTAATAACAAAGATTCAAAAAACAAGGAAATTTAAGGCCAAAAATGGACGGCTGTACAAACGGCTGTACAATAGGTGGCAAAACAATAAATCTGATACTGTATGTACTGCAAAATGATATTTAATATATTGCATCCTTATGATATGCATATCAGCGAACTTTGACAAAGATGTAAATTAATGTCTCTTAAAAAAGAAGAAAATGGCGCTACCTGTTGTATTTCTATATATATAAGATTTTAAAGATTCTATAAGATTTTAAATAATAATATTGATTGTACCATTTTACTTTCTTGCCTGGAATTTATTCCATATACCTGTTAACAATACTAGAAAAAAAAACATTATTTCAGAATACAATTGTTAAACACAATTACATAAGGAGCTTTTCTATCTATAAATGTGTTGATCTCCATTATACCTATTGTACTGATATTGATATTTTTAATGTGACTTCTCCCCATTTAAAAAAAAATCTGATGTGGGCAGCACATGACTTTCCTTATATAATGCAATGTATTTACTACTTTTACAGTAAAAACAAAATAGATTATTCTTATAGTAGATACTTATATTTTTTCCAAGATATTGAATTTTCGTCAAATAGTCGTGATTGTCATTGATTTAGCGTCATTTTTATCCATTTGGTGAGATTTTCCTTGATTTGGTAATATTAAAAAAAGTCGCTAAGTTGGCAACATTCCGCCAAATTCGTCGCCAAAATCTCGCCAAGCGTTATGGACGGAGAAATAATTTATTCTTATAAGAGATAAATGACTATTGGCGTTCAAATACTAAAGTATTACTCATAGCATCTTTTTTCATGAATGGAACGAGCTAGGATCCGCGAAAATGATATCACCAAATTTATCGCATGATGATACATATGAAAAGTGAACATGTTTCTCAATAGGAAATATATATTTTTTTATTTTATATAGTTTTTTAATTTTTTTTTTTGAAAAATGTGCAATATCTCAAGATTGGTTCATTCTAGAGTTTTAAAATTTATGTTAATCGTTTTCTAATGAAAAATTACATAAGAAATGTCTATTTGCGTAATTTTATTAGCGGTTTTTATTTTTTGATGATTTTTTCAAAATTTCACTCAAAAATTTAGGGGGTTCTGAACATTCGATTGCGTTTAAAAACTATAGGCTTCCAGGATTCACGAATAGTGCCTTTTGTACTAAATTTCATTCGAATCACTCCATTCGTTCGTGAGATATCGTCTCCATAGACTCACTGACACCCCTCCCCCCCACACACAGACATCACGTCAAAAATGTTTGATTCGTGATCAGGGATGCGTGCTCTCCCGTCAAAAATTTGAATTCGAATTTTCGACCCCGTCCCAATACTTTCCTTAGTAGTGTCCATACGCACGTCTGAGGGCACATATTCTTTTTACACTAAAAAACATGATTTAATAGCTTTTTTTATCTTTTTTTATGAAAAAAAAAAGGTCTTGATCCATTTTAATATTCAAAACATGATTTTTATAGCTAAAAAGGTGTATATATACCTTTTTTACATTAAGACCAAATTTTAACAATGAATTACTGAACTTTTTTAGTTAAAAAGCTAGACATATAAAATAAATGCGTGAAAAAAGAGGACCTGAATGGAAGTCTTCTAATATATGTACCTTTAAACAGTGAACTTTTTTTGTTAAAAAGCAAGACATATTAAAAGTATGCAGTGAATTATTTAAAATAAATGCGTGAAAAAAAAGAGGACCTCCAAATGAATGGAAGTCCTCTAATATATTAAAAATGTGTATATATACCTTTTAATAGTGAACTTTTTAGTTAAAAAGCTAGATTTATTAAAAGTATGATTTCACAGTGAATTATATAAAATAAATGCGTGAAAAAAGAGGACCTCCAAATGAATGGAAGCCCCTGTTTTTAAAGGGTGGGGTTGAGACCCCCCCCCCATATATTTAATAGAAAATGTTTAACTAAATCTAAACATTTTTTATAAAATTAAAGAGAATTATAAAAATATGAAATCATTATGAATATACAAAACATCTGATAATTATAGTGGGGGTGACGCCCCCCCACTGAAAAATGATTAAGCTTTCTCTAATTCATATTCGAATTTATCATCTATCATACCCGAATACTTAAATATATATCTACCTTTATTGATTTTATTTATTGATACATCAGAAAGTTTTCCCATGTTTATTCGCAAGGTAATACTCTTTTTCTTTAGCTTCTACATCTAACTTTACGATTACTGAATCTCCATATTTAGTATTAATTTTTGTCAATGATATCAGATCATATTCCCCAGGATTTAAATCATTTAATTTAAACGTTTTATGATAACCTCTCAGTCTATTGAACTCTTCTATTTATTAGTAAACATTTTTATAAATATAAATTCTCCTTGCTTATCGTGATAGAATAAGTTCTTTGAAATAACATATAAAACTCCTAATCCTTTGAAAACTTTCTGATAATAGTTTTTTAGTATGATCATACAATTCTTTACAAAGATAAGTCAAATAGTCTTCAGAATTTGTAAAATTTAAAGCTCCACCTAAGCACTCATCCATTTATATAGAATTAACATTTTTATAATGTCCTAAAGCTCTAGTATTCATACCATCTTCTAATATAAATCTTTTATCATCTTTTGCTGATAAAGCTATCTTGTTCACTTGAATTGAATACAATTCATGTTTCTTATACTTCTAATTAAATTCTGTGTCCTATATTGAGTTTTTTATTTAATAAACAGTCTTTATAATCTTCAAATGATATTCTGTTTTTAACGGTACTAGTCTCAGTTCCTTTAGACTTCTTAGTCTCAAATTTTTTATGGTTTTCTATATCTTCTTCATTATTATTATATTCTTCAACACTCTGTTTTTCTAATCTTATTGAATACATTTTACTTCTTAAACCTACAAATTCTTCCATAATCACACCGCTATTTTTATCTTTCATTTTACCTAATACTTTCTTATTACATCTAGGTATATTATATGGATTATTTACTTGATAATCAGAGTTATCGAAATAATCAATCATTGACTTCATATCTACATAAAAGACATATGTTTTAATATCATATATAAAGCTATCTGTATCCATATATAAAAACTTAATATTATCTTTATATCTCGGTTTCATAACATTATAATGATAATCATACATTAAATGTTTAGATAAATCTAATATACTCATTCCAACATAAATCGGTTTATTAAAATATAGTTTTGTTTTTTTCATGTGAACAGCTACCAAATTTTCATCAAAAATAGTTCTACATTTGAAATTGGGTTTAGCAATTAATTTTTTAACTTGATCATAATTACAACATAATCTTACATCGATTCGTTTTCTTATATTTTCCATAGTTTTTCCAAATACTGAATTATTCATCAATTTATAAAAATCTTTCTCAAAATCATGAGCAGCTTTTTATCTCATTTCAGTGTTTAAATCTATATATTTTTTCAACCAATTCGATTGTTTAAATTGTAATACTCTATGTACTCTTACAGCCTTTAAACCCATTTTCAAATATTGTTTTAAACTTCTATAATGAACTACATATTTCTCTTTATCGTATAAAGTTGTTAATAACTTACCTTGTTTCGAATTTTTAGGAATTCTATTTTCAGGACATAATAGTAAATCTGAATGATAATCATGCAACTCTTTTGGATATCTTAAACTAATTTCAAATATATATCCATTCTCTGAATCATCTTTTATTTTATGGTTATAAACTTCACGTTTAACATAATTTATTTCATCACCATTACACCATTTAAATTCTCCATATGGTAAATATTGACTCATAGCTCATCCATATAAATTATTAGCATCCAAATACATTAAATAATTGGATTCTTTACTATTATCATAATTTTTCATATATTTATTATTTGCTTTTCCATATCTATTACAACATTATGAAACACCTCCTCTTAAACCTTTTTCTATCATGAGAATCATATCATAATTATTTAATAAATCTAATTTAACATTTGTTATTTTTAACATTGCATCCCAAGATAAACCAGGAGCAGTAAAATACCAATCTGGATCTAATTTATAAGTTTTTAAACAAACATCTCTAAAATTTTCAAATACATCTGTTAAAATTAATACATCTGTTTTGACATATAAATCTGTATATTCACCTAAATTTTTTATATTAAATTCTTTCCAAACACGTTGAGCATGTTTATATTCTTCATCAGTTATATTACATTCATTCAATTTATTATAAAATTTATCTTTTGAAGGTAATTCTGTTTCTTTGTATTTATCTCTAGAATCCATATAATCATAGGGATATACACCTTTTCTTGTAATGAGATCTAATTTATCATCAGGAAAATGTAATAATGTCTCTCTAAATTTTGATTTTAAGTATTTAATATATTTCATTTTCCGTATTTTTGGAGGACATCTATTTATTTCATTCTCTGGTCTTAAGTTTTTTGATAAATTATCTAAACTGCAAGACATAAATTTAAATCAATCAATAAATCTCAATTTCATACCTCCTATTTTTTTGCTGAAAGATATATATTTTTCTTCAGTATTAGGTATAGCATCTATTTCTGATTTATCAAATCCAAGTTCTTTTATAAACAAATGAGAATCATAACCTGTTAAATTATGGATTTTTACTGGAATAAATTTTGGAATTTGATAATTTAAATTACAAACATTATGAGCAGGACCCCTATATTTTCCAGTTATATGACAATGATCAATTACTTTTTCATCCTTTAAGATTTGTTTTTCACATATATGACAAATATGTGAAATATAGATCTTTTATAATGATTTTCATCGAACTCTATCATTGATTTGATACTTTCATATTTTTTAGTTTTTTCTATTATAAATTTTTCAATTTTAAGAGTATCCTCTTTTAACATAGATACAAACTTTTTCATTGTATCAGGTCCTCTATAAACAACAGGAGGTTTAAAGTATTCATTTTCATATTTGATATAGTAACAAAATGCATCTGCTACATGTTTTTGATATTTCACAGTATATGATTTAGTTTGATCTTGCTCACATGTATCAATTTTAGGTAAGAGAGATTCAAAATCAGCATATATAGTATATGGTACTCTGATTTTTCTTTCATGATTTTTAAATTGAATGACTTCACTTTTTTTAGGCATTTTAATTGTGACAACTTCTTTCTCCTTACAGTATTCCTCATGTATCTTTAATCTTTCCTCAGAATAAAAATGATTTAAACATCTATCACATAAAAATATACGATGATGAGTAATTTGTAATCTGATCAAACTATTCATATTTTTAATCCAACAATAATGATCATTTTTTTCATCTTTCATATAAAACAAGTTTACATGTTTTTCTAATTTATTGTTAGTTATTCTAAGTGGATAAATTGAACCATCATAACCATAAACATTTACAGATATATTATTTAGTTTTTCAAATTTCTTAATATTGTCTAATGAAACAGGAAAATCAATTCCTTTAAAATTTAATTCATCTTTATATTGTTCATATTTTGACACTCTTTGAGGATCTTTTTTTACAGGATGAATTGCTGATAATATAGACCACATAAAACATTTATTATCTTTATTTTTTACATTTATTATAGCTTGTTTAGATTTAATGTTTTCAGGTACATCAATATAACTTGATCCTCTCAAGGGTTGATACTTATTTGTTCTCAATTCCAAAAATTTAATTTCTTCAAGACTCCAACCAGATCCTTTTGATATAAAATCATCAGATTCATTTATTAAGTTGTCAATAACATAATCATAAAAAATATGTAAATCATTAGATTTTAATATAATTTGATTCTCAGTTTTGAATGTAAATTCTTGAATTTCTTCATTCAATTTATACAAACAAAACAAATTAAAATTTACCTTTATACCATTAAATTCTTCCAAAATTTGCTTTATTTTTTTTATTACAACCTTTCTTTTCATCTTCTAAAAATTCTAGAGGGATTTTAATATTATTACAATTATTAATTCTATATGATCTTAATCTAGATATATAAGCAGTTTCATATTCCTTAATTTCTACATTACCTTCATCATTTAATAATGCTTTTTTATGTTTTCGACTTGATATGTGATTTTCTAAATGTTTATAATATATACCGCAAATAATACATTTTCTCTTTTGTTTTGATCTTTTAATCATTAAGTCTTTCTTTATATGTTTTTCTTTATCTTCAGTTTCGTAATATTTACCGCATATACGACATTTTCTATCTTCTGTAAATAACTTTTCAAGATTTTCTTCTAGTGTAAATAATTCAGGAAAGAAAATTACAGATTTAAAATCATTTTTATCAAATCTTAAACTAAAAGAATCAAAAATCTTTTTAATTTTTTTACGTTTTTCAGGTTTATCAATAAATATGTTTTTCTTTTTTTCTAAGTATTTTGATATATCTAAATTTAATAATTCTACTAAAACAGGTTTATATTCACCTGTTTTGCTGATATATTTAATTAATAATCTAATTAAATTATCCTTCTTACAACCTTTAGGTTGTTTAATATTCAATTGTTTTACTACATTTCTAAGTTTATTAATAATCTTTGCTCTCAGTAACATGTCCATTTATTAGGAAACATTTTTTTAAATACTTTCCACAACTCGCTTGATATGATAATTACTTCTCAAATGTCCTTGTTTATGAAGATATGTATACTGTTGTCCACATTCACAATTATATTTCGTATAACTAATCATAGATTTACAAATTTACTAACACTGTCACGATTAAATTTACCATAATTACGATGTTTATAGAAATCATCTATTGGTTTTATAATCTTACAGTGTGTGCATATTCTTGTCACATCCATTTATTAGGAAACATTTTTTTAAAGGCATTCCATATTTTTTCATATTTCTTTTTGACTTTATAACAAAGTCTTTGGACCTTTATATTATTTTCAATATTAAAAATATCACAAATCTTTTTCATAAAATAATAATAATTAACTGATTTCTCATAATACATAAAATCTAAAAATTTTAAAAACATATCCTCAACTTCTTGAGTAATATTATACCTCCTTTTTATTCGATTAAAATAACTAATTCTACTTTTATATCTTTGTTTTAAACTCTCATAATCTATAACATAAAAATATTCTTCTTCTGAAGAAGAATCATAGATTAATTTCATCTTTAAATTATGCGCTACTTTATTATCTGAAACTTCATTATCTGAAATATCAATGGATTCAACAATTTCAACACCGTCAAAAAAGTTAACATTCATTTATTTACTACGTATTAATAACAGTTTTATTCATATTTATTGGGGGTGATAGATCCCACCCCGTTAAATCATCATATTAATGATTCCCAAGGATCACCTTTATTATACCATCTATCTTTAAACATTGTATAAATCAGATGTCCAACTATTAAATTCATCTGGATATCCTAACCATTTTACAAAATATTTATTACCTTTCTTTTTTATGATTTTTTCAATTTTATACACATCATCTTTTTTATTACATTTTACCATTTCATTTTCATAAAAAGTTCCTTCAGTTTCTTTACTGTTTAAATCTTTTAATCGATAAGTAATAGGATCTGTTTTTAATACTTCAAATACTATAAAAATTTCTTCATTAAATGTAGAATCATCTACTTTCCTGAATGTGTTTTTAATTGTTGATATTCTAACACTATCCCCTATCTTAAATTTAGGTTTTTTTATGATCTTTTGAATATATAAATTTTTATAAACTTGAGATTTATTTTCGTCTCGACTAGCCTCAACGGGTGTCATTTTTATTGATCTATGATATGAATTGTTATAATTTTTAAGTAATTTGGGTAGTACATCAATATATCTTTTAGTATTGTTAGCATGCATATATTTTATAATTTTTTCTCTTATACTTCTATTAAATCTCTCAGCTATTGCAGATTTTATTTCTTTATTATAAGTCGTAAACCAATGTATATTATTATCTTTGAATAATTTTTGTGTAACTTTTCCTGTAAATTCAGTATCGTCATCTGTCAAAATGAATTTTGGCTTTCTTTCTTTAAAAACTTGCTTGAAACCTTGTACTACTTCTTCAGATGTTTTTCTTTTTATTGGGAAAGCCCAAGCATATTTATTAAAAGCATCTATAACTGTTAACAAATAATTAGTTCCATCGTTATATTTGCTATAATTTTTTATAAATAACAAATCAGCGTCAAATTGATTATTACTGTTTGGAACATAAACTCTCCTTCTTTTAAATTTACGAATGACAGGTTTATATCTAGTATATACATCTTGTTCATGTAAAAATTCTTCAACATTAGGTAATCCTATTTTTCTTTTCAATTCTTGAATACCACAATAACCTGTTTCTGGATTATAATATGTCTCTTTTAAATTCCTAAAAAAGTATTCTTTTTACTTCCACAAATTGTACAAATACCTTTACCAACTGGTTTATTATTTTTAGAAGTAGTTTCATAATAATTTTTAGTTTTGGTTTTCTTTTTGCACTTGACACAATACATATCAGGAGATATTTCTAACCCAAAAGTTTTTTAGCTTTAATAATAGGTTTAATAATTCCTTTATCTAATCTTTCTCGAAATGTTGGATCTTGTATTGTATTTAAATCATATATTAATTCTTGATCAGCAACATGTCTCTTTTTTGTATCTTTTGCTTTACTATAAGAAATATCATGTTTTTATATGCTTTATCAACTTTATTTATTCCTGGATCACCACGTTGTAATCTTTTTTCTAATTTTGTAAATGGACCACAATATTGATATCCTGGTAAATGCATTTCTGGAGGATTTATTTTATCTTGTAACCATCCAACAATATCACCACCTTTCATTTATTTAGGATGAATAAATTTATATCCATTCAATTGCATTTGTTTTACGTATTTTTCAACTGGATTAAATTTTAAACTTTTTATGAAATCCTTTTCACGCATATAAATTTCTTCTTCTGTCATATCCTTAGCTTTAAACGAATTAATGAGTTCTTTATAAAAATTATAACAATGTCTATATTCTTCTTTCCTTTCTGCTATTTTTAATGCAAGATCAATAGCTTCTACTATACCAACCGATAAACTAAAAAAAGCAAGCGGAAGAAAGGCAATAGCCGATAAACCCGTTCCACTTAGAATGACCTTACTTACTGATAATGAAATACTTGTCTTTTGATACAAATTTCTACTCTTTCTGTAAACATACAATATTTTTTCTAAATATTCTTCCATATCATTTATATAGGATAAAAAAAATTTCTGTATCTCAATTTCGGATTCACTAAATCTAACATTAAAAAATCGTATTGTTTTTGAACATACGTATGATGTTTGAATTCTTCAGTACTTAATTTACCATCTATATCTCTTATAATCTGTTGAATTTCTTTTGGTTGTAGATTGAAAAATATAAAGTAATTACAGTTATTTCTTATATTGATAGGTTTTGTATAATAGTATGACTGTGATAAATAAATAATAGATGCGTTTTTCTTTCTACCTCTGATAAATAATTCTTGAATGGTTTTTTGATCTTTCTCAGTCACACAATCATCGAAAATAACTAAATTCTTTAATGTAGGATTTAAATCATCTACAGTAATAAAATCATCTGAAGGAAAGAATACTTCTTTTTTGTATTTATCATATAATTCTAATAATGTTTTCTTATTCTTCTCACATTTAAAAATATCTTCTCTTTCTATATCTTCAAACAATGTATATATTTCTTGTAATTTAGAATATTTAGGTTCGTATAAATCTTTTGCACAGATATACAGTGCATCAAAATTTAAAAAATCATAAATCAAATTTAACAGTAAATTTGTTTTACCTGAACCTGAAGGCCCTGTAGTAAAAAACTGTAGTAAAAAATAAAATTAGCTGCAGTAAAAAATTAATATTATATAAATGAACAAATTAGAAAAAGATCAAAAACAAAAGCTTATAAAGCAAATAAAAGATTCAATTAAATTAGTAGAATTAGAAAAAGAAATAAGAAAGAATAGTGAAGATCAACTAAAAGAAAAATTAGGTATTCAAAAAACCTTAGAGTAATTTCATAAACCAGTCACTCAAGAAATTGAAAAATATGAAAAATCAAATAAAGAGGTTGTAAAAAGTATTCAAAATGTTATAGAAAATATTTCATTTCCATCTATAGAAGAGCCTATTGAAGCTGTGAAAGAATTAGTATCTATTACTTATGATATCGATCAAAATTTAAATTTAAGATAATTAAAAGAGGAAAAATTATACAGACCTTCAGTATTTTTAAACGATCAAGAAAAATTAGAGGAGATGTATGCAAAAGCTAAACATCTAAAAGAAGGATTATCAAAGAAAAGAGACAACTTAAAAAGTACAATTTCTAGGGCTAAAAATTTTTCAGAGGAGGAATTAAATCAGAAAAAGAACGAAATAGAAGAAATTAATAATAAAGAAAATATGTTGCAAAATTATATGAATAGATTAAATCTGATTCGAAGTAGTAAAGATATAAAGGTTGGTAAAGGATTGGATGTTTTATCAAATTTAACTGAAAAAATATGTAATGGTAGTAAATCAAAGAAATTATATAATAAAGTAGTTTTATTGTTAGATATGTTATTAAAAGTGGAGAAATGACTTATAATGATGTACAACGATATCATAAACAATTTCTCTGTTAATAAATGATAAAAATAAAGTTTATTTGAGTGAAGGTCAGAAAAATAAACTTAAATCAGCTTTTAGAAACAAAGAAGAACTAACATTACAAATAGATAAATCTAAAACTCCTAATCATGAGATGTATTTAACTAAAACTCAAATTAATCATATTAACGATAGAAAAAGAATTACAATCAGTAAAACTCAATTAGCTAAAAATGGAGGATTTTTACCATTACTGGCAGCACTTATACCCTCTTTAATAACCGCTGCTAAATTTGCAGTTCCAGCATTAGCAACAGGTGCTTTATCGGGATTAGCTAGTTCAGCTGTACAAAAAAAGGGATCAGGGAGAAAAAAACGTGGAAAGGGGATATGTCATACTTGGGAATTATTAACAAAGTGATTGAAGAAAATATGAAAAATGAAAAAGGATTTAGAGGTGTATTTACCTCTGATTTATTACCTAAAGCAATAGGAAAATTTGAAAATGGAATCATTAATTTAGATGTATCAATAGGTCCTGGAACTCATTGGGTTTGTTATTATAATGATCCTAAATATAAATATGTGGAATATTTTGATCCGTTTGGTGAATATAACGATGTACCTAAAAATATTAAATCATTTCTTGTTACATCTAATAAAAAACCAAAAATAGGTCATAATGATAGTTTTTTACAGAAACTTACATCTGTGAAATGTGGTTTATTTTGTATGAAATATATAAGAGAAAGGAATAAAGGTACGTATATCACCTAAAAATGTTCTCAAATCATTTCCTACACACAAACCTAGTGACTATAATGAAAATATTGTTCTGTATAAATAATAATATTAAATTCTGAAGGTCATGAGAAATCAGAGGAATTTACTGTAAATTTTATTACACCTCTTAAATTAAAAAAATTAGCTTTACAGTCGTTTTCTATGGAAGTTTCATGGTTTAATATAAGTGAGAATTATAGAAATAACACATTTAGAATATATACATTAGACACAGATAGAACAATTGTTATCTCAAATGGTAATTATACTATAAAAGATTTAAATAAGTATATGATGAAAATATTTGGTAAGGATCCACCTATGAAATTTGGTATTATTGAAGCAAGACAAAGAATATCTATTAAACTGAAAAAAGATTGGGTAAATGATTTTAAAAAAGTAACTTTTATAAAATTATAGGCTTTTTAATACCGACATATGGAAGTTATGATGAAGAAACAGAGGTAGATGGTGAACATATAGCTAATATATCCAATGGAAATGATAATATATATATTCACTGTGATGTTGTAAAGGGGTCTTTAATAAATTAATATAATTCAGAAGTCATTTATTCTTTCACTAATAAAAATCCTCCAGGTAGTATAATTTTAAAAGAATTTAATAATTGGATATATTTTCCTATTAAAACGGATCCTGTTGAAAGAATAAAAATGAGGATTACTAATCAAAAAGGTGAATTAATTGATTTAAATAAAGGAGCTGTAGAATTTAATTTTATACCTATTTTTTCTTCTTAAATAAATGAATAAACATAGATTATATAGAAAAAGTAAAAAAATATAGGGATTTTTAAAGGTTTTGTTGAAAACTGAACCTATTATTGAAAACCAAACATTTGTACAGAATAAATTAAATGAAATATTTTCTATGAAATAGAAAGGAGGTGGTTTAAAAATTCTTCCTAAATAAATACAAAACATATATGATTTGAGTGATACTCATTATTATCATAATGATCATATTAAAATTTATGAATTAAGAGTAATACATCCAAAAGAAAATAGTTCAGATGAGAATGCTACCTATGTTTTTCATATTAATGATACTAAAGCAAAAATTTTATATTCTAGAGGATATCTTGAACAAAAATTAAAAATTACAAAGCATGATAAAACATCCATTGCAAACGAAGATGTTTGTCTGGTAAATGGCGGTGATTTTATCAAAACTTTAAAAGTACATATAGGAGATACCGAAATTGAATCAAATACACAGTCAAATTTTTCAATCATGAATCATGCTTTAAGATTAACTCATTATACTCCTGATTATGTAACATCACAAGCTCAAGATGAATTTTTTTATCTAGATACAGCTGATTCAGCTGACCGAAAAGAGTTAAAATATGAGGGTACTTTACAAGATACTACTAAAATAATTGATTTTTTTAATAATTTGAAAATGAATAAAGATTATTACGAAGGATTCGCAAAGAGATGGGAACTAACGAAAGATAACAATGTCATTAAAATATGGACACCTTTAAAAGATATAATCGATTTCTTTAGAGAATATGAAAAGATTATTTCTGGTTTTGAAGTGAAAATAGAAATTCAAAGAAATGAAAATAAGAATATGATATATACTGATGTTGAAAATGTTAATTATAAGGTAGTAGTTGAAGGTTTAACCTTGCATTTACCTTATATAGAATTTAAAAATTCTGCAGAAAGCGTGTTTATGGAATCATTTTTAACTGATAAAGATATAGAGGTAAATTGGGATCGATATAGATTTAAGATGGTAGGTCCTTATAAAGTAACAGTGGATCCGTCACAGCTACAACAGTCTCTGATGAAGTTTTAGGTGTCTATGTTATTCCTCAGTACGTTGAAAGAGATGATAATTATGAAAAAAATAATATGATATTTGATAATATAGATATGACTGAATGCTGGTTGATGATTAATAATAAACGAATTCCTCTTATGCGTTACAAAACGAATTTTACCAATAAAGATTATAATAGAGTGTATGAAGCTCTTTTACATGCAGGATTAAATGATATTAATACAGAAACAGGATGTTTGATAAATAAGAAGAATTTTGGTGATATGTATAATATTTTTTATTTTGGCTTATCAAATCATGAAAACTATACCGATTTAAATAATTTAGATATTGAATTTAATTGGGAGAGATTAATGAATACTCAAAAGGAATATAAGTTTTATATTATTTTTAAAGAAAGAAAGAGATGTTTTATAAATTTGAAAAATAAAACTATGACAATGGTTAAGAGTTTAAAATCATAAAATTAATGTTATAATAAATGAGTCGTTATTATCCACCTTATGATGATCAAATGAAAGAAGGGCCTATTGGACCTCCTGGTATAGGTTTTAAATTAATGGATGATGGAAATTATGATATGGAAAATAGAATTTTAAAAAATTGTGAAAATCCTATAGATGATTTAGATTTAACCACTAAAAGTTTCGTTTTGAATAAAATATGGAATAATCATTTTGAATTGAGAGATCTTATAGAAACTAAATATGATAAGGATTTTTTATCCTTTACTGAAGAAACAGGTAAGAGAATAAAAGAATTAGATGAAACAACTTTACATTCTTCAGAAGGAAAACCTTACGATGCAAAAGGAAAAAGAATAGGAAATGTAGCAGATCCTAAAGATGAAAAAAATGTTGTGAATAAAAGATATTTTGAAAAAAATACATTAATATTACAGAATGATAAATTTGATGCAAAAAATAAAATAATTACGAATGTTTCAGAACCTGAAAATGATAATGATGCTGTCAATAAAATATGTTTAGACAATAGAGATATCTGGATTACCATAGGAGAGGATTTTTAAACTGTTAACCATTTTGGATTTCAAAAAGCAGATTTCAACATAATGAGTTCTAAATTACTGGATCAAGAGATGCGATTGATTAACTACAGATATGTATATGAAAATTTCCATATATTTAGTTATATATGTAGAAAGTAAATATATAAATGATAAAAGTCAAGATCTACATATATCACTGGAAATCAATGGTAAGAAAATTTTAGAAGCTCATACAGATACAGTAACCTGTTCTGCTTATGGAAAACGTGATGATATCATCACATTATGGATAAAAACCCATGGTAAATCTAGCACTTTAAAACCTTATATGCACATTGAAAAAATCCCTTTATAAAATACGTTCACCAATAAATGGATATCGATAGGAATGCATTTTCCAGAAATAATTTATCTGAAGATGTAATTAGAAATCTTAAAGATCATGTAAATTGGGATTTAATTTTTCAACATTCATCACTGTCTGATTCTTTTATTGAAGAATTTGCTCAAGATGATGATTGGCCTAAAATTTCTAGATATCAAAAATTATCAGAAGATTTTATAGAAAAATGTAAAGATAAAGTAGATTGGGAAAACATTTCTCATTATCAAACTTTAAGTAACGAATTTTCTGATCGTTTAGATTTATATAAAGTATCAATGTTTCAAAATCTTTCAGAAGATACCATGAGAGTATTAAAAGATGATATAAATTGGTTGTATATAACTAGATATCAAACATTTGGTGAAAATTTTATAGAAGAATTTATGCATAAATTAGATTTTTGTTATTTGATTAAATACAAATTTGATCTATTACCTGATCACTTTTTTAATGTTTATTGGAAAAAAATACAAGCTATACAGATGAGTGAATTAAATAAAAAGTTTGGTCATCATGAAATAGAACCTCACAGAGAAAAAATTATTGAAGAGATTTGTGAAGTTACAAAAGTCTTGAGAGAATGTGTTTATCTTTTGAGACAATTAACTAATAAAGATGAAAAATAAATATTTTATAATAATGTTTCTAAATAAATGAATGTTATATATAATAATGGTATAAAAAACATTTATCTCTTTCTTAAATATAGAGAATCCTGCTGAAGTGAAATCTATTTTTTTATTATATTATGGAATAAAAAAATTAACGTCAGGAATAGAAAATTTAACTAATTTAAAAGAATTATATTGTGAGGGATATAAATTAACGTCACTTGAAGGAATAGAAAATTTAATAAATTTAGAAATATTGTCTTGTGGAGGAAATAAATTAACGTCAATTGAAGGTACAAAAAATTTAATAAATTTAGAAAAATTTTATTGTGGAGACAATAAATTAACTTCACTTGAAGGAATAGAAAATTTAATAAATTTAGAAGAATTATATTGTGAAGGAAATAAAATAACTTCACTTGAAAGAATAAAAAATTTAATAAAATTAAAAAAACTATATTGTGGAGACAATAAATTAACTTCACTTGAAGGAATGGAAAATTTAACAAATTTAGGAGAATTATATTGTGGAGAAAATAAATTAACTTCACTTGAAGGAATAGAAAATTTAATAAATTTAGAAGAATTATATTGTATGACGTGTAGATTAGCTTCACTTGAAGGAATAGAAAATTTAACAAATTTAGGAGAATTATATTGTGGAGAAAATAAATTAACTTCACTTGAAGGAATAGAAAATTTAATAAATTTAAAAGAATTAGATTGTAGAAAAAATAAATTAACTTCACTTGAAGGAATAGAAAATTTAATAAATATAGTATTATTAGATTGTAGAGAAAATGATATTACATCTCTAAATGAATTAATATTTTTGCCTAGAATATATAAAGTGTGGTATGATGGAGATAAAATAAATTTACCCCCGATTTTAAGAAGATTTCATAATAATGTATATAATGACTCTCAAAATGTACATAATACATATATTCAAAAATCTTTGAGAGGGACTATCATAAAATTATTAAATACAGATATTAAATGTGATTTAGATGAATGCATTAAAGAATTAGGTATAAAAATTAAAAGACACTTACTGGAGGAAGAATTCCATAATATTAAATTTAGAGAGATATTAGTTGTTGTGTTTAATAGAATATTAAAAAATGAGAATAAAAATGAAATAATAAAAGTGTTAAAAGATGAACTAAAGGAGGGTGATGATAAATGTTTTGTAGGGAAAGTAACTGGAATAATTAATGTACTAAATGGATTTGATCCTGATGTTTCTATTACAATTTCTGATAATGAACAAAAAAATATTATAGCTGAAAAAATATTTAAATAGTCAAAGTCTGATGAAGAATACAGAGAAAAACTTATAAAAGAGATGGAAGAAAGAGGTTTTACAGATTATGAAGAATGGGTGAATTTATATTTATAAAAATGTTTACTAATAAATGGAAGAGTTCAATAGACTGAGAGGTTATCCTAAAACGTTTAAATTAAATGATTTAAATCCTGGGGAATATGATCTGATATCATTTAGAAAAATTAATACTAAATATGGAGATTCAGTTATCGTAAAGTTAGATGTAGAAGTTAAAGAAAAATAGTATTACCTTGCGAATAAACATGGAAAACTTTCTGATGTATCAATAAATAAAATCAATAAAGGTAGATACATATTTAAGTATTCGGGTATGATTGATGATAAATACGAATATGAATTAGAGAAAGCTTAATCATTTTTCAGTGGGGGGGCGTCACCCCCACTATAATTATCAGATGTTTTGTATATTCATAATGATTTCATATTTTTATAATTCTCTTTAATTTTATAAAAAATGTTTAGATTTAGTTAAACATTTTCTATTAAATATATGGGGGGGGGGGGGTCTCAACCCCACCCTTTAAAAACAGGGGGCTTCCATTCATTTGGAGGTCCTCTTTTTTCACGCATTTATTTTATATAATTCACTGTGAAATCATACTTTTAATAAATCTAGCTTTTTAACTAAAAAAGTTCACTGTTAAAAGGTATATATACACATTTTTAATATATTAGAGGACTTCCATTCATTTGGAGGTCCTCTTTTTTTTTCACGCATTTATTTTAAATAATTCACTGCATACTTTTAATATGTCTAGCTTTTTAACTAAAAAAGTTCGCTGTTTAAAGGTACATATATTAGAAGACTTCCATTCAGGTCCTCTTTTTTCACGCATTTATTTTATATGTCTAGCTTTTTAACTAAAAAAGTTCAGTAATTCATTGTTAAAATTTGGTCTTCATGTAAAAAAGGTATATATACACCTTTTTAGCTATAAAAATCATGTTTTTAATATTAAAATGGATCAAGACCTTTTTTTTTTTTCATAAAAAAAGATAAAAAAAAGCTATAAAATCATGTTTTTTAGTGTAAAAAGAATATGTGCGCTCAGACGTGCGTATAGACACTACTTTCCTTATACATTATTGTATATAAGGAAAGTAAAAAATCCTGTTTTAATGCACTTGACATGTATCCTTCTTAGTATTCTTGCATTTTATGTGCTGTTTTTTATGTTTGTGTGGTTACTGTGACTGGATTTCACCTGTAGTTGTCACGTAAATTGAATAAAATTTAAATAAAAAAAATAAATTAAAATATAAATGGTACCTCTAGTAGAGTGACGAAGTTCTGTTTGTCTTCTGGAGCACCACCGCGGTGAGTTGGGTATTTCCAGTGCAAGTCCAGACCATCAAAGTTATGCTTGACGCAGAAATCAACAACACTCTGAACGAAAGTTGCTCTGGCAGATGGGTCGGCCGCCATGACGGAATACTTGGTGGATCCTTCGTTCCAACCTCCTATGGAAATCAAGGTGCTCAGTTGGGGGTTTCTGTTCTTCAAGTTGTTGAAACGTTCAAAAGCACCTGTGGATGAAATTATTTATTTATTTATGTGATACTCAACAGACAAAATCCAATTATCGTGCTATTAGAAAGCTGCATGATAAAATAACAGAAAGCACATAACAACTCAAACTGATGCTAAAGTAATAAAACTAATATACTAAAATACACTTCGTTGAAAGCAACATACAATATAAAATATTATCGTCTGATTTCGAAGGCAATGAACAATTTAATTTTTACTTTAATGAAACATTTGTTGACGATGTTAGATCTTTTAGCTTCCAAAACTAGTTAGCTTCTTCATTTTCGGTTCTACATATTTTCAGTATTTGTTTTGAAACTGTTAGATAGTGCTCTAGTAATTAAATAGTGCTCTAATAGACAGATAGTGCTCTAATAATTAGATAGTGCTGTAATAATTAGATAGTGCTGTAATAATTTGATAGGGCTTTAATAATTAAATAATTCTCTAGTTATTAGGCAGTGCTCTTATAATTAGATAGTGCTCTAATAATTAGATAGTGCTCTAATAGACAGATAGTGCTCTAATAATTAGATAGTGCTGTAATAATTTGATAGGGCTTTAATAATTAAATAATTTTCTAGTTATTAGGTAGTGCTCTGATAATTAGATAGTGCTCTAATAATTAGATAGTGCTCTAATAGATAGATAGTGCTCTAATAATTAGATAGTGCTGTAATAATTTGATAGGGCTTTAATAATTAAATAATTCTCTAGTTATTGGGTAGTGCTCTGATAATTAGATAGTCCTCTAATAATTAGATAGTGCTCTAATAGATAGATAGTGCTCTAATAATTAGATAGTGCTGTAATAATTTGAATCAATTTAAATCGAAATCCGACACTTGTTGAAGAGATTCCCGGCGTAACATGTTGTAACATTTACGTTCTAACCGTTATCGGAGCTGCAAACTTGTGCAGCAGACGTGATACCCATTAAAAAAGAGTAAACATTTCATACAATCCGTGTACACCCGCATAACGGCCGTAATACTATTTAAATGAAAATTATAATTCCGTGTTAATCGCAGCTACGAGGATAAGAAAGTTCAAGGTGCAAATGAAAATATATGGAGGCTATGATCGAAATTATGCCCATACGACGGATACAAATGAAATTGCAATTTAGATAATCGTAGCACGAGCCAACGTCTCTACCGTGCTGAAAACACTGGTTCTCGTTAGATCACCGAAATTAAGCAGCATCGGGCGCGGTTAGTATTTGGGTGGGTGACCACCTGGGAACACCACGTACTGTTGGCTCATTTCAGTCGACGTGGTGGCCGAACGGTCAAGGCGAGGGTTTCCAGCGATTGAACGGCCGCCACGTTGTGGGTTCGAATCCCACGTAAGACATGGATGTTGTGTATTGTAGGCGCAGTGTGTTCCGCCCCCCTCTGGTGCGCCTGGGGCAACGTCCTTGGACGGCTAAATGGCTCACGATTTTCGGCCGTACATAGAGCAAAAAGACGTAAGTCTAGTGCCTGGCCATTGAAAAAAAAATCGTAGCACAATTAGACTAATTGCAATATCTTCTGCAAACAACTTAGTTTTTATACTTCCAATACTCTTCTGAACCGACCGCTAAATATAAATCGCAGATTTTGTTTTTCAAAAATCTTAGTCCCGTACTGCTCATGACGCTAAACGGCAACGATAAAACAAATCTCAGCAATAGATTCTGTCATGGCGGTAAAAGTCTCTGTAACTTCATGGATTCAATTTCAGTGCTCTAGATAATAAAATTATGTTTAATTGTTTTAATGATTGAAATAGCTTTATTGCTTTTGAAATGGCAACAGCGTTCGCAACAATGAAATGTTAGATTTTGAAGAAAAAAGATGAAAAAAAAAATAAAGTTTTGTCTTCAAATTGTATAGGAAACAAAATTGAAAATTCGTATAAAAAAGCTGACGCTTTTTAAATTTTGGCACATGGAACTCTTCGTTATGGTATGTATATTTATCTGTAATTTGACAAAAAATGGAGATCCTATTTAAAAATTGTATTTGAAGATCGATTTTTCAGATAGATATCTATTTAGTTCTAACTCTGTAGCAAAGTAATTATCGATTTTTTTTTTAATTTTCGACCCTTTAGCAACAAACTTGGAACTTTTAGCTTCAGTTTAAAAAGGATATAATGGAGAACCCAGCCTTGAAATTGAGGTGTGTTTTTTCTTTTTAACACAGGTGTCCCCGTCACACTTTGCTCGAGATTTTTGGAATTTGTCTATGCCTTTTAAAAATCTGTGGGGAAAAAACTATAGATTTTTTGAAAAATCTATAGAAAAAAATCGAAATTGAAGACCGAAAATTGTGGAAGAGGATATGTTTTCATGAACGGGGTCGATTTTTGCCCCCCGCCCCCAATCTTTTTTTTTCTAGAGATTTTACGAACATATTTAAAAATCTATTGAATTTTTCGAATGCTTTCTGCACGTCCTGGAATTGAGTGATGCACTTCAGGAAAGTAAACGGCTAGGTGCAAGGCCAATTATCGGCTTCGGAACATTGGGGACAAAGTTATCTTCACCACGGGGGAATTAGTAAAAAAAAAAAAAGATCTGATGTGGGCAACACATGACTTTCCTTATATAATGTAATGAATTTACTACTTTTACAGTAAACAAAATAGGTTTTTCTTATAGTAGATACTAATATTCTTTCCAAGATATTGAATTTTCGACAATTAGTTGTCATTTTCATTGATTTAGCGTCTTTTGTATCCATTTGGCGAGATTTTCGTTAATTTTGCAACATTTCAAAAAGTCGCCAAGTTGGCGACATTCCGCTAAATTCGTCGCCAAAATCTCGCCAAAAGTTATGGACGAAGAATTAAGTTATTCTTACAGCAGATAAATGACTATTGGCGTTCAAATACAAAAGTATTACTTAAAGTATCTTTTTTCATGAATGGAACGAGCTAGATCCACGAGAATGATGTCACCCAATGATTACATACGAAAAGTGAATATGTTTTTCAATAGGAAATATTTTTTTTTATTTTATATGACTTTTTGATAATTTTTTTGAAAAATGTACAATATCTCGAAAACGGTTCATGTTAGCGTTCTAAAATTTATGTCAATCGTTTTCGCATGAAAAATTACATAAGAAATATCTATTTGCTTAACTTTTATTAGCGGTTTTGATTTCTTGACGATTTCTTCAAAATTTCATTCGAAAATTTAAGGGGGGTTCTGAACATTCGATTGGGTATAAAAACAATAGGCTTCCAGTGTTTATGAATTGTGATGTTTTTTGTTCGAATCGGTCAGTTCGTTCGTCAGTTATCGTCTCCACAGACTCACTGACACAAACACACACACACACACACACACACACACACACATACTTTCACGCACACACATACTTTCACACACACACACACACACACACAGACATTACTTCAAAAATGTTTGATTCGTGATCACGGATGCTTGAAACGTGCTCTCCCGTCGAAAACCCGAATTCGAATTTTCGACCCCGTCACAATACTTTCCTTATACATTATGTATATAAAGAAAGTAAAAATAGTATAGATGAACAACAAATTTGGCTTTGATAAAAGCTTTGTGCTGTTTCCGTAATCTTTTCCCATTCAAGCTACCAATGAATTAATGAGTTTATCCTGTAACGAAAATTTAGCAAGGTGTGTGTAAAGACGTTTTACACCAGAACTCACCTGGCCGCAATTTGTCCTTAAGATCTAGATCAGGGTTCATAGAAGCAATCTTGTTGTCCTCGAGCTTTGCAAATGCGTAGATCAGATGGGTGCATATATTGATATTAATGTCCTCGACGGTGAATTTGCCGTCTCCTGTCCTGTAGCTGGTATAACTTGCGAAGTAGCAGACAACCTTGTACGGCTTCTCGTTGCGGTCTGGAAAAAGAAAATATGCCTTTACAGATCAAAGTAAAATTTAAATCATCTTATATATTAAAGAAGATGCCTGTGTGTGTATTTGTGTCGTCTGTAACGGAAAATCGAAGGTTCGGACAGAGGTGAAAATCGACACAAATGTACCTTGGTTCCCGACCAATTCCCTGTCAACCAAGTCCCCTGTGAGATTATTTTACTTTCTCTGCAATACATGGTAATGTATAGAGAAAGTATTGGAATCATTCCGAAAACCACAACTCGTGTTTTCAACGTATTACGTTTTGGGACCCCTAGAATACGAAAAAAATCTGATGTGGGCAGCACACGACTTTCTCTGCAGACTTATATCCACGCTCTCTTTATTTTAATTAAATTTAATTCACTTTTAATTCAATTTTCGTTCTCCTTTGGTAACTGGACTTATTTTCAAAGGTGGCGTAGAGAAAATACGAAAAAATTAAAATATCTCGAGAACGGCTAATCCTAGTGTAATGGGGTTGGTCTTATTCTTTTCTTCGTTAAAAATTACGTATAAAACAAGCGTTTAATGGATAGATTTTTGAGTGCCATTTCGCAAAAGAAGGCAGGTTGTTTTTTTTCAGAATCGTACCAAAATCTAATCAGCACCAGGGTAACCCACAAGCAATTTATCTACCAAATTTTGTGAAATTCGGTCCATTAGTTTTTCAGCTAGAGTGGATACAGGCAATTTTTGTTGGCCATTTCGAAGAAAAAGGCGGGTTCTTTTATCCCGAATCGTACCCAAAACTAATCAGCACCAGATTCACCCACAAGTGACTTACCTACCAAATTTTATGAAATTCGGTCCATTAGTTTTTTAGTTTGAGTGGAAACAAAATCTGCACAGACAAACAGACAGACACACACAGAGACGTCACGCTAAAATGGTTTTATCGTATTCTAGAGGTCCCGAAACGTGTAGATCCGTCGAAAACTCGAGTTGTAAGTCTTGGTATGATTCCACTACTTTCCCTATTATCATGTATTGCAAGGAAAGTAATAGATATTTTATTTTTTTTCGTATTTTCTCCACTCCTTCTTTGAAAATACGCCCAGTTACCAAATTAAAACGAAAATTGAATTATAAGTGAATTAAATTTAATTAAAATAAAGACAACGTGGATATAAGCCTGCAGGGAAAGTCATGTGCTGCCCACATCAGATTTTTATTATAGATATATGCGCAGAAACATAAACAGAAACATAATTGATCGTTTGGGGCAATGTGTAATATATTTTTTTATCGCAATATCAAAATCGGGTACGCTTTTAATTAATAATCATAATAATTTTAACCTAATGAATTCACCAGAATTCTCTCTCTTAGAAATTATTAAATTATATAGCACAATTATCAAAATCGGGCAACAGATGGCGGCATCAGGCAAGATCAGCATACGAAATTTTCTTCTATTATTTTTATGAATTCCTTTTAAATTTGCTTAAAATTGAATTTCTTGATCTTTCCGATTCGAATGAATTTTTCCATTTATATTTTACTTGAAAGAATTTTTTTGATTTCTCCGATGGTGTTAGCAGGGAAAGTGCATGATAATATTTTCGGTCTCTAACAATTTTGCACTGTATTGAGACCCGAAAGAACTTAATGATGGTTCAATCACGGCACATTCTTGCATGTCTTTTAGAAGCTCACCTACTTCTTTCTTAGCGAGTGGAATTCTTCGGGGGTGGGGAACTGGTTACAGGTCTCGATTCTATGTTTAGTTATTCCGGTGTGTCCCATGTTTTTTAAAGCAATCGAGAACATTGCGCTGAAATCAGAAATGAAGCTGTTACATGCTTCCTATTCTGCAATTATATTGCTTAAGGGGACGGTGGACGTTGAAATGAGCAAAAATCGACTAAAAAAAATTTTAATATATAACATTATTTTACACATTTAACATTTGCTTACGGGTGGGACAGAGTCCATCCCAAACGAAGAACCTCCCCAAAAGACAGGTATTTGACATACCCTATCCCAAACGTTTGGGATAGTGTATGTCAAATACCTGTCTTTTTAGGAGGTTCTTCGTTTGGGATAGACGCTGTCCCACCCGTAAGCAAACGGTTGAATGCATTTTTTTCGAAACGGAATTTTCAAAGGTTTTACATTTTTAAAATGCTCCATGTGTCTTAATTTCTGTCTGAAATGCATGAAATTTGGCAAGAAAACACCTCTCATACTTTTTAATGAAACTGGGCATGCATTTTATAATTGGACTTTATTAAGGTAATTAAAAGTGAATAAGAACCTAATTAAATGATGAAAATTAAGTTTTTATGCACACAAATATTTAAAAAAAATGAACTTTTAAAGAGATTTAAAAATAAATACCCAAATTTGTTCATAATGTAAAATTAATCAAAAATATGAACAAATGGCACGCAAGGAGCATTTTCAAATTTTCGTTAAAAAAATTAAATTAAAAAAAATACCAAATTGTAACAAAATTGAAAAAAAAATTTAATGGTATTGTATATAGTAATGTTAAGAGGAATATTTATACAAATTTTCACGTTTCTAAGTCAATAAATGACTAAAAAAATTTCAGCGTCCACCGTCCCCTTAAGATGATGTTTAGATGTTCGGGTCTGCTATTTCAATTTTTTGGACAACCACGCATTACCCTGGTTGCCGCAGTTAATTAAGCTAATTGTTCCCCTTTATGGTATATTTTGGGCTTGTCGCCAATGTCTGCGATTCGGACAGGTGCTTGAGACATCCAAGAGAGCCACGGCCACAAGAATTCCTTTCGCTTTATATTCGGGAGATTGAAAATCTTTTACAGTCATTTTACGTAATCTTAGGCCTTCCCAGATACATTTCACCAAGCCCTTGCTACTTGCAGGCAATGAAACATTTTCTGTGACACTATTACAATCTAGAATGTCTCCCGTTTCTGTTCCAAAAAAAAGAATCTCTTCGATGGCTGTTCGTAGTTCGTTGTTTATGAAGTCTACGTCAAATCCGTGTTTTCTTTAAAAGTCCAGTCGAAAAAGGCATGGATCATAAACTGTCCGCAACATAAACTAGCCTCGGCAGAAATAGTAAACTTCCATTTTTCCATGAGCATTCACTATATCTCAGATGGAAGGTGCCATATAAAGAACAATTAATTCGGCGAGCTGCGTCACTTTTAATGGTGGTCGCATTCGCACCCGTATCTGGAAACATCTGGCATTAGATGTTATTTATACGACCCATGACGTAAAGTCCATTATCTCCTTCGTGCAAGTATGAAATCAGGAAGGTCTTAAATGGCACATTTTCTGAATGAAATATCCCTTTATTTTCTTGCTTAAAAAATGGGCAATTTCTTCTCAGATGTTCTCTTTCTCCGCAGATCCTTTTTATTTCCTTGGTTCTTCCTTTCTCTTTTGACCCTGTTTATTTGTTTATTTTATAAATTTTCTTTTCTAATTTTTACTCTAAATTTCTCAAATTTCTATTTTTGCTTCCATGTACTTAAATTTCCTTCCTTTTCCAAATTATCTTTTTTATTTATATATTTTCTATATTTGCCTTTTAAAATTTTATTATTTTCTTTAATTTTAATCTATTTTTCATTATGTTAATACACCTCACTCTAAATTTTCTTTTTCAATGATCTTTTTATCTATATTCGCAATCAACCTTTTCCCATTTTTGAAAAATGCACGTGCTTGTCAAGTTAAAATATAATGTTCGTTCGTTACTAATTCCTCCGTGGTGAAGGGGCGTCTACGCACCAAGTCCACAAGTCCCCCCCCCCCCCAGGTCCCATGGTGAAGGGGAGAAGATTTGCAGCTTCACGTTTATAGAGGCTCCCCGAAGGGCCGAAGTCTGACTTGGCCTCTACACGACAACATCCATGCCCGCTGGCGGGATTCGAACCCGCAACCCGGCAATCCAGCGATTAGACGGAAACGCATGCCCCTGACAGCTCGACCACCGGATCGGCTGAAATATAATGTAAAACTGCTTGTTGAACCACAATATTTTTCTTCAATTGTTATCTCCTTAGATCTAAATAGATGTTCGTTTGCCGGGACTGGAAGACATTGTGTGCCTCCTGAGTGCAGAAGGTATCCTTTCCCGGCAGTGCAGCTAGCTGCTCTAAACCTACTAAGTGAGTCGCACGGTCTGAGGCCTTCAGCACACTAGTCCTTTCGAGAACAAGCCAGATAATCTTTTAAATTTATCGTTACTTTGCCTCTGCAACATGTTTTCTGTTTCCTACATATTGCGCAGCATCACAGATTTCGTTGTGCTATCAGTTAGAGACACGCGACGTACGGTTGATCAATGAAGACCGCAAGATGTAGATTCTTCGAACTGGCTGGATAGACGCAGTGCAGTTCTCAAATGCTTGCATTCGGCCATAAGAATGGTGTGCTGAATTTTTGGGCTGCGAATGGCATCTTTAAAATACTGGGCTACAAGGCCTTCATGAACATTCATCAATCTGCAAAGGATAATTGTGAAAGTATTTCAATATCCGATGCCAGCTCCTGTAGACTTCCTCCAGACTTTTGGTGGCGAGATGACTTCATTTGAACTCTGCTTATGTTTTTAAAATTATTCTCCCCATAGCAGAGTTCCAGGGCATTGGCCAGGGCTACAAAGTCCATACTGTTTTCTTTCGGGAGCGTCTGTAAAACATCAGCCGCATGACCTCAAAGAGAAGCAGCTAGTTGGCTGGCTTTTGTCTTCATTCCATTCGTTCATTTCTGCAATAATGTCAAATTGCGCCTAAAAATTCATCCAAATGCTCTGTCCTTCATACGTAGGTAATTTTACTTTACATAATGTCGGAATGTAATAATCCGTATTAGCGACTAGCGATTCTCGCTCAAAAGCCAGCAATCTCATTTCGAGCTTTTTCATCTCTTCTTGTCCGGCATTAATCTCTACTTGTACCGATGTGACGTCTGCTTATATGGATGTAATGTCTTGTTTTATCTCTTCTTTGACGGATGTAATATCTTGTTTCATCTTTTCTTGGACGGATTTAATGTTTCATTTCACCTCTTCGAGTTCAGTTTTCATTTCGACTTCAACACCTCTTTCACTTCAGCTTGAACCTATTTAATTTCTTCTTTTATCTCGGCTTGTCTCATTTCCATTTCTTCCTTAATATTCTCTTTCACGCATTTAATCTTATATTTCATCATTTCTTGTCCGACTTTTATTTCGTCTAGTATACAGCTTTCAAAGTTTTTTTCATCTCGTCTTGTTCGATTTTAATCCTTTCTTCTTTCACCTCTTGTCCGATTTTAATATCTTGTTTTATTTCTTCATCCATTGCTTTCATGCCTTCCTTCATAACTTCTAATCTGACTCTCATTAATTCTATCATCTCGCTTAATTGTTCCGCTATCGTTTTTCTAGTTGGGGAGGCATAACCGCTTATTAGGAATCCAGAAATCTCACTTCTGACACCAATATGTTACGACACATCCTCTGGAATCATGAGCATATCCTCAAGGTACAAGAATGAGTCCAAATTTCTGGGTAACTAACAAGTTTATTTACAAGAACAACGTAAGTACGAACAATATACATCAAATAGTTCGATGACTATCTCAAAATTTTGATGTGGGCAGCACATGACTTTCCTTATATAATGCAATGAATTTACCACTTTTACAGTAAAACAAAAGTAGATTATTTTTATAGTAGATATTTATATTCTTTTCAAGATATTGAATTTTCGTCAATGAGTCGTTATTTTCATTGATTTAGCGTCATTTATATCCATTTGGCGAGTTTTTCGTTAATTTAGTAACATTTAAAAAGTTGGCGACATTCCACCAAATTCGTCGTCAAAATCCCGCCAAACGTTATGGACGGAGAAATAAGTTATTCTTACAGCAGATAAATGACTATTGGCGTTCAAATACAAAAGCATTACTCAAATTTTACAAAATACTTTTTTCATAAATGGAACGAGCTAGATCCACGAGAATGATGTCACCCAATTTATCGCATGATATTACATATGAAAAGTAAACATGTTTCTCAATAGGAAATATTTTTTTTATATTTTATATGACTTTTTGATATTTTTTTTTAAATGTGCAATATCTCGAGAACGGTTCATGTTAGCGTTCTAAAAATGTATGTCAATCGTTTTCTAATAAAAATTACATAAGAAATGTTTATTTGCGTAACTTTATTAGCGGTTTTGGTTTTTTGACGATTTTTTTCAAAATTTCACTCGAAAATTAAAGGGGTTCTGAACATTCGATTGCGTATAAAAACAATAGGCTTCCAGTGTTTACGGATTGCAATTTTTGTACCAAATTTCGTTCGAATCGGTCCATTCGTTCGTCAGTTATCGTCTCCACAGACACACACACACACACACACACACACTTTCACACACACGCACACACATACTTTCACAGACACACACACACACATACTTTCACACCCACTCACAGACATAACCTCAAAAATGTTTGATTCGTGATCAGGGATGCTTGAAACATGCTCTCCCGTCGAAAACTCGAATTCGAATTTTCGACCCCGTCACAATACTTTCATTGTACATTATGTATATAAGGAAAGTAAAAAGTCACTAAACAAGTGTCAGGTACAGCAAAACAGCCGATACTATTCTCCAAACATTGACGTGTCTCACAATTCAGTGAATTTCGTGTCACGTCAGCTACTCTCCAACTGAGCGATGTCTCCTTTTGTATATTCTCCGTAGAAACTTTCAGAAGGGGCTCGTATCTCGAAGAAAATGTATTAACTGTTGGAGAAGTTTCGAGTTCATTGGAGAAGTCGCCAAAAGTAGCCAAGTTAGAGGTAAATCGCCAAATCTGGCAACCTCGCGCTGCACTTCAACATATGGCAGCTCTAAATTAACGTCATAGGAATGGCTGCATGTAAAGAAGTTTTCTTCTCCTGATTCTCAAAAGAGATTTCAGAGTAGGCTTTTTATACGTACGTAACAATACTCTCAACCAGAGTTGCCAACATCCAGAAATAATCAAGTAACATATACATAACCTTATTAGCCTTGTGATATGCAACAAACGCCCTCTTGATGCACTCAGAAAGAAAAAAATATGATGTGGGCCTCACATGACTTTCACTGCAGACTTATATCCACGTTCTTTTCATTTTAATTATATTTAATTCACTTTTAATTCAATTGTCGTTCTCATTTGGTAACTGGACTTATTTTTAAAGGTGGCGTAGAGAAAATACGAAAAAACTAAAATATCTCGAGAACGGTTAGCCCTAGTGTAATGGGGTTGGTCTTATTCTTTTCTTCGTTAAAAATTACGTATAAAACAAGCATTTAATGGATATATTTGAGCATACGTAGTTTTTTATTTTAGATTTTGACGAATTTTGCTGGCCATTTGGCAAAAAAAAAAAAAGGCAGGTTATTTTTTTTCGAATCGTACCAAATTCTAATCAGCACCAGGGTCACACCCAAGTAACTTACATACCAAATTCTATGAAATTCGGTCCATTTGTTTTTGAGTTAGAGTGGATAAAGAAAATTTTTGCTGGCCATTTCGCAAAAAAAAGGCGGGTTCTTTTACCCCGAATCGTACTAAAAACTAATCAGCACCAGGGTCACACAATAAGCTGCAAGTGGCTTACATACCAAATTTTATGAAATTCAGTCCATTAGTTTTTGAGTTAGAGTGGATACATACATTGAACAGACAGACAGACACACACACAGACCGTCACGCTAAAAATAGTTTTTTCGTGTTCTGGAGGTCTCGAAACGTGTAGATCCGTCGAAAACTCGAGTTGCGGTTTTCGGCATGATTCTAATACTTTCCCTATGCGTTACTATCTATTGCAGGGAAAGTAAAAAGTAACATAAGCAGACTGCGTGAAAACGGGTCTTGCGACACTACTAGTAACACGAGTAACGGAAACGTCACAGATAGATCTAATCAATAAGCTGCAAAATTGTTCTGCACGAAATCCAGTTTCTAGATTAATAGTGTGTTTTAACAAAGCTCTTGCTCAAGCAATCGTCTTGCCAACTTGAAGCAGATGAAAATGTTCCGTTTTTAAAACGTGAGATGCTTATAGCTCGAAAAACAAAAGTATTCACTACAAATAGTAAAGGAGTAATTTATAGTCCTTTCAAAACCTTACAATGGTGCGTAATTTGATTTCAGAACCGCTTCATAGTTTTGAAATAGGGTGGTTATAATTTCAATATTTTACTATTTGGTTCTTACTTCGATACTTTAGTTAGCTCTGTATAATAAAAAATATGATGTGGGCAGCACATGACTTTCCTTATATAATGCAATGAATTTACTACTTTCACAGATAAAAAAAATGTTATCCTTATATTAGATACTTATAGTATTTCCAAGATATTGAATTATCTTCAATTAGTAGTCATTTTCATTGATTTAGCGTCATTTTTATCCATTTGGCGAGCTTTTCGTTAATTTAGCAACATTTAAAAATGTCGCCAAGTTGGCGACATTCCGCTAAATTCGTCACCAAAATCTCGGCAAGCATAATGGTCGGAGAAAGAAGTAATTCTTACAGCGGATAAATGACTATTGGAGTTCAAATACAAAAGTATTACTCAAAGTATCTTTTCTCGTAAATGGAACAAGTTAGATCCACAAGAATGATGTCACCCAATTTATCGCATGATATTACATATGAAAAGTGAACGTGTTTCTCAACAGTTAATATATTTTTTTTAATTTATGGGATTTTTTGATAAATTTATTTGAAAAATGTGCAATATCTCGAGAACGGTTCATGCTAGCGTTCCAAAGTTTATGTCAATCGTTTCCTAAGAAAAAATTACATAAGAAATGTCTATTTGCGTAACTTTATTGAATGTTTTGATTTTTTGATAATTGTTTCAAAATTTCACTTGAAAATTTAGGGGGGTTCTGAACATTTGAGTGTATTTTAAAGCAATAGGCTTCCAGTATTCATAGATTGTGATTTTTGTACCAAATTTCATTCGAATCGCTCCATTCGTTCGTGAGATATCGTCTCCACAGACTCACTGACACACACACACACTCACACACACAGACAACACTTCAAAAATGTTCGATCGTGATCAGGGATGCTTGAAACGTGCTCTCCCGTCGAAAACTCGAATTCAAATTTTCGACCCCGTCACAATACTTTCCTTATACATTATTGTATATAAGGAAAGTAATAAGTAATTTGTAGCCCTTTTTAAAATCCTACAAAACTATATAATTGGAACTTTATTGGAGTATTATTTTATAAGGAGTAGGCTACGTAAAACCTTTTCGGCTCCATCGGACTAGAGCCATTGCCGATTTAGGAATTCAATTTCAAGTATATAAGTTAATGTTAAAAACTGAAACAAAATCAATTCATGCCAAAATATTTCTTGATGTGTTTGTTTTTACCTGGAGTGGTATCTGCAGCGGTTACAGCAGCGACCAGCAACAACAAAAAGAGTACTTTCAAGGAACTCATTATCTAGAAGCAGAAATGAAGAACATTTTTTAAAATACAATTTCAACTTCTATGCATAAATGTAGAGGTTATCAACATACATGACTTTCTGTAAGATAACAAAATTCAATCTATATTTTTCAATATATATTTTGAAAATAATAACATAATTAAAGATTTTTTTTTATCACCAAATGTTGTTAAAAATCAATATTTTTGACGTAGAATACGTCTTTGTCGACACCTGGTATAGGGGCCATGTCCGCGGATCTGATTTTCAGAAGAAAAGGGGTGAGATTTTGAAAGATTATAGCTCGGTGTGTAATAATCAGAGTGGGACGGCGGTAGTATCAAGTGTTAGGCCGAAGACGTACGCGTACTATGAAGAGTGACAAGAAAAGAATGCGACCGAACGCAAGACGGGATAAAACTTACCAGACAAGAATCAAATTGCGAAGATTTTATATTTTTAATTCTGGTACCTAATTAACATTTCGTAGTAATTAACTTCATAACTTATTTCTCCTATCATAGACCAATGTTTGCAGACGTAAATGAAATTATTATGTAAAACGTTGTTCCATTTACAAGCACCCGTGTGGCAAAACGTATTCTATATTGCGGACATACCTCCGGAATAGCCCCGTCAGGTGTGTTTGTTTTTGTTGCTACTTTGTTATTTTGTTCTATTTGCTATTTCTACAGACTTTTATTTAACATTAGTAGGATATATACATATAAATGTATCGGATATAATATATATATATATATATATATACGTAATAGGATTCAAAAGTTCCCGGACTGAGTCTGTAACTTAAAAAATATTTGTAGTAGAGCGACTACGATAACGTTTTTGTGTTACTACGTTCTCTCCCTCTTCTAAAAGTAGTTTGACCCAAATCACGTGGTCGGTGACTCACCACGACGTCGTATTTTGTAGACGGGTGCACTTAGTGACCGGCGATGGAGAGAAATTGCGTTTTTTGAGCAGATAATTAATATCAAATTTTGTGTTCGCTTAGGAAAGAGTACTACGGAGGTTTACGAAATGTTGAAGCATGCGTACGGCAGTGATACATTATCGCGAACGCAAGCTTTCGAGTGGCATTGACGTTTCAGAAAAGACAGGAAAAGTGTCGATGACGACGAAAGCTTTGGCCGTCCGCAGACTTCCCGCACCGCTGAAAACAGGTTTCTGCGACGGTACGTGGGAATAGTCAGCAAACAATAGCGGAAATAGCAGAATCAGTGGGGATATCCGAGGACACTTGTCAACGGATACTGACTAAGGATCTTAACATGCATAGGGTGTGTCAACACATCGTTCCCCGCATGTTAACCGAAGACCAAAAGGGCCATGATCATGAGTGTTTTTCCAGGACAACGCTCCTGCACACCGATCCCTCCTCGTCGCTGACTTTCTTGCGAAAACGCAAACAACTGTTTTGCCACATCCTCTTTACTCCCCTGATCTCGGCCCCTGCGACTCCTCGCCCCCGGGCCCCCTGAACTGGCAAGTCGCTTGCAGGGTCGTCGATTTCAATCCGCAAATGAAGTTAAAAGTGCATCGCCGGCTGAGTTAAAGGACATGGTTAAAAATGGATTCCAGAAATGTTTCGATGACCTTTATAAGCGTCGGCAAAAGTGTGTTGTTGCGCGAGGGTCTTATTTCGAAGGAGGATGTGTTTCAGCATTTTAATTGATAATATTTTTTAAGTTATAGACTCAGTCCGGGAACTTTTAAATCCTACCTCGTATATATATATACACACACACACACATATATATATATATATATATGTAAAAGTTTCATAAAGTACAATACGTGGAAAGAAGCCAACAGGGATATGCAAATAGGCCTAGGGAGATTGTGACCCTAGTTTACAAGTCGACTTTTTACTCCAATGGAAACGCTCCCGGAGTCGGTATACGCCTGTGGTCATATTTCCAGGAAGTATCAGAACAGAAAACGCAGCCTGCACGAAGTAACGCAGACAATGTGGAACCAACTAAGAAAAGATCTGCACCCGACATGGTATAAGTTGAAAAGCATAACCACAACATTGGAATGGAAGTAAAATGCGCCACACGACATGTCTAACTATCCAGTCGAAAAGAAAAATGAAAATGGCACGAAATCGGTAAAATACGTTGCCAGCTTAAATTATATATTGAAGGTGTTGCCAAAATCAGTTCGAAAAGCATTTTCTTCTTTCTGGTACAATGCATTATAATAATGTTTGATGAATCCCAATGGATAATTCTGTCTCAATGCCTCCCCGATGAAGATTGCGTCGCGCGCGCACTGTACTCTATCTCTTTTATAAGTATGTATACGTGCGTTGTGTAAGAAATGATTTACCATGACGTTACGAAAAACTGCATGACTCAGATTTGATTTCCAATTGATGATGCAATTGATTTCCATGTCAAAGTGCTTACGTTTGTCGTATAATCAGTCGTGTGTACTTGGGTTCGTTCTCCTTGAATTTGATATTAAGATCGAGGTAATTAATCTCATTCTCTTGATCCTCGCTGGTCTTGATAAGTTCCAGATTTGATGGGTAAAATCAGAAGTCGAAGTTAATGCTATATTTATTTAGTCCAATTAACACATCGTCAATGAAACGAAAATATGACATTTCGTTTAAAATATGTATACCCTCTTCGTATTTATTAAGGCATAGGTTCGCCAGCATGGAGGAACAACCTCCCCCATAGGTATACCCTTCCTTTGTTGATAGTATTCTATGCCGTTAAATAAAATATTTTCGTAAAGAGCAATATTCAGAATTGCCTTGAATGTATGCAATGCAATGTATTTTTGCATGCCGTAGTTCCCATGAATTTCGACAATAATGTCGTAAAGGTCTTGCAGTTTAATGTTATTAAAGAGGTCCTTGAAATCGTAGCTTTTATAAATCATAGGTGTAGGATTATTTCTTATATAATTAAGCACCTCCGTACTATTGTTGACCATAATGGATCCCCTTTTTAATAACTGTTCCATGATAGGTTTCAACAAAGTTAAAAATTTCGTGTTTGCAGTCGTAATATATGTCTTGAATCCTACCGTAACCGGGCGAAACTTGATCGGAGATTTGTGCATTTTTGGTATCATAACAAGATAGAGATATTTTATATATTTTATGTTTATACCTATACGTTTATGCAATGCACGGATTTTGTTTTCGATTTCCCGTTTCGGTTTTTTAATTCGGTGTTTAAATGAAATAATAATATAACAATAAAAATTGAAAAAGAAATAATAGAAAATACAGTTCATAAATATTCAATATTTTTGAAAATTTTCTTCGCTAAAAATATGTAGCTTTGGACAGTTTGTAGCAAACTTATAGCCCCTTTTTAATGGTGTTAGTGGCATGCTTTTTTATTCCTTTCTTCTGTGACTCCTATGTATTATAGCAAGAATTTTCTTCTATGATTTATGTTCATTCTATTTACCCCATCTTAATTATGACTGTTCTGTCTTTGGCTCTTGCTTCTTGGATCGAGTTTTGGTGGATCCCTTCAACACTTCGTCCCCCTTTTAATCCATGATTTATTTTATTTTCTTGGTTTATTTTTCTTCTCCTTCTCCTTTACGCTACTCAACTCTGCCATTTGATCTCAACTGCTCACCTGCTTTCCACGTGAATTCGGGAATCCTGTCTCATGGTAGTACTTGATTTCTTAATAATTTTTCAATTTTTATCCTCTATTTATAGTAACGAACTCAGAACAAGTATTTGTTTGTATAGTAACGAATATCCGAAACTAGCGTTTGCTTGGGTTAATTTAGGTTGGATGCTCAGACCTGACGAGGTATCTAATCTGACTTAACCTGATAATTAAACCTAGTGCTGTTCATTTTTTTCGACATGGTGGCCGTGTTTTAATAGTTCAGTTTTGATTATTTTATTATTTTAATGCTTTGTCATTAATTACTTGGTTTCAGTTATTAATATATATATATATATATACAGGGTGAGTCAGAACGCTTGGGCCAAACTTTAAGGGGTGATAAATCAGATCTAAACAAGCAATTTTTGTTATACAAAGCTGGGTCGTAATGCAAGAAGTGACCAGCTAGAAGTCGCTGACACTAAACGCAGTGAGGACTGTGTCAGAACTAGCTAGAGTTTAAAATTTTTTTAGCAAAAAAGCTAAAACCTCTTGTTTCATTTTCGCATTTTGGATAGTCTATTAGCATTTTGCGAAAAATGCGATCGTAGCGGAAACATTGGAACTAGCGAACGAACCTCAACTTGCAGCGCCACTGTTATTCTCTTGTAAAGTAACCGAAATTAATTATTTTGTTTGCAGACGATTTTTATGTACTTGTGGCAACAGCTTTTAATTGTTTATTCCAGTTGATAGAATTTTGGTTAAAAAACGACAGAAAGAATAAAAGCTCGGAAGAAATAAATGCATAAAGCGGTGGTTCTTCGCAGTCATCGTCATTTCTACCGTGGATTGTAGAAAGAATGACTGGTTTCACAAATCAGGAAAAGACGGACATGCATTGTATGGGGTTGCGGACGGGGATGCTCGTAAAGCCCAAAGACTATACCTAGGGCGTTTCTCGACAAGACGCGTGTCAGACCGAAAAATCATTCAGCGATTGCATCGGTGTCTGTGTGAAATGGGCTCCTTTGTCAGCAGCATGCACGATACAGGACATTCCAGGAGTGTGAGGACGCCACAAGTTGAAGAGAACATTCTGCAGAGGATTGACGATCGTCCGGAAAGCAGCACGCGGGCACTTTCCCATGCCTTAAATGTGTCTCGAAAGAACGGTTTGCCGAATATTACGGAACGAAGGATTACACCCCTACCATGCAGAGAAAGTGCGAGCTTTGACACCTGCAGATTATCAGTCACGTGTCGATTTTGCACGCTGGTTTCTGCAACAGATGGCAGCGCAGCCTGATTTTAGTGCACATGTTTTATTCACGGACGAATGCACCTTTACTCGTGAGAGCATTTTTAATATGCACAATTTTCATGTGTGGGCATCTAGAAATCCGCACGCCACACGTCCGCATTCCTTCCAGCAGAGTTTCTCCGTAAATGTTTGGTCTTGGACTCATCCGTGATCATTTGATTGGCCCATATCTTCTACCATGCCGACTGGATGGCAGAGCGTACCTCCTATTTTTACAGGAGGTATTGCCACAGTTACTGCGACATGTTCCTGCCAACTTTAAAGCATGTATGTGGTTCCAACACGCCAAAGCACCACCCCATTTCAGCGTGGATGTGTGGCCACCTTAGATGCTACATTCCCAGGGCAATGGATTGGTCGGAGTGGTCCCATAGCTTGGTCGGCACGATCGCCTGATTTCTCCTGTCTCGACTTTTTCTTATGGGGCCATATGAAAAATCTCATCTACGATAGCCCCATCGATTCTGATGAGGACCTTGTTGCTAGGATTGCTGTTGCTGCCGCCGTTGTCCAAGATATGTCGAGTGTTTTTGCTAACGTGCGCCGCTCGCTACGTCGCAGGTGTGAAGCCTGCATTACTGGTGGTCGCATTTTTGAGCAGTTTCTGTAACTTTGTCCATGCATTCTGCAATTTCTGTTAGTAAACCGTACTTCGTGCCTACTCTGTCATTTTTGTGTTTCCTCTTTTCACTAGAAAGTCATCATTTCCTCATTTCATGAGCTACCACCTAGCGGTTCACCTCTTTCGTTACGACCCTGCTTTGTATGACAAAAATTGCTTGTTTAGATGTGATTTATCACCCCTTAAAGTTTGGCCCAAGAGTTCTGACTCACCCTGTATATATATATATATATATACGAATATACAGGGTGTCCCAAAGCTGTTGAAAGTAAGGTAGGGAATAAGACTACGTTAATAACATAGCCCTCCAATTAATTTTTAAAAAGTTACACTTTTTAAATTTTTATACGACCCTTTTAGACAAATTGGGTCAATCAGAACATTTTTATTTTTAATGCAACAAGATAATTAAAAAAAATCCGTATATCTGTATCTTTAAAATTGAGCGAGTTATATTTAATTGAAAATTGAACATTGTGAATGGGGACCCAATATCAAAATAGAAGTGTAAATTCGTGACATATCACAAAAAATATAAAACTGGATGACAATACATAAGATACCCAACCGCGTAGTGAGCACCACTGCTTTATATGATCTCTGTCTGTGTAATGCTTTATTTAAATGCATTTGTGATAAAGATTTTTGACACATATTAACATATTTTTGATCTAAACTATTTCAATCGTCAATTTGTTTATGATCCCTATTTTCACTGATGAAACAGCCTTACACATGATACGGAAAAGTGGCATAAGTCAGATTTTTTCCTTTATCATAATTCAGTTGATTTTAAAGATACATATATGCGGGTTTTTTTTAATGATCTTGTTGCATTAAAAATAAAAATTTTCTGATTGACCCAATTTGTCTAAGGGGATCGCATAAAAATTTATAAAGTGTAACTTTTTGAAAATTAATGCGAGGACTATTTCATTAACGTAGTCTTATTTCTTACCTTACTTTCAACATTTTTGCAATTTACATTGCAAACTTATCGCGTTTTACGCAAACGAGTTTTAAATTTTTGGGGCCCTAGTAAACCAAAATTGTGAAATTGGCCATGTTTTATTTTTATTTATTTATTTTTTTTTGTGGTACATTGTAATTCTTTGGGTTTCACACCTTATCGATCCAGTTCGTATTATTATGTCCGTATTAAATGATTTGCAAGTAATTTATACCAAAAATAAATGAACATTATTGTTTAGTAGTTCTCTCGAGCCGTTCTTGAGATACCATATATTTTACATATACTTGAAAACAGAAAGCTTGAATACACAATATGCAAATTATATTTTCATTTTTGATATAATTTAAATATAACTTGCTTTAAATGAATTTCAACAAAAATTATTACTATAATAGTATTAAGATTGTGTTTCTGTTTCATGAAAGATAAATTGTACCATTTTTAAATTACTAAAAAGTGGTTACATGCAAATAAAAATTCCATATTGAATTTAACCATTTTGTTAATTAAATTCTAATATAAAAATGCTTTTAATACTATTTTTAAACATATAAGATATAAAGTGTATGTGCAATTATTGAAAGTATTATAATCCACAATGTAAAGAAATAAATTTTGATTAATGATTGCTAATGTTTTTGGCACTAAACAATGTTGAACTAATTTACATTATTTAGAATTTGAATATTTCAAATCAGACTGTATTTATTAGTAATCTTAATGCAAATAATTTGTTTATAAATTGTAAATGTTATATATTAGTTACAACACTCAATATTACAAATTAAAAACTCGCTATAACTCACATTATATCCAGTAATATAGTACTGGATGCATACATCAATGCATACTTTATAGAGATCCTTATATAAATACAAGATTTAATACGATTAATTCTGTTACATAAAGTTAGGTGTTTTATTTTAAATATAAATGTACTACTTATTACGAAACATACAAGCAATTAAACTTATAACAGGAGAAAAATTTAAGAAGTTAAATGTTTAAATTTTAATATGACATTATAAAATTTATACCATGCATTATATTGTTTCAAATCAATGCTGTTCTAATAAGTATTATAATATCAATATTACTAACTATATGCAATACTGATCTTCTATGTAATTTGTATTAATTACATTGAAAAATTATGTTTTCTAAACACAATATCACGGGCAAAAAGAGGGCTACATTTAACTGTCTATACAAATTTATAATGATTTACATAAACTCAATTAAAAGTTAAGTATTTTAGAGAGTTCCTCGCTTGTGTTGAACAAATTAATACCTGATCTCCTAATAATGGCAAAGTGGTGATTTCCTAATAATGGCGAAGTGGTGATTTCCCAATAATGGCAAAGTAGTGATTTCCTAATAATGACAAGGAAAAATATTTGCAAGACAGAGGTTTGTATTTAAAACTGAGCGCTAAAGTATGAAGCAAAATTTAAAAAAATCTACTGTGGGCAGCACATGACTTTTGCTACAGACTCAAATTAACAATCTATTAAATTAAGTTTAATTGCTCAAATGAACACAAATACTTACTTGATCGAGTTTGAATTTTTAGCACGTCTTATTTCTTTCATTAGAAAAGTGATAGCGTTTCAAAACGTTAGAGTTTAAAATGTGAAGTTCGTCATATTCATTTCGTCTTTGAAAATGGCATATAAAACAACCATTTAAAGAATACTTTTAAGCATACTTAGTCTTTTATTTAAGATTTTGAAGGTCTTAGTCTTTTGTTTAAGATTTTAACGGCTTTGCGAGCAATATCACAAAAAGGGTAATTCTATTTTTAAGAATTGTGCCAAAATAATCAGCACAAAGACAACCCATAATATACGGGTTCCAGGGTAACCCATATAAGCAAAACCAACATACCAAATTTTAAGAAATTTGACAGAGCAGTTTTTAGCTACAGTAAAAATCATCGTTAGCTTCCCCAAATACCAAAAATCCTTAATATCGGAAGAGTGGTTGATATTAGGATAATAAGGCTAGTCTTACACAGATAGGCATAACACAGATGTCACACTGAGAATAGTTTTTTCGCATTCTAAAGTGCTCAAAAACTGTAGATCCTTTGAGAACGCGAGTTGCGATTTCCGACACGATTGCAGTATTTCCCTGTATATTACCATGTATTGTAGGGAAAGAAAAAAATATTCAAAATGCTAATGTTATTTTGAAACATTTAGCAGTTACAGTTACAATGAATTAATAAAAATATCGGGATTTTTTAGCCACCGTAAATGATAACAAAAACTCGGCCGGGGCTCCAGTCCAATGAAGTCGAAATTGTGTTTCGTGAATGACATTTTGCAAAATAAAACTCCAGTAAAATTCAATAAAATTATTCTAAATATGAAAAGTAAAATTATTCTATTATTTTTTTCAGACTCATTTGTTTCGTTAACAGGTTCTCAAAGCGTTGCAAATTACTCGCTAGCTGTTTACAGCTAGTTATCACTTTCAGTTTTTGCCTAGATTTTATCTGGATACTTCGACCATCTTATCAAAAATAATGATCTTATAAGTACATTAGAAATGCTACAACAGGGCAGTAACAGAATTAGTCAAATAGAACAAATATGTTTATCATAGCTTCGAAGTCTTAATTCACTCTTGCTATTTTCTTAAATAATATTTACAAACAATAGCAAAATAAAGTGAAAACTTATTCAACATATATTCATGCTATTTTTATGAATTTTATTTATAGATTACGAAATGACTCATATATTTAAACAAACTAATAAAAACCTTCGACCTGAGATATCTCACCTCGGTGATAAGACACTTGAAATTCTTTGCTTGTGTGATGCTCCTTTGACCAAACTGGTCTGGTTTGTGGTTTCGAAAGAGATGACTGAAGTGGAAATTCCAAGCAGAGGGTCAGTGCTATTGAAAGAGAAAGTCCGGCTCACTCACAGTTTTCTACTGGAGTCCCAAAACCAGTTATGTTACACAGAAGGGATGTAAGCAATCAAAGTTCGGTGGATATATGCGATAGGCGACTAAGTTGCTTTCGATTTCAATTTTCATATTAGATTTGTGAAACTCATAATGTGAACGATAAAACTCTTATAAGACAATATTTCTTAAAATTATCCTCCGGTATGCAATTTTTTAACATTTTATTATGTGAAAAATAATTTATCTGCGTTTCAACCGAAACAGTTGACAATCATTCCTTTAGTTTATGGATCTTCATTTTTTGTTGTTGTTGAGACCCAGACCGTCCGACCAACTAGAAAGGTGTAAGGTATCTGTTTGGACGGCCGGGAAGTGCCACCCAATTTAGACCGGAACCCAGTGGGGGAGGCATCTACAGGGACCTACCCTCCTTCCCCTACCACCAACCTCTCGGAAGGACATACGAACCCACATGTTTAACGTGATCGTACTCCGCGTGAACACAGCGGCAGTTTTGGCTGTGGTGGGAATCGAACTCGGGCCTACCGAGTGCAACTCCCGCGTGCTAACCACTGGGCTACCGCGCCCTCATTTTTTGGTGCTGTGTTTTTCAATATTTTTAAAATTATTTTTTTTTGTGTGTGTGTAAAGAGTTTCCATGATTTAGTCCACCGATTTTTTTTTCTTGTTTCAAGCTTAATAATTTATTCCTGTTCATTAGAGAACTTATATGTTATGAATATTTTTTAATTACTTCTGTAACAGAAAATTTTCTGTCTTAAAACTCCACTATTTCAGCATGTATTTTTACTTTATTTTCAAGCACATCTGGAACACCAAAAGCTACACCGTTTATTATTTGATTTGACTTATTTTCCAAAATATGTTCAATATAATGATGCTTAAGGACCTTGGCAATTCTTTAACATTTCTTTAACAAATAAGCAAAAAGCAAGTCTTAGGATACACACTGTAATGAACCTTGCTGTCCCAACCGGGAATCGAACCCTGGATCTTCAAACTGACCGGCCGACAGTTTACCGTTGAGCTACTGGAACGAAATTGCAAGCTCTTATCGTCAAAATGAGCTTTGCATTCTCCACCCTTTAATATCTGATTGGCAGACAACTAACAATCTAACAGACCACCTCCTGCTATTTTTACTTCAGGTTAACCTCCTGCTACTAGTATTTTCACCTAGGTTAGTAATCTGCGTGGTCGTTATCCTCTCAATTTAAAATCGGCGCGCAATTTTCTAGATTCCAGTGAATCCGTATTAGTCGTTCTAGGATCACTTTCAGACCACCAACAAGCTTATGAGTAGATTCTGCTCTCAATTTTGATCAATGAATCTCTTTATTTCATTCTTATTAACTTATATGAACTTATTGTGTTCCTTTCATATTTTCTGGTATAAAAAAAAAAAAAAAAAAAAAAGAAGCTATGCTAACTGTTCTTATTTTCTTGGTTCTTTTTTTTTCTTTTGACCCTTTTTATTTGTATTTTTTATTTTTTCTAATTTTTCTTTTCTAAATTTTAATCTAAATTTCTGTTTTTGTTTTTCATGTGCCTAACTTCTTTTTTCTTTTCATATATTTTCTTTTTATATATTTTCTAAATTTTACTTTTAAAATTTTATTATTTTCTTTAATTTTAATCTATTTTTCATTATGTTATTATACCTCAATCTAAATTTTATTTTTTAATGATCTTTTTATCTATATTCGCAATAACTCGTTTCCCATTTTTGTAAAATGGACGTACTTGTCAAGTTCAAATATAATGTTCGTTCGTTACTAATTCCCCCGTGGTGAAGGGGCGTCTACGCACCACGTCCACAAGACCCCCCCAGGTCCCAATTAATTCTTCAAGATATATCTTTTTAGATGTATATAATCTGTAGCCGTAGTTTCTTCATTGCTAATGCAGGTCAATTAGCATATGGTAGGGCTGTCTCTAAAAATCTTTCTTTAATATATACCAAGAGGGCGAATTTTTGGGTCTTGATAATCCGATATTATAAAACATTCACTGCATACATACGAACATTATTTACATTAACAGCATCAGCTCTGTAGCATCTATTAATTCACTTTTTATCCAATGATTAATCATTTCTTGGAAAATTATGAAGAGCAATGCTCTTTCCTTTTTGACCAGTGAAGAACAACAATGAAAAATAAGTCCTTTCCTTTGTAGTTTCCTATTGTATTTTTGCACATCGCAATAGTGCATAAAGCTATTTTACAAATTTAATTTACTTGCGTAAGAATTAGCACTAACAACTTAACTAATTACTCATTTTATAGTAATTAACAGTTAATTACATTTTATAGCTAGTATTGGATGACTTATTATAAAGAAATCAAATTTATATTCAATTTATAGCAATAGTATAACAAAGAAATAGCTGATAACTTAGAACTGAGATGAAAGCGCAGATAGGTTTTTGACCAAATATACCCAGTGACGTCACTAGTACGACACCCACGGCCAACTGGAATGACAGGCCTCGCTGAAGCAGATGTCACGTGACCAATGTAGTCTCAGAAAAAATTACGACTTTTGCGCAATTAAAAATTTTGACACAGCTTAATTTTCAAAAATATTGGTCCCATAGCGAAAATAAGTATAACGTTTTCACTGGGAATTATGTATATGCTAACACTGAAATTTGCTGAGCGTTTTGCGCTAAAAGACTAATTAAATTGAACGTTAATCTGCTGGAATACAAATGAATATGTTAGGTATTTTCCTTATCAACTTTAAAACGTAATTTCAATTCGAAAATTTTAATTTGTACAGCATTTATACAGTTTCACAATCCAATGTAATATTTTTATGTTTGGCAGAAATGTAGTAGATGTCAAATACCTGAACTTTCTAGACTGCACCAATCTGCAAATAGAGTTGGCAGATTTATTGGCTAATGAATGGTGCAAAAATTAATGGATTGCACATTGAATGTTTGGGTTACAGAGCAATATATGTCTTTTATATTACTTAACTTAAAATATCAAACTCTTGGAGTCCGAGATAGATGGTTAAGGCGCTAGGATCGCATACAGTAGCATTGGATTCGATTCCCGCCACTTAAAACTATTTCCATGTCTACGCAGAGTATGGACATGTCAAGCTTTTAGGTCGAAAAGTCCAACCGACAGGCGATGGGTTATGGGAAGGATTGTACGATCCCTACTGTGGTTGCCATCTCATTGAGTTCCAGTCTTAAATTAGGTGCCACAATTCAAGACGTCCCAAAAGTTACCTTACAACTTCAGGCAGGTCGGATGGTCTGGGTAGGGAAAAATCTCGGGGGAATCACACAGGGTTGACGCAGGTTCGATCCTCGATGCCACTTAAAACTGTATTCGTGTCTAGGCGGAGTATGGGCACATTAAACTTGTAGGTCCAAAAGTTCAACCGAGAAGATATGGGTTAGGGGAAGGCCTGTGGTTGCCACTCCAAGTGTTCCAGTCTAAATTAAATGCTACTGTTCCAGCTGTCTGAACAGTTAGCTTACACCTTCGGATAGGTCTGACGGTCTGTGTAGAAAAAAAAAACTATTAGGCTGAGATAGCCCAGTAGTTAAACAATTTAGGATCGCACACGGTAGACTCGGGTTCGATCCCTGCCACCCAAAACTATCTTATTGTCTACGCGGAGAATGAATACGTTAAATATGTGGGTCAGAAGTCCAACCGGGAGGTGATGAGCTAAGAGAACCATGGTACGGTTCCTGTAGTTGCCACACCTATTGGGTTTACTGTCTAAATTGGGTGCCACTGTTCAGACCATCCAAACAATTATCTTACCCTTTCGGGTAGGTCGGGCGATCTGGGTGATGAAAAAATAATCTTGAGTGGACCGCACACGTTAGAACCTCGTTCGATCCTTGACGCCGCACCAAATTACCTTCGTGTCTATGTGGAGTATGAGAACGTTAAAACTATAAGTCTGTAGGAATTGATCTTGTTAGTCCCGAGCCAGGCCCGAACTCGGGACCCCGTGCTTACAAGACCGACATTATAAGATTAGAGCAAAAGCTAGCTTCGACTCCGAACTTATAATTCGGGTATCTTAGCATCTTCGATCGATGTCTTTGGCAGGAGCAGATGTCGTCTGCTGCCACAAGTCCAATAGCTCATCTGAGAGGTGATAGGTTAGGGATAGATGGTACCGTTCCTGTAGTTGTCACCCCATTGGATTCTGGTCTAAATTGGGCACTGTATACGCAAGTACTACATACATAATTTTTATCCGACCACGTACAGCAATGAAAGCCGCTTGTAAAATATCAAATTACACTAAAAGTCCCACTATTCAAATTTAAAAAAATCGGATAAGTTTTTCTAGAGTTATAATCAGACAATGAATATCAATAAAGGATGAGGGAGTGCAGTACACGCAAATTTTTACAACCACATTTAGCAGAAAATTTGCACTTTAAAACATTAAATCACACTATGTGTCCATATTAGAAAAAAGAATCGTTTAGATTTTACAGATTAGATTTATCGTTATATAAAACTTAGTCACTTCGCTTCATTAAGAAAAAAACAAGAAAGATCAATTATGCATAAAGGACTGATTATGAAACACTTTCCAACTGCAATGCAATTTTATTTAAATATCTCTAAAATGCGATCTATTCAGTGGTAATATTTTTAAAATTATCACCGCACTACAATAGTTTATTATATTTGAAAACTTAAAACTTCATTGAAAAAAAAAATGAACTTTATTCAAATGACGTCATTGAAATATAAATTGCCTGGCGCTCTCTATGTAAAAGCAGTAAATATTTCATTCATACACTTTTATTCGATTCTTTTCATTCATCATAATTCTACACTAACTTATTTTGCTTTAAAACTTAAAATCATGGAGGTGGTAAAAGTAATTTAACTCTATGTTTAAAACTTTATCGGAAAACTCAGCTATAAAATCGTCTGCTTCTCTATGTAAAATCAGTGAGTGTTCCATTCATATTAGCTATATTGCAGACTTCAGAGCTACATAATTTTGCGTTAAAGAAATTCAGCAATTCTTATACAACTCATCTTACAGCTTGATGTGTTTACATTCTCCGTAAGTGAAAATTTAGCTTCATTGTAGAAATAATCAAAGTTTAATGATCATTTAAACTCAAATATATTGTTATTGCATTGTTTCAGAATATAGATGCACAGGAATTAATCAAAAATAAAGCGGTTTTAGGATGGATACAACACTAAACATAAATTAAAAAGAACTTCAAAAATCACAATTTTGATACAAGATTGATGCCATATTTTATTTTGAAGTGGGTCACGTGATATCTTCATATATATGGGTGTAATTATTTTTTTAATTTTTATTTAAAAAACTACCAAAAAGATTTTGGTGAAATTTTTTTCATATTTTTATGGAATAATTTGAATATTTCCTAAAACTTTCGAAGCCATTTGTGAATTTTAAATTCGGTTAAAAAATGATTGAAAAATTAGTTCTCATAGAGTTCAATGTATTTCATTTTTTCAGCTCAGGTTCAATCCAAAACCAGTTGGCTGATATTATTCATTTATATTCCCATATATCCCATAGACCGTCTGAACAGCATACTAAAATTTCATTTTGATAAAGTTATTTTTACGGCAGTTATCGTGCGAACGGACAGATAGACAGATAGAATGAATAAAATCATAAACACTTTTCAACTAAGGTGTAAAAGTGTTAAAAATACCTATGTTAAAATTATGTAAAAGAGAATGTGAGAGCTCGCACTTCAGATAATCGAGGTTATAGAGCACTTGACCCAAACATATAATGTTGCAAGCAAAGCAATAGATAACAAACTATTTAAAACGGGAAATACGTGTACTTGTAAATATGTATCGAGATAATTATAGTAAAATCAATCATATAATCATATTAAAATCAATCAAACACAGTATATTTAACATATATATTGCAAATATGTGTACTATATACGAGAAAAGCAGAAAAACCCACTAAAATAAATTATCTCTCCTTTTTCTTGTTTAATACTAGAAAGTATCAAAAAATAGACAGCATACTATAAAAAATGTCTGTCTAATTAAGACACCATATAGTCATTAGAATTCTGAAGAAAATATATGTGTAAAAAATATTAATAAATTATAATTTACAAATGGAAATAAATATACAAAGGCAATTAAAAATAAATCCAAAAATTTCAATGAATTGTATAGTACGGGTGAAATCAAATAAGTAAATTAAAAATTTAATTACCATTGGATTCTGATGATGAAAACATTTTACGAACCATGGTATGGAACTGATAAATATAAATAAAATTTATTAAAAATTCTATACATGTAATATAACACGTTTGAAACACACTTAGGTAATAAAATATTAACTTTGTAATATTATAATTTTTTTTAACTACTGCTATATATTCGAGAATGAGTTAAAATGTTTATAAACATACCATACCTCCAGATTATGCAGCTAACATATTTTTTATACATTTATTTATTCAAAAAATATAGCTCGTTATAAAATTCTTTAAAATATTAATTTAAAAAAAAATATAGTCATTTTAAACAAATAACTATTTTGTTTTTCAATCCAAGTTTTTTACGACTCGTAGTCCTATTCCCGAGCTTTTCTTCCTTGTATGTAAAATTATCAAATTATAAAAAAGAAAGATAAAGGTCTGTAAATATGAAAATAAGCTGAAATTTAGAACAATTGCATTTTAAATTAGCTGTAACTTAGATAAAATTATGTGCGTTTTACAAGCATATTACGAGTAGTCTTAATGAAATGTTCACTTACTAAATCCATGAAAATTTTCTTAAATCCCAACAGCGTACATCGAGCAAAATATATTCTAAAAATGTAAGTTAAACTCTGTAGTTTGGTGCATCATAAAGCATATAATACAATTCATAGTTAAACTTATACATAAATAGAAATTTCACAGCTAACACGAATGTTGATCCAAACATTCTAATGGCGATTTCCTCAATCCTTGCAGATAAAGCAGGGTTTCTTTGATCACGTGGTATTTTGACTGTCAGAGCCGTTATCTCTAGTTAGCCGTGTCCTACACTTTTCTAAAGGGTTTCGCATCCATGTATCAAGCAGACAACCCTTGACCCCCCAAGGACGGGGAAACCCTGTTTTATCATTCGTTCCGTATGCTGCTAGAATTATTTTAAAAATTTATGAGGTTTCACATAAAAGTGCATAATTAATGAACGAAATACAGCAAAAATATAATTTTTCAATTGGAGCAGTATGTAATATTCAAAGAAACATCTGGTACATTATGAAGATGAGATTGTCAGTTTATTATTTTATATCATCGCAATATAAAGTTGGAAAAATTTTAAACACACGAAATATATATATATTAAAAATTTACGAAAATTCGACTATTAACAGTATGGATTCCGTTCAAAACTTATTTGAAAGAAAAGTTTTCGAACTTTCCGATGGTGATGATTTCGCTTTAAAATATGACACGCTGAGATAATATTTTAGAGCGCCAAGGATAATATTCAAATAAACATCTGGTAAATTATGAAGATGGAATTGTTAATCCATTATTCTATATCGCTTTAATTTACGAAAATTTGATTATTAATCGTATGGATTCTGTTCAAAATTTGTTTGAAAGAGAAGTTTTCAAATTTTTCGGTGGTTTCCAGATAGAAACGCTCAGATAACATTTTCGGTCGCTGAGGAACGCATTTGTGAGAAAATTAAAAAATCTGATGTGGGCAGCACATGACTTTCCCTGCAGACTTATATCCACATTCTCTTTATTTTAATTAAATTTAATTTACTTTTAATTCAATTTTCGTTATCATTCGGAAACTGGACTTATTTTCAAAGGCGGCGTAGAGAAAATACGAAAAAGCTAAAATATCTCGAGAACGGCTAGTCCTAGTGTAATGGAGTTGGTCTTATTCTTTTCTTCGTTAAAAATTACGTATAAAACAAGCCTTTAATGGATATATTTGAGCATACGTAGTTCTTTATTATAGAATTTGACGATTTTTGCGGGCCATTTTGTAAAAAAAGGAAGGTTATATTTTTTTCTGAATCATACCAAAATCTAATCAGCATCAAGGTAACTCACAAGTGACATATCTACTGAATTTTGTAAATTTCGGTCCATTAGTTTTTGAGTTAGAGTGGATACTTACATTGCACAGACAGACAGACACACACACACAGACGTCACGCTATAAATAGTTTTTTCGTATTCTAGAGGTCTCGAAGCGATCCATCGAAAACTTGAGTTGCGATTTTCGGCATGATTCCAATACTTTCCCTATACAATACCATGTATTGCAGGGAAAGTAAAAATTAAATAACACCGATGTGCCTTTTCCAGGGTCCTAAAGTACCCGTGTACCAAATTTCATGGCCGTGTGTCGCTTAGATTTTACGCTTAGATGACACAAACAAACATACCGACATTTTTCTTTTTTATTATAGATTAAATCATAAGAGTGATAAATAGCCAGCTATCTGTTGAACTATGCAACTCGCTGATACATCGAATCCAGAATTTTAAATTATAAATTTCTATACGCAGCTACTAATGCATACCTTCTATTAATATACACTAAATAAAAAAAATCTGATATGCGTAATAAAAAATCATCTGGTAAAGATGAGTGTATCTCATGACTGCTGTAAAGAAATATATTAAAAAAAACCTTTGACGTTGAACGAAAAATCGTGTGCTACGTTTCTGAATGACCTCATGATAAATGCCATTCTGTGTAAAATATTGTTTATTATTGAACGACCTTCCTTGTAGTCCAGCTGTTTTTGTGTCAACTTTCATCTGATTGGATTTTCGAGAACTTGATTATATGCAACATAACAAGCTCATCGAGATTACATCGGGCGTGCTCGAATGTTTGTTCCTGAGATTTATTAATAATTATGGCGTGATGCTTGAATTATCGGAAAGGCGACGCTTAAGCAGAATCGACAGATTTTCATCACTTGGAGTTAATTTAGTTCTTGGTAAGAAGACAACATCGCCGCATTCAGAAACAATTTCCGCAGTTGTGAAATTTACATGGAGTTCAGTGATCAATAGAAGAGTATAGTTGCAAAATTCTTGTTTGGGATTCAAATTTCTGAGCAGTATTACGATTACTCTTTTGTTTGATGTGAATACCATCTATGGTTGAGGTATCTCTGTTTAAATCGGAGCTTTACGAAAAATGTAAATACTTTAGATGCTTATATCGCAGAACCTAATATATAAAAATGTAAATATTTTTTACTTGTTTTGTCGGAAATGGGACATGAAAATTATGAATATATAAAATGATTTCACTACTTTAATGTTTAGAACCTTTTTTTAAATGAACTTTAAATCGTTTTATTTGTTTTCGTCCAAGCGGATTTTTGCTTCACTTTCACTCAAAATATAAATAAATAGATATAAATAATAAGCAACAAAACTGTTGGGAATCCAGTTTCTAAATATATATATATATATATATATATATATATATATTTACAAACTTCTTATCGTTTTCTAGCCATCATCTTGTCAAGCTAAGAAATATTGAAATTTTTCAGGTCTTCAAGTTTGCAATGCTTATATTTCGAAAAATAAATGCTAGCTATGAACAGTAAGCAATAAATTATAATCTTTAGCAAACTCTACAAGAAAATATAATTTGATTTTGGAACGAATTTTTAGTTTTTGAACTATATAGTGTTGTTATACTTAAAATATTTTAATACTTTAATCTGTAAAAGTGTCCCAATAGGTTTCCCAAGTTTATAGATTCACCTTAATCTTAAATATTGCCAGAAATATTGTATAGTTTTAATTTATATACTACCAAGAAAGTTAGTAAAATAATTTCATATTTTGACGTGAATTATATGATCGGGGTATTTAGCTGAAATAGGATTAAAAACTAATAGTGTTCGCTAAACATGTTAGATATAAACAAAACGTGAGTTTTTTTATAGTATTCTATAGTAAATTTATAGTAATATTAATATTATTATAATTAATAATATTTTTATAATTATTTTATAGTATTTCATAGTAAAACGTGAGTTTTTCTACTAGAAGTGTTAGTAATAAAAAAAAGTGAGCAATTTGTATACCCCTATAAGGATATATAATTGGATGTCGGATTTTGTTCTTAGATTTCAAAATGTAGTGGTTTTAATTTCGATATTTTATCATTTTGAACTATATTTTGAAAGTGTGGCTCTAATTTCGATATTTTAATATTTTGAACTCTTTTGAATATATCTAAAGACGACAAACTACCTATATAAGTAAACAAGAAAGATCAATCATGCTTAAAGCATTAAATTTGAAACACTTTCCAACTTCAATGCTATTTTATTTAAACATGTCTAAAATGCAATACATTCCTCAGTAATATTTTAAAACTTATCACAATACTGCATTAATTTATTATATTTGAAAACTTAAACCTTCATCGAAAAAAATGAACTTCATTCAAATGACGGCATTGAAATATAAATTGCCTGGTTTAAATATCTCTAAAATGCGATACATTCCTCGGTAATAATTTTAGAACTATCATAATACTACGATAATTTATTATATTTGAAAACTTCATCGAAAACAACTGAAATTCATTCAAATGACGTCATAGAAAAAATAACACGCCTGGCTCTCTCTATAAAAGCAGCATTTCATTCATAACATTTCCCATTCATTTCATTCATCACAATACTGTAATAATTTATTTTATTTAAAAATTAAGACCATGGAGCTACAAGTAATTAAACTCTATGCTTAAAACTTCATCGAAAAAAATCGTCCTTCTCTTTGTAAAATCAATGAATGTTTCATTCATATCAGCTATACAGACTCCATGAGCTAAATAATTTTATGTTAAAGAAATACAGCAATTCTAATACAACTCATTCTACATATTTTGCTGTTTACATTTTACATAAGTGAAAAATAAGCTTCGTTGTAGAAATAATCAAATTTGGATGAGCACTTAAACTCAAATATATTGTAATTGCGTTGTTTCAGTATGTAGATGCACAGAATTTAAGCAAAAATAAAGTGGTTTTAGGACGGATACAACACTCAATATGAATTAAAAAAAACTTTAAAAATCACGATTTTGAGGCAAGATGAATGGCATATATTATTTTGAAGTGGGTCACGTGATCTTTTCATATCATGGTCACGTGATCGCATCATATACGAGGTGTAATTATTATTTTAATTTTTATTTAAAAAACTACTGAATATATTTCGCTGAATTTTTTTTTTTATATTTTATAGAACAATTTGTATATTAAGTAAAATTTTCGAAGCAATTTGTGATTTTTAGATCCGCTTAAAAAATGTTTGAAAAATTAGGTCCCATAGGGCTCAATGTATTTCATTTTTTCAACCCGGGTTCAATCCAAAACTAATTGGGTGATATTATTCATTTATATTCCCATATAGGTCCTACAGACCGTCTGAACAACATACTAAAATTTCATTTTGATTTAGTCATTTTTACGGCAGTTATCGTGCTAACGGACAGACAGACAGAATGGATGAATAAAGTCATAAACACTTTTCAACCTTGTTGTAAAGTGTTAAAAAGTTATTAATGCAAAACCATTTCGGCTCCATCGCACTGGAGCCACTGCCGATTTTTAGCAACAGCTTAGTAGTGGCATGCTTATTGGAATTTGATCAGGTAGAATTTCAAGTGGATGTACGTCGTTTGACTCATTATACCTGATTGATTTAGAGATGTAATAGATTAGGGGATTTACTCAGAGTTTTCCGATAATTTATAAGATTCATATTTTCTGATGATTATACGATTCTTATCTTTTAATGATTATACGATCTTATCTTCTAGTGATATATATACGATATATATACTTCTAGTATACAATTATTATCTTCTAATGATTATATTCGTCGGAGCTAAAATAATTCTTTTTCCCAGTTCTTCAACTAGCATGTTGCTCAAGTTTTCGTTATAAATGTCTTTAATCAAGTTTTTTTCTGTTACAATTTACCGGAGGATTTTAATTATTATTATTACCCACGTCGTACCTCACTCAAAGAGTGTTGAGACCCAGACCGTCCAAGCTACCAGAAAGGTGTAAGGTAACTGTTTGGACGGCCGGGAAGTGCCACCTAATTTAGGCCGGAACCCAGTGGGGGAGGCATCCATAGGGACCGTGCCATCCTTCCCCTACCACCAACCTCCCGGAAGGACTTACGGACCCACATATTTAACGTGATCGTACTCCGCATGAACACGGCGGCAGTTGTGGCAGCGTGCAAATTCAGCGCGCAAACCACCGGGCTACAGCGCCCGAAATTTGCCAACAGCACGCGGTGTTCCCAGGTCACTCAAAGAGTGTACAGCAGTTACAACGGATGGCCAGGAAAAACACAGGAATAATTAAATATACACTAAGAAATATAGGGACAATAAAGACTTGGTATTAACTTGGTATTCACTAATCCAGGTGTCTTAATTGACATATAATCATCTTTTCGTTTTTTTTGTTGAAACGCAAATGTAAGAGGTTTGTGATCGGTGTATAAGATAAATTCTCTTCATTCTATCATGTGCCGAAAATGCTTTACGGCAGAAAATCGGCGAGAAACTCACGGTCGTAAGTGCTGTACTTAACATTCTGCGGCATTTAACTTGTGTGAAAAAAATGTTAATGGGTATAATTTTTACTTTCCCTGCAATACATGGTAATGTATAGGGAAAGTATTGGAATCATGCCGAAAATCGCAACTCGAGTTTTCGACGGATCTACACGTTTCGAGACCTCTAGAATGCGAAAAAACCATTTTTAGCGTGACGTCTGTGTGTATGTCTGTGTGTCTGTGTGTCTGTGTGTCTGTCTGTGTGTCTGTCTGTGTGTCTGTCTGTGCAGATTTTGTATCCACTCTAACTAAAAAACTAATGGACCGAATTTCACAAAATTTTGTAGGTAAGTCACTTGTGGGCGGGGCTGGTGCTGATTAGTTTCGGGTACGATTCGGAATAAAAGAACCCGCCTTTTTTGTGAAATGGCCCGCAAAAGTTTGTATCCACTGTAGCTGAAAAACTAATGGACCGAATTTTACAAAATTCGGTAGATGAGTCACGTATAGGTCACCCTGGTGCTGATTAGATTTTGGTACGATTCAGAAAAAAATAACCTGCCTTTTTTTGCAAAATGGCCCGCAAAAATTGCCAAAATCTAAAATAAAAACTGGGTATACTCAAATATATCCATTAAATGCTGATTTAATACGTAATTTTTAACGACGAAAAGAATAAGACCAACCCCATTACACTAGGACTAGCCGTTCTCGAGATATTTTAGTTTTTCCTACTTTCCCTACGCCACCTTTGAAAATAAGCCCGGTTACCGCATGAGAACGAAAATTGAATTAAAAGTGAAATAAATTTAGTTAAAATAAAGAGAACGTTAATATAAGTCTGCAGGGAAAGTCATGTGCTGCCCACATCAGATTTTTACTTTCCCTGCAATACATGGTAATGTATAGGGAAAGTATTGGAATCGTGCCGAAAATCGCAACTCGAGTTTTCGACGGATCTACACGTTTCGAGACCTCTAGAATACGAAAAAACCATTTTTAGCGTGACGTCTGTGTGTGTGTCTGTGTGTCTGTCTGTGTGTCTGTGTGTCTGTGTGTCTGTCTGTCTGTCTGTCTGTGCAGATTTTGTATCCACTATAACTAAAAAACTAATGGACCGAATTTCACTAAATTTTGTAAGTAAGTCACTTGTGGGCGGGGCTAGTGCTGATTAGTTTTGGGTGCGAGTCGGAATAAAAGAACCCGCCTTTTCTTGCGAAATGACCCGCAAAAGCTTGTATCCACTCTAGCTGGAAAACTAATGGACCAAATTTCACAAAATTTGGTAGATATGTCGCTTGTTGGCCACCCTGGTGCTGATTAGATTTTGGTATAATTCGAAAAAAAATAACCTGCCTTTTTTTGCAAAATGGCCCGCAAAAATCATCAAAATCTAAACCTAAGATTTACGTATGCTCAAATATAGCCATTAAATGCTTGTTTAATACGTAATTTTTAGCGAAGAAAAGAATAAGACCAACCCCATTACACTAGGACTAGCCGTTCTCGAGATATTTTAGTTTTTCGTATTTTTCCTACATCATTTTTGAAAATAAGTCCAGTTTTCAAATGAGAACGATAATTGAATTAAAAATGAATTAAATTTAATTTAAATAAATAGAACGTGAATATAAGTCTGCAGGGAAAGTCATGTGCTGCCCACATCAGATTTTTACTTTCCCTGCAATACATGGTAATGTATAGGGAAAGTATTGGAATCATGTCGAAAATCGCAACTCGAGTTTTCGACGGATCTACACGTTTCAAGACCTCTAGAATACGAAAAAACCATTTTTAGCGTGACGTCTGTGTGTGTGTCTGTGTGTCTGTGTGTCTGTCTGTCTGTGCAGATTTTGTATCCACTGTAACTAAAAAACTAATAGACCGAATTTCACAAAATTTGGTACGTAAGTCACTTGTGGGTGAGTCTGGTGCTGATTAGTTTTGGGTACGATTCGGGATAAAAGAACCTGCCTATTTTTGCGAAATGGCTCGCAAAAGCTTGTATCCACTCTAATTAAGAAACTAATTGACCGAATTTCACAAAATTCGGCAGAAGAGTCATTTGTAGGTCACCCTGGTGCTGATTTGATTTTGGTATGATTCAGAAAAAAATAATCTGCATTTTTTTGCAAAATGGCCCTCAAAAATCGTCCAAATCTAAACTAAAGAACTACGTATGCTCAAATATATCCATTAAATGCTTGTTTAATACGTAATTTTTAGCGAAGAAAAGAATAAGACCAACCCCATTACATTAGGACTAGCTGTTCTCGAGATATTTTAGTTTTTCGTATTTTCTCTACGCCACCTTTGAAAATAAGTCCGGTTACCGAATGAGAACGAAAATTGACTTAAAAGTGAAATAAATTTAATTAAAATAAAGATAACGTGGATATAAGTCTGCAGGGAAAGTCATGTGCTGCCCACATCAGATTTTTCATTTTGCTTTTGTTGCAATGCCGATTCGATCGCTACTGAAAATGCGTCTACGGAAAGTGAAAATTCACCATTGGTTGTAGGATAAGTTGATAGTGATGCACTTGAAAGTAAGTTTTTAGATGCTTTAAAAGCAGTTTTCGTGCTTTCCGTCCACTGTACTTGCTAACTGTAGTGTCTTTTGTTTCCAGTTATTAAATCGTACAGAACTACTCATGTTTCTACTACTTATGAACTACTTATGTAAAAGTTTAAAATCGCTAAAAATCTTCTTAAATCCTGTACAGTTTTATATAGTGGAAAATTTGTATGGTAGATATACTCTGTCTAACAAAAGAGAAATGCCTCCTGCTGCAACCAGGAATTTTACTTGAAATTGGCCAAAAACGCTTTTGGGAGTATGTATTTACTACTACTCCGTTTTGCGAAAAACGCACAAGGGTAAGTGCTATGCGTAGGTGTTTGGCTTCGTTTTCTGAAGTGATTAAGCAGTCGTCGATACATACAAAACAAAAATCTAAATTATGTAAGACTTCGTACATGAATCTCTGAAAGGTTTGAGCAGCATTACATCAACCGAATGGCATGAATAGAAATTCAAATAGTCCGATCGGCGTAATCACCGCTGTTTACGGGACATCATCTTTTTCCACTGGAATCTGGTAGAATAAAGGAATGGAAGAATAAAGCACAAGAAGGTAGTTTGAAAAAGTTTGAGTCAGTTCCAAAAGACTGTTATAAAATAATTCATAAAACAGTTATTGATCATTTCACAATATTAGAGCAAAGAATTCTTCATTACTTTCCAAATTTAAAAATAAAAAATCTGATGTGAGCAGCACATGACTTCCCTGCAGACTGAAATTCCTATTTTCTTTATTTCTTTAATAATTCATTAGATTCAGTTTAATTGCACCAAATAACACTAAATTTGAATTTTTAATTCAATTTTTGTTTTGATTTGGTAATTGGACATTTTCCCGAAATCGGTGTAACAAAAATGCAAGAAATCTCAAATATCTTGAGAACAGTTAGTCCTAAAGTAAAATGGAGACTGTTATATTCGTTTTTCATAAAAAATTGCGTATAAAACAAGAATTTAATTGATACATTTGAGCACACTTTTTTTTAAAGATTTTGGCGATTTTTGTGCGGGCCATTTCGTAGAAAAAGGCAGGTTGTTCTTTTCCGAATCTTACCAAAATCTAATCGGCACCATAGTATCCCACAAATAACTTATTTACCAAATTTTGTGAAATTTGGTCAATTAGTATTTTAGCTAGAGCGGATAAAGGAAATTTTTACGGGCCATTTCGCAAAAAAAGGCGGGTTCTGTTTTTACGAATCGTACTAAAAACTAATCAGCACCAGGGTCACATCCAAGTGACTTACCTACCAAATTTTATGAAATTCGGTCTATTAGTTTTTGAATTAGAGTGGATACATACATTACACAGACACACAGACATACACACAGACAGACACACAGACATGCACACAGACATACACACAGACAGACACACACACATACGTTACGCTAAAAATAGTTTTTTTGTATTCTAGAGGTCTCGAAACGTGTAGATCCGTCGAAAACTTGAGTTGCGATTTTCGACATGATTCCTATACTTTCCCTATACATTACCATGTATGGCATGGAAAGTAAAAAAATTGATTGGATTCGAAATCCATTTATGATAAACGACACATCGGTGTATGAATTATCTTTGAAAGAAGAGGCTGAATTCGGTGTGTATTAATCAAGATTTAATGTCAAAACATTCAGAAGAATCAATTAATTCATTCTGGATTAATCTTAGATACGATTATTCGGCAACATCACAAGAAGCTTTAAGTGTGTTATTACTATTTTTCACGTTTTATTTGTGCGAATTCGGATTTTCGGCTTTGACCAACGTAAAAACGAAAAAAAGATCCAGACTTTTAAATCTACATCACGAAATGAGAGCAGCATCATCATTTTTACCCCCAAATATAAATGAAGTTACCAAAAACATCAAGCTCAAATTTCGCATTAAATGTAATTTACGCTAAATTCGAATTCGAGTTTTCGACGGAAGAGCACGTTTCAAGCATCCCTGATCACGAATCGAACATTTTTAAAGTTATATCTGTGTGTGTGTGTGAAAGTATGAGTGTGTGTGTGTGTGTGTGTTGTGTTGTGTGTGTGTGTGCGTGTGTGTGTGAGACTGTGGAGACGATAACTGACGACGAATGGACCAAGTCGAACGAAATTTGGTACAAAAATTGCAATCCGTAAACACTGGAAGCCTATTGTTTTTATAAGCAATCGAATGTTCAGAAACCCCTAAATTTTTGAGTGAAATTTTGAAAAAATCGTCAAAAAATCAAAACCTCTAATAAGGTTACTCAGATAGACATTTCTTATGTAAATTTTCATTAGAAAACGATTGACATAAATTTTAGAACGCTAATATGAACCGTTTTTGAGACATTGCACATTTTTCAAAAACTATAAAAAAATCATATAAAAAATCTGATGTGGGCAACACATGACTTTCCTTATATAATGTAATGAATTTACTACTTTTACAGTAAAAAAAAATAGGTTTTTCTTATAATAGATACTAATATTCTTTCCAAGATATTTAATTTTCGACAATTAGTCGTCATTTTCATAGATTTGGCGTCATTTTTATCCATTTGGCGAGAGTTTCGTTAATTTGGCAACATTTCAAAACACCGCCAAGTTGGCAACATTCCACCAAATTCGTCGCCAAAATCTCGCCAAACGTTATGGACGAAAAAATAAGTTATTCTTACAGCAGATAAATGACTATTGGCGTTCAAATACAAAAGTATTACTTAAAGTATCTTTTTTCAAGAATGAAACGAGCTAGATCCCATCACCCAATTTATCGCATGGTATTACATATGAAAAGTGAACATGTTTCTCAATAGGAAATTTTTATTTTTATTTTATATGACTTTTTGATAATTTTTTGAAAAATGTACAATATCTCGAGAACGGTTCATGTTAGCATTCTAAAATATATGTCAATCATTTTCTAATGAAAAATTACATAAGAAATGCCTATTTGCGCAACTTTATTAGCGATTTTGATTTTTTGACAATTTATTCAAAATTTCATTCGAAAATTTAGGGGGGTTCTAAACATTCGATTGCGTATAAAAACAATAGGCTTCCAATGTTTACGGATTGTGATTTTTATACCAAATTTTGTTCGAATCGATCCATTCGCTCGTCAGTTATCGTCTCCACAGACTCACTGACACACACACACACACAGACATCACTTCAAAAATGTTTGATTCGTGATCAGGGATGCTTGAAACGTGCTCTCCTGTCGAAAACTCGAATTCGAATTTTCGACCCCGTCACAATACTTTCCTTATACATTATGTATATAAGGAAAGTAATAAAAAATAAATACTTCCTATTGAGAAACATGTTCACTTTTCATATGTAATATCATGCGATAAATTTGCTAACATCATTTTAGTGGATCTAGCTCGTTCCATTCATGAGAAAATATACTTTGAGTAATACTTTTGTATTTGAACGCCAATAGTCATTTATCGGCTATAAGAATGACTTATTGCTTCGTCCATAACGCTTGGCGAGATTTTGGAGACGAATTTGACGGAATGTCTTGGCGACTTTTTAAAATGTTACCAAATTAACGAAAATCTCGCCAAATGGATAAAAATGGCGCTAAATCAATGAAAATGACGACTAATTGATGAAAATTCAGTATCTTTGAAAGAATATAAGTACTTGCTATAATAACCTATTTTGTTTACTGTAAAAGAAGTAAATTCATAGCATTATATAAGGAAAGTCAAGTGCTGCCCACATCAGATTTTTTACTTTGTAATGCAATTTCATTTTATATTTCGTTGAAAATTATTATCGTATGCTATTTTTATAAAATATATTATAGGTACATCAATCAAGTAACCAAGTAAAATTCTTTTAAATTTATCTTATTGTTAGTGTGCCTTTACTTTTAAATTATTAAAAGTGTACCGTGGCGAAGAAAAGGTTGAGAATCACTGGTCTATGCAATGAATGTATCGACTTTAACTAAAAACTAATTGGCGAAATTTCATAAAATTTAATCGGCAAGTCCTTTGTGGGTGACCCTGGTGCTGATTAGAATTTGAGATGATTCAAATAAAAGAACTTGACTTTTTTTATTGAAAAGACCAGCAAAAAATGTCTGTATTCACTCTAGCTGAAAAACTAACAGACCAAATTTTACAAAATTTGGTAGATAAGTCACGTGTGAGTTTTCTGATTAGATTTTGGTCCTTTTGTGCCTTTTTTTGATAAATGGCCTGCAAAAATCGTCAGAATCTAAAATAAAAGACTACGTATGTTCAAATATATCAATTAAATGCTTGTTTTACACGTAATGTTTGACGATGAAAAGGATGAGATGAACCCTATTACACCGGGACTAGCCGTTCTCGAGACATTTTAGTTTCTTCGCAGTTTTGCTACGTCACCTATGAAAATATGTACAGTTACCAACTGAGATCGAAAATTGAATTAAAAGTGCAAATTCAGTGTCATTTATAATAATTATGGGTGTTATTTTGTGTAATTAAACTCAATTTAATGAATTATTCAAGAAATGAAGAAAATGTTCATATGAGTCTACAGTGAAAGTGATGTGCTGCCCACATCAGATTTTTTACTTTCCCTGCAGTACATGGTAATGTATAGGGAAAGTATTGATATCATGCCGAAAATTGCAACTAAAGTTCTCAACGGATCTACACGTTTTGGGACCTCTAGAATATGAAAAAACTGTTTTTCTGCATGACGTCTGAGTGTGTCTGTCTGTGCAGATTCTGTATCCACTCTAACTGAAAAACTAATTGACCGATTTTCATAAAATTTGGTAGGTAAGTCCTTTGTGGATCACCCTGGTGCTGATTAGATTTTGGTATGATTCGGGATTAAAGAACTTGTTTTTTTTTTGCGAAATAGCCCGAAAAAATTGTTAAATCTAAAAATAAAGGACTACGTAAGCTCAAATATATCAATTAACTGATTATTTTATACTTAATTTATGAGGAAGAAAAAAAAATCAACCCCATTACTCTAGGACTAGCCGTTCTCGAGATATTTTGCTTTTTTTTCATTTTCGCTACGACTTCTTTGAGTCCAGTCACCAAATGAAAACAAAAATTGAATTAAAATTGCAAATTCAGTGTCATTTAAAATAATTATGGCTGTTATTTTGTGCAATTAAACTCAATTGATTGAATTATTGCAGAAATAAAAAGAACGTGAATATGAGTCTGCACGGAAAGTTATGTGATGTCTACACCAGATTTTTAAAACAATGAACGAAAAAGACATGTTTGCTATATACGGGGAGTCAGCGGCCTATTGGCTAACAACAAAAGAATGTTGCATATACTGAGTAAATCTCGCGACGTGTCTTAATATGTGTTTTAATTTATAATTATAAACTTTTTATGGAAATCTTCTCTTATCTATCACTTTATAAAGCGAGCGGTTCTTAACCTTTTTAACACTTTGCAACAAAGTTGAAAAGTGTTTATGACTTTGTTCATTCTGTCTGTCTGTCTGTCTGTCTTTTCGTTAGCACGATAACTGCCGCAAAAATGACTTAATCAAAATGAAATTTTAGTATGTTGTTCAGACGGTCTGTAGGATCTATGGGAGTATAAATGAATAATATCACCCAAATAGTTTTGGATTGAACCCGGGTTGAAAAAATGAAATACATTGAGCCCTATGGGACCTAATTTTTCAAACATTTTATAAGCGGATTTAAAATTCACAAATGGCTTCGAAAATTTTAGATAATATTCAAATTATCCCATAAAATATATAAAATAAATTTCAGCAAAATATATTCAGTAGTTTTTTAAATAAAAATTAAAATAGTAATTACGCCTTTATAGCGACCACGTGACCATTATATGAAGAGACAGACAGACAGACAGACAGACAGATAGGGGAGTATTTAGGGAGTTTTTAATTAGTTTAGTTAGATAGGGGAGTTATTAGGGAGTTTTTAATTAGTATACAGACAGACAGACAGACAGAATGAACATAGTCATAAACACTTTTCAACTTTGTTGTAAAGTGTTAAAAAGGTTAAGAACCGCTCGCTTTATAAAGTGATAGATAAGAGAAGATTTCCATAAAAAGTTTATAATTATAAATTAAAACATATATTAAGACACGTCACGAGATTTACTTAGGGAGTTTTTAATTAGTATATGCAACATTTTATAGAAATCACGTGACCATTATATGAAGAGATCACGTGGCTCACTTCTAAATAAAATACGGCATTCATCTTGTGTTAAAATCGTGATTTTTAAAGTTCTTTTTAATTCATATTTAGTGTTGTATCCGTCCTAAAACCGCTTTATGTTTGCTTAAATTCAGTGCATCTACGTACTGAAACGAAGCAATTACAATATATTTGTGTTTAAATGATCATCCAAATTTGATTATTCCTACAACGAAGCCTATTTTTCACTTATGTAAAATGTAAACAGCAAAATATGTAGAATGAGTTGTATAAGAATTGCTGTATTTCTTTAACGCAAAATTATTTAGCTCATGGAGTCTGCATAGCTGATATGAATGAAATATTCATTGATTTTACAGAGAGAAGGACGATTTTTTTCGATGAAGTTTTAAGCATGGAGTTTAATTACTTGTAGCTCCATGGTCAAGTTTTTAAATAAAATAAATTATTATAGTGTTGGGATGAATGAAATGAATTGAAAAATGTTTGTGAATGAAATGCTGCTTTTATAGAGAGCGCCAGGGGTGTTATATTTCGATGACGTCATTTGAATAAATTTCAGTTGTTTTCGATGACGTTTACAAATATAATAAATTATTGTAGTATCATGATAATTTTAAAAATATTACCGAGTAATGTATCGCATTTTAGAGATGTTTAAACCAAGAAACTTATATTTCAATTCCGTCATTTGAGTGAAGTTCATTTTTAACACTTTACAACAAAGTTGAAAAGTGTTTATGACTTTGTTCATTCTGTCTGTCTGTCTGTCTGTCTGTCTGTCTGTCTGTCTGTCTGTCCGTTAGCACGATAACTGCCGTAAAAATGAGTTTATCAAAATGAAATTTTAGTATGTTGTTCAGACGGTCTGTAGGACCTATGGGAATATAAATAAATAATATCACCCAATTAGTTTTTTATTGAACCCGGGTTGAAAAAATGAAATACATTGAACCCTATGGGACCTAATTTTTCAAACATTTTTTAAGTAAATTTAAAATTCACGAATTGCTTCGAAATTTTTAGGAAATATTCACATTATCCCATAGAATATATAAAAAAAAATTCAGTAAAATATGTTAAGTAGTTTTTAATTAAAAAAATTATTTAATATAGGGAAAAAAACAAATTCAATTAAATTCTGACTTTGGGATATCTTCCAGAAAGAAAAGAGAGAGATATTATATAATAAATATCTCTCCATTTGTTTAAACGTTTTGCATATGGGAGTGGCTTCATATTTTAAAATAAATTTGGTAGATAACAATTTTTCATTTTTTTAAAATTTTATATAACTCTTCATGATAAATTTAATTGATGGCATTTTAAATGCACTTTCCTACGTCCTAGAGAGTTAAAATTTGGTACACAGCTTAAATTTGTTGAACATTTTATTCGACAAAAATTTGATGGATCTTTAAATATAGATCATACATTTTTTTCGAAATGGCCTGAAAATAATCCCCGTTCACTTCTATAAATCATTGGTGTAATATTGTTAAAAATTCTGATGTGGACAGCACATGTCTTTCTCTGCAGACTCATATTCGTTCTCTTTATTTATTCAATGATAATTTGAGTTTATCTGCACAACATAAGTATTTTAAATGACATTGAATTTACACGTTAAACTTAAATTTGGTTCTCATTTGATAGCTGGACTTATTGTCAAAGGTGGCGTAGCGAAAACGCGAAAAAACTAGAATATCTCAAGAACGGCTAGTCCTAGAGTAATGGGGTTAGTCTTATTCTTTTTGTTGTCAAAAATCACATATAAAATAGGAATTTAATTGATATAATTGAGCACACGTAGTCTTTTATTTTTATATATAACGATTTTTGCTGGCCATTTCGCAAAAATAGCCCGTTCCTTTTTCCCGAATCGTAGTAGAATAACCTACAAATGATTTATATACAAAATTTTGTTAAATTTGGTATATAAATCACTTGTAGGTTATTGAAATATTATACTCCAAATTTTGTTAAATTTGGTTCATTAGTTTTTAGCTAGAGTGGATAAAGGCAATTTCTGCGGCCATTTCGCAAAGAAGGCAGATTCTTTTATTACGAATCGTACTATAATCTAATGAACATCAGGATTTCCCACAAAAAACAAACCTACCAAATTGTATGAAATTCGGTCCATTAGTTTTTCAATTAGAGTGGATGTAATATCCACACAGACACACAGAAACATACACAGATACACCCTTACACACACAGACGCCTTCCTAAAAGTAGTTTTTTCGTGTTCTAGAAGTCCCAAAACGTGTAGATCCTTTGAAAATTCGAGTTCCGATCTTCGGCACGATTCCAATACTTTGAGTACATACACATACACATATATATTATCTGTGTATTATCTGTGTATCTAAATTCCGTGCCTATGCAATTACAATAGTTGTGATTTTAAATGATCCCTAAACTTTTATTATTTCTTCAAGGAAGCCTAATTTTAACATAAGCAGAATGCAAATATCTCAAGCGATTGTAAGATGAATTACATAAGAATTGCTGAATTTTTTTCACACAAAATTATTTAGCTCTGGAGTCTGGAATACAAGTTATATGAATGAAATATTCATTGATTTTGCATAAAGAATCAGATGATTTATATTTCGATACAGTTTTAAATATTTAAGTATAATAAATTACTGTAGTACTGTGATAATGTAAAAGATATTACCACTGAATGAATCACATTTTAGAAATTTTTAAATGAAATTACATTTCAGTTGGAAAGTGTTTCATAATCAATGCTTATGCATGATTGATCTTTCTTGTTTTTTTATGAAGGTTTAAGTTTTGAAATACAATAAATTAATGTAGCATTGTGATAATTTTAAAAATATTGCCGAGGAATGCATCGCATTTTAGAGATGTTTAAATGAAATTGCATTGAAGTTGGAAAGTGTTTCATAATCAATGCTTTATGCATGATTAATCTTTCTTGTTATAACTCTCCAGAAGATGAGCCACAATATTCACGCCTGCTCTATTCCCCTTTCCCTGAAGGAAGGCAATAGTCATAAATTTCTTTGAAACTACATTACACATTCATTGTATATATATATATATATATATATATATATATATATATGCAACTTCCATGAAATAGTGAAGCAACGACGGACGACGAAATATAAAGTACCTTTATCGTGAAAATATCAACTTTAAATACAAACAAACATAGCACGCCATTTTAGTTCCGCATTAAGTTGCGCATTGTATTAATAAAGTAACTGTATTTCCTTCCGAAAACAAGTTTTCAACAATCACTCAACTTCCCAGTGCAAATAAAGAGTAACAGGTAAAAGGTAAACTCACCGAAATTTGTATACAATATTTGAATGAAATTAAAATTGTGAAACAGTAGGTAACATAGATGCGCTACAATCCTACTAAACTTGAGAGAATGTTTGCCATTCCTCCTTGCATAAGCAAATTCGCAAGGAGGTTTCCCGCTAAGAATTCGGCGAATACAGCAGGAAGCATCGGCAGCAGTTTGTTGATTTCTTTCAGACCAGAGGAAAGAGCTATTACAATTTATATTTAGTAATATTTTATTTTAGTCGGGCAGTATCTCGAGTTCTAGTATAGAAAATTTTATGAACTTTGAAAGGTTACTAAATTTTAATATAACAAAAAATAAAATTCCAGAACTGTTTTGAAAATGTTGTTTTAAGACACTTGAGTGTCATTTTACTGCTGTGTATAAAGAGCACTAAATTCTACTCCGAGAGCACCAAAGTGTTCAGTGACACGCAGCTAGAATTTAGTGACAGACAATCCGCCAAGTTTTTTTCTTATTATTATTTTCTATTTTTTGCATAGTGGAATTAATGAATTCACTGCAAGTTGAGAATTCAGACAAAGAACAGTGGCGGTTCTTGACTTTATGAATGGGTGAAGCAGTTTCAGTGGCGGGATTTCCCCTCCTTTTCGACAACGAACACCATCGAAATACATCACGCTACTGACACACATGTGTAATCAAATATCATCCGAAAATAGCCATACGAGACTGAAAAATTCCCCACGTAATTATAATAATATAATAAATCATTCTGACGATAACTTTAAGTGAAGCAGCGCTTATCCTGCATCACCTCACAAGCCGCCACTGAAGAACACTTGGTTCTAGCCAGTTCAAATTAAAGAACTTTAGGAACAAAGCGACAAAAATTTTTGTGAGCCTTTCAAATAAGATTTGTTTTCTCTTTCGTTCGTTCACAATTCTTTAAATTGAGTTATAAAATACATGGATGATTCTTTCAAATTGTATACAACTCGTAGTTTTAATTCAATTTTCGTTTTCATTTGACGACTAGACATATTTTCATAGAGGACGTGGTAAAAATACGAACAACTAAAATACCCCTAGATCGGTCAGCCGTAGTTATGGATGGTATTGGCCTTAATATTTTCATCGTCAAATATTACGTTTAAAAGAGGCATTTAATTGATACATTTGAGCTTATGTAGTCTTTCATTTTAGATTTTGATGATTTTCGCAAAAAAAAAAAGCAGGTTCTTTTTTTTTCAAATCGTACCAAAATTTAACCATCAGAGTAAGCCACAAGTGACATATCTGCCGAATTTTGTAAAATTTGGTCAGATAGTTTTTCTGCTAGAATGGATACATTCGAAACCCGGCTTTTATGAATCTATATCTAGAGAGTGAACCTTTAGCTACTGATGTGCCATGGAGAGCTTGCTCAAAGTACCTGTGGATAAAAATTCTGTGTTAGCGTCTCTAGAAAATCTCTTATTAGCGTCTTTATGTAATATCTAAGAAGATTCTAGGCTCTGAAAGCTTTGGAATAAAAGGACTTTTCCAATAACTTTTCCATTTCGGTAAAAAAATTTAAAGAAAGTTTTTTTGTGTAGAGATGTACTCTTTAAAACAAAATTTCCGGTTCCGGGTTCTACCTTGATCTAATGCGTATTCCGACCCCAGTGGCGCAGCTTTGAGTAGCTAAAAGAAGCCATGCTTCTGGGGACCCCATAAGTTTTCTTTCTCGAGGACTATCAAAGTAGTTTTAACATTTGAAATGCTACTACTTCATTGATTTCAAAAGCTTCATTTCTCAAAAATATAGGACATAAATATTTAATAAATGAAAAATGTCATTTTGGAGGCCTATTTTCTGTCAGGGCCTAGTCACTGAAAGCGCAAGCAGCGCCAGGCTTTCACAATTGGAGGTGCTGTGCATTGGGGGAATACAATTGGGGCTGCTCATGGGAAGCATGTATAGTCTAGAAATAGCAAATAGTTTACTTGTGGAACTTTAATTCATTATATTTTGTCCATCGATTCCTGCATGATATAGCCATGGTCTTAATTCGTAAAAAATACTATAAAACAAATTTGAAAACTATGAACACGCTAGCACAGAGGCCAATGGAATATTAACAATGTTCTGCCAATTTCGATACTAAACTAACCGTCTCTGAGTGTGTGTGTGTGTGTGTGAGAAAGACTGAAATTGTTGGAATAAGGGGCAGTAAAAAGGAGTGTTTGAGCAATTTGTAATGGGAGTGCTGGAGCACCCCTATCAATCCCGTGGCGCCGCCTATGACTAAAACATCAGAATTATCAATTTTGGATAATTTAAATCTTTCTGTAAATCGGCTTTATTCGTCGGGCAACATTGCATTTATGAAATGATTATACCTAGACAAGTGGATTTATAATAAATTTGTCAGAAAATTATAAATGCATTAAAAGCCTTGGATACCTACAATACCTAATGGGATGCCTATAGGCATAAAATGACTTTAGAAAGTTAATACTGCCTTATTACTTGTAGTTATTATATATCAGTCATTCAAGACCTACATAGGGCTAATACATATTATGTGAAGGCTTCTTTTTCTTCGACCCAGACCGACCTACCAAAAGCTGTAAGGTATCTGTTTGGACGACCGAGAAGTGCCACCCAATTTAGACCGGAACCCAGTAGGGGTGGCATGCACAGGGACCGTACCCTCCTTTCCCTACCACCAACCTCTCGGAAGTACTTACGGACCCACATATTTAACGTGTCCGTACTCTCCGTGAACACTGATACAGTTTGGGCAGGCCAGGAATCGATCTTGAGTTTATGTGATGGCTTTAAAAAAAAAAGTAAAAATCCTAGTCTTAAGAAAGTCTATTTTGATAGTCCTATTCCAAGTAGATGGGAATAACATATAAAAATTTTTGGGCCCCATGAAGTCGCCTAGAATTCAAACGTTCTGTAAACATGTTCCTACATGTTATGCGATTTATAAATCCATCAATTTTTACCATTTCCCTGAGGCCCTTTTAAAACTTAGCATAATTGCTACGACGTCTAAAATCGTATCCTCTAAAATCGTGGGAATGCGCTCAGAATACAAGAATAAGTCCAAAATTCTGGATAACTAACGCGTTTATTCACAAGCACAGAGTAAACAGGACAACATTCAGAAAACAGCACTGCTCCACTAATTTCACAAGATAACATGCTATTCTCCAAACATTTATGAAAGCCATTTTACAAAACAGTAGCCGGGCCAACGGCCGTACCGTGCTGAAAACACCGGTTCTCGTTAGATCACCGAAGTGAAGCAGCATCGGGCGCGGTTAGTACTTGGTGGGTGACCACCTCGGAACGCCGCGTGCTGTTGGCCATCTCGGGTGCGGTATCCCCGTGGCTTGCGCGCTAGATTTGCACGCTGCCACAAATGCCGCCGTGTTCATGCGGAGTACGATCACGTTAAACATGTGGGTCCGTAAGTCCTTCCGAGAGGTTGGTGGTAGGGGAAGGAGGGAACGGTCCCTGTGGATGCCTCCCCCACTGGGTTCCGGTCTAAATTGGGTGGCACTTCCCGGCCGTCCATACAGTTACCTTACACCTTTCTGGTAGGTCGGACGGTCTGGGTCTCAACAACAACAACAACAAAACAGTAGCTGCTATTCTCAAAACATTGACAAAAGTCACAGTTCAATGTAGCTCATATCGCGTCAACTGCTCTCCAACTGAGTGATGATTCCTTTTATAGACTCTTTATAAAAACGTCTGAAAATCTCTCATATCTCGGAGAATATTGGTTATTCCGAGGTCTTTCTCGAATCTTTTGGATCGTCGCTAAATTGGCGATAAATAGTCAAATCTTGTAACCCTCCTCTAAACTTCAGCATCTGGAAATCGATTGATACACGTCATAGGAAAACCTGTGCGGGTGTCTTTTCCGTCTGGTTCTCAAAAGAAAATACTTCAAGTATAAACTAAAAGAGTAATTGACCGAATTTCATAAAATTCGGTAGGTAAGTCACTTGTGGGCGAATCTGCTTATCTTAGTTTTGAGTACAATTCGGGATAAAAGAATCCGCCTTTTTTTTTGCGAAATGGCCCGCAAAAGCTTGTATACACTCTAACTAAAAAACTAATGGACCGAATTTCACAAAATTGGGTAGATCAGTCACTTGTGGATTACCCTGGTGCTGATTAGATTTTGGTACGATTCGAAAAAAAATAACCTGCCTTTTTTTGCAAAATGGCCCTCAAAAATCGTCAAAATCTAAACTAAAGAACTAGGTATACTCAAATATATCCATTAAATGCTCGTTTAATACGTAATTTTTAACGACAAAAAGAATAAGACCAACCCCATTACACTAGGACTAGCCGTTCTCGAGATATTTTAGTTTTTCATATTTTCTCTACGCCACCTTTGAAAATAAGTCCGGTTACCGAATGAGAACGAAAATTGAATTAAAAGTGCAATAAATTTAATTAAAATAAAGAGAACGTGAATATAAGTCTGCAGGGAAAGTCATGTGCTGCCCACATCAGATTTTTAATTTTGAAGCAATCTTCAAATCTGAGTCGCTTGGAATGCTTGGCTCTCGGGATGCCACTGGTTCTAAACTCAGCCCCTGTTTCTAATTCAAATTCAAAAATCTGATGTAGGCAGCACATGACTTTCCCTGCAGACGTGAATTCATTATTTCTATATTTCTTTAAGAACTCATTAAATTGAGTTTAATTGTACAAAATAACACAACATTTTCATTTTTAATTCAATTTCTGCTTTTATTTGGTAATTGGGTATTTTTCCAAAGGCGGCATAACAAAAATGCAAAAAATCTTAAATATCTCGAGAACGGTTAGGCCTAGAGTAATAGAGTTGTTCTTATTCTTTTCCTCGTCAAAAATTGGGTATAAAACAAGCATTTAATTTATACATTTGAACATACGTAGTCTTTTCTTTAGATATTAGCGATTTTTGAGGGCCATTTCGTAAAAAAGGGCAGGTTGTTCTTTTCCGAATCGTACCAAAATCTAATCAGCACCAAAGTATCCCACAAGTGATTTATCTACCAAATGTTGTGAAATTTGGTCAATTAGTATTTCAGCTAGAATGGATACATGAGGTTTTTGCGGGCCATTTCGCAAAAAAAAAGCGGACTCTTTTTTTTTACATTGCACAGACACACAGACAGACGTCACGCTAAAAACGTTTTTTTTCGTATTCTAGAGGTCTCGAAACGTGTAGATCCGTCGAAAACTCGAGTTGCGATTTTCGACACGATTCCAATACTTTCCCTATACATTACCATGTATTGCAGGGAAAGCAAAAAATATCCTCGAATTGCACATTACGGAAACGCAAAACTTCTCTGTAGTAAGCCGTCAGACGATCCGATTTTCAGCTACAGACTGCAAGGACACATAGATAGAAACACAGACAAATATCTTTTATTATGTAAAATACACAACATTTCTTGTTATTTCAGCCTAGTCTTTATTCTATAGATGTATCCAATTATTAAAAAATATCTTATGGTAGAGCTCCTTTCAAGCATAGGCTATAATGTTTTGCAATGTCATCGGCTTATTTGCGCCACTGCACACAGGACATAGTGCAGTGCTCGGGGCAGGTATCGTCATCGCCGTCTGTGTTGCACCTCATGAGTTCGCCTGGGTATATTGTGGATAACATTTTTAAAGACCAGGTACTTTTGTCTGGTGGAATATATACGCCTTCAGGCGGACCATTCAATTTGGTGTAGAGGGTAGACAGCAAGGGATAGTACTCCCCGTAGCACTTTCCACGGAAATCGTCATGCTCCAAGGCCCAAGCCATCCCACCACCTAAGTTGTTCTTAATGAGGTAGTCAACCTGAAATAAATAAATAAAGTCGTTATTAATAGAGGCTTTATTAGTTTTCTCATACATTAATAGAGGCTTTATTAGTTTTCTCATACATTAATAGAGGCTTTATTAGTTTCCTCATACATTAATAGAGGCTTTATTAGTTTTCTCATACATTAATAGAGGCTTTATTAGTTTTCTCATACATTAATAGAGGCTTTATTAGATTTCTCATACATTTGTATTCCATAGTGTTTAGTTTTACTTGTATCACAATCATGGAGGCAATGGAAAAACAATGTAACGTACGTCCGGTTTTGACCGGGAATTTCTCTGTTCAAACGTACGTCCTGAAGACCCGACGGGTTGGCCATTTTGTCCCGGTTTGAAATCTATCTTTTGGAATAAAGTTTAGGAGAGAAAGGACAATTCTTACGACTAGGGGGGGGGGCATGATTGCAATTGAAACAACTGCAGAAAATATTAATTAATCACTTAAAAATGCTGTTATGAACTCTAATAAATTGTTTGATGAAGTGGTGATAGCTAGAAAATTGTAGTCTTCGAACTGTGGCACACGGAAAATAAACAGTGACGAAAATGTAAAGATTCATATTTTGAAGAATTCTGGATAAAAAAAAATTGATACCGAAATTTAGCTAAGTTATGGATTACGTTATTTGTCTGCCAGATAATTTTGCTCTTGTTGAAAGGGTGTTTTTGTTCTTTATCATGAACAATGCTAGATGTGAAGAATAAGGTGGAATTGGTGAATCAACTAGGTTTAATGCAGGTGTAATAATAGATCTAATACTCTGTGATATAAACATAGATTTAAAATGTTAAAATTTTATGAAAACATTAAAAACGATAAGCATCCCGTTAAAAATTTCATGCTAATATCACGTATAAGAATAGTCGAGATTAAATGGTTAATGTCTTATGTTTCAGGTTTCAATTTTAGGTTCCCGTATTCAATAAATAATTTTATTTATTTAGTTTGTCTCGATTTAGAAAAAAATTTATATGGTAAGCCTATGGAAACGCCAAAATCGTTTGAGATAATTAAAATGGCACTGGGATAAGTTGGATCCCACAACATTATATTAATTCCTAATATATATATATATATATATATATATATATATATACTGTAAGAATTTTATTTGCCTGTAATATATTCAAATACTGGTTGCTCATCCCCTATTAGTTGGTGTTGTGAAAAGCAAATGAAAAAATATGTTACTCAAAGATGTGCAGAAGAAAAAGCCAGTTATAAATAAAACAGGTACTAAATAGGTACTAGACTCCTTATTTCCTGTTCTACATATAAGTTAAAAATTGTAAAAAGCGAAATATATCTGTAAGACATCAAGTAGAAAAATTCATGATAATAGTTAATTCTGTAACATTACCCAAATAAAATATTTTTAATTTCACTAAAATCCCTTTGATATGTAATACGGTACAAAATCCCTTGTTCCCTATATTAACATACATGAGGAAGATATAAGTAATGCGAAAAGAACAGTGCAATATCAAATAGAACAAGAAAGATCAATCATGCTTAAAGCATTGATTATGAAACACTTTCCAACTTCAATGCAATTTTATTTAAAAAAGTCTAAAATGCAATACATTAATCGGTAATATTTTAAAACTTATCACAATACTACATTAATTTATTATATTTGAAAACTTAAACCTTCATCGAAAAAAATGAACTTTATTCAAATGACGGCATTGAAATATAAATTGCCTGGTTTAAACATATCTAAAATGTGATACATTCCTCGGTAATAATTTTAGAATTATCATAATACTACGATAATTTATTATATTTGAAAACTTCATCGAAAACAACCGAAATTCATTCAAATGACGTCATAGAAAAAATAACACACCTGGCTCTTTCTATAAAAGCAGCATTTCATTCATCAATAATTTCCCATTCATGTCATTCATCACAATACTATAATAATTTATTTTATTTAAAAATTAAGACTATGGAGCTACAAGTAATTAAACTCTATGCGTAAAACTTCATCGAAAAAAATCGTCCTGCTCTTTGTAAAATCAATGAATATTTCATTCATATCAGCTATGCAGACTCCATGAACTAAATGATTTTGTGTTAAAGAAATACAGCAATTCTAATACAACTCATTCTACATATTTTTCTGTTTACATTTTACATAGGTGAAAAATAGGCTTCGTTGTAGAAATAATCAAATTAGGATGAGCATTTAAACTCATATACTGTCATTGCGTTGTTTCAGTATGTAGATGCACAGAATTTAGGCAAAAATAAAGTGGTTTTAGGACGGATACAACACTCAATATGAATTAAAAAGAACTTTAAAAATCACGATTTTGAGACAAGATGATTGCCATATATCATTTTGAAGTGGGTCACATGATCTTTTCATATCATGGTCACGTGATCGCTTCATATAAGAGGGGTTATTATTATTTTAATTTTTATTTAAAAAACTACTGAATATATTTGGCTGAATTTTGTTTTATATATTTTATGGAACAATTTGAATATTGCCTAAAATTTTCGAAGCAATTTGTGGATTTTAAATCCGCTTAAAAATGTTTGAAAAATTTGGTCCCATAGGGCTCAATGTATTTCATTTTTTCAACCCGGGTTCAATCCAAAACTAATTGGGCGATATTATTCATTTATATTCCCATAGGTCCTACAGACCGTCTGAACATACTAAAATTGCATTTTGGTTAAGTCATTTTTACGACAGTTATCGTGCTAGCGGACAGACAGACAGACAGACAGGCAGACAGACAGAATGAACAAAGTCATAAACACTTTTCAACTTTGTTGTAAAGTGCTAAAAACTAGAAGTATAATTAAAAATATAACAAAGCCATTGAATAGAAATGTTAATACAGTATATTACAAGGTGATTAAGAATATAAAAGTACTATTTACTATTTCACATAGAAAGTTGAAATAGCTTTTAACCTTTTGCTCTCCTAAATGTTCAAGAAATAACTTAGAAAATGGTGAGAGTCAAAGTCAAAGTGGTGCTCACTTCGCGGTTGGGTATCCTATGCATTATCCTCCAGTTTTATCTTTTCTGTGATATGTCACAAATTTACATTTCTAATTTGATATTGGGTCCCCATCCACAATGCTTAATTTTCAATTAAATATAACTCGCTCAATTTTAAAGATATAGATATCCGGTTTTTTTTAAAAGATCTTGTTGCATTAACAATAAAAATTTTCGGATTGACCCAATTTGTCTAAGGGGTGTCGTATAAAAATTTAAAAAGTGAAACTTTTTGAAAATGGAGGGGGGACTATTCCGTTAACGTAGTCTCATTTCCTTCCTTACTTTCAACATTTTTGCAATTTACATTACCCACTTATCTCCAACAGGTAAAGAATTAAAGCACATTTCAATCTTTTTGGGACACCCTGTATACGAGTAAGCAACACCACCATAAGTGGAACCAGAAAATATCTCCTCATAACTCTGTCTAGTTCTTACATATGAAATATAATATCAGCAGCTGCATTCATTTCTGAATTATCACCTCACAGACAAACACACATACGCAGGGACCTCTTTCCAAGTGTTCGAAACTTAAAATTTTCGAGAAAGAAATACACGTCTAACATTAATATGAAAAAAAAAATCTTCTGTAGTACAGGTCTTCTGTACATTTAAAATAAAATCATGGAGTTTTTTTCTTCAGAAAAGTTTGTCAGTACAAGTTCGTTACATTAATAATTACATATTCTATTGTTTTTATTATATAATAACAAGATCATACCTTTCTTTCAATACTCTTTCTATCCTCAAAACCAACCCACTGGTCCTTGTAATAGGCGTAAGGATCGGCTGCTTGGGCTGCATACACCCAGCCCTCATTTTTGAGCATCAAACAGAACTAAAAGTAATACGTAAACAGTAAGCATATTTCAATATTATAACACTACTAGAAAGTGTAAAATCGGGCTTATAGAATGCACGGCAAATTTATCAAGCTCCAGTTAAAATAAAAATCGAGATTCTAACTAGATTTTCGAATTCGAAGACATATTTTTAGCTATTACCCCCTGAAAAAGAAAAATTTGAAATTATTTAAATATCTATTGAACTTTTTTAAACTTTTGCGCACGTTCCTGGATGGTTAGCTATATTAAAAAACCTCAAGGTTCGACGGCAAGTAGGAGCTTCGGAAGACAGGCATGCGTACATACATACATAGTGTCTTAAAAAGGGATTAATTTTACACAGTTTTTTGTAATTTAAAATCTGCAGAAAGAAAAAAGAAACTATCGACTTTCTGAAAAATCCGGCTTATGGAGTACATGATAAATTTATTTGGCTCCGGTTTAAAAAGATCGAGAACCTAACTTGATTTTTGAATCTGAAAATAAACTTTTCCACGAAATAGGTTTTTTGAAAATATTTCAAAATCTATTAAATTTTTCAAATTTTCGAAAGTTTTATTCACGTTTCCTAATCGTTAGTTATATATATATATGTTAGCTATATATAGATATATATATTAACTTGCATAGATAAAAAATATACGTAATCATGTTTCGATAGAGTAGATAAATTTAATAGTTTGATTAGAACAGTCAGCAGACAATTTTGGTAATTTAAGCGCAACTCTGTTAATATGGTTATAAACTGAAACAAAACTACTTACACTATTGAATTATAAAATCTAAAAAACAGTCTGCAATAAGTATAAATTAAAATGTTTCAAGAACGGTTGCACACAAATAGGGCACCTCAAGAAAATTTAGAATCTTTTTTATGCGCATGGTGGTATAAAAATCGAATTTTGTGTGTCTGTCCGTTCTGGAGTTACAGTTGAAAGAATGCTAGAACAAAAAATTCCGAAAATTTAAAATTTTCCAACACAATTCCAAAATGTTAGATTTTTTTATTACTTATAGGTCAAGTTCTACATGTATGTAAAGTATGATCTGCCTTCAATAGTTTGGGCTGTATAACTCATCGCGTAAGTCTTGCTCAGCTGCATGGTATAGATACGGCCATCATTAGTATCGTTATATCTAAACGATACAAATCGATATACCGTATCGATACACAGCATAAACGTGCCCATTACTAAGTCTAATCTGTTCATAATAATCAATATAACTGACCTCATTGTATGCCAACATTCCTGATTCTTTGCTTATGGGTCCAGCTGTCCCGGCTCCGATAGCTGGGGCAACAATACCGTTGATGCTCGGGTTGGCTAGTTTGAAGGATCGGCCGTAGAAAGCGAAGCCAAGGATGATCTTCTTTCTGTCGGCTCCCTGGTTGATCCAGTAGTTGATGCCATAGTTCTGTGCAAAAGAAAAGAAAATATTTTAAGATCGAGTCTCCACTCGACTTTCTCATAAATTCATTTTCACACCCATTTGTATCAACATCAGTATAGATTAAGAGCCAGAGACGTTTGAATCTACGTCATTTCATCAAGAAAATTTCTTAATCTATAATGTGCTAGTACAATTGTAAACTAATAATATGAAAGCCTGACAGCTGTCCGTGGGGAATTGGAAGAGGGGATAATAGATATATAGATATTGACATAAAAAGAGGGGAGGGGGATTTTTCAAAATTTTTTATAATTAAAAATCCGTAGAAAAAACTATTGACTTTTTGAAAAATCGGGCTTGGCAAATTTATCAAGCTCCGGTTAAAACAAAAATCGAGAATCTAACTTGATTTTCGAATTAGAAGACATATTTTTAGCTATTACCGGAAGACTCTTAACGTGGACAAAATTAAAATAAAATTATATGCATTTATCAAAGCTGATGTTTAAAATAAATTCTTATATGGCTAATTGTGAAATGCCAGGCCAGTAGGTTAGTGATAAAGTAACTCCACATTGACATATATCTGCGTGAAAATGACTGACATTTGCATTACAGTATCAAAACTGAATTATATATATATATTTTATATATATCCACAAAAGTCTATATTTGCAAGCGGTGCCTCATCACCAACCTACCGGTCTGGCATTGCAAATGTAGAGTTATGTGAATTCAGCTTTGATACTATTATGTAAATGTCGGCCATTTCCACGCAGTTATATTTTGGCCTGGTAGTACCTTACCGCCAACTTACCGGTCTGGTATTACAAATATAGACTTCTGGGAATGTATTATAAATATAAAAAAATTAGCTTTAATTCTACAAATGCTATGTCAATGTCAGTCTTCATCACGTAGTTGTACGTCAGTCTGGCAATATTTTAGCCCAAACACTTGCATTGCCCCCGTCTGGCAAATTTTCAATGTAAAAAAGAAAATAATAAAATAAAAAACAAAGAAACGAAAACTGAAATGAATGTTAGAGTTAATAGTTTTGACAATCATAATTGATTAAATATAATAATTAAAATTAAAAATTGATAAATTTTGATTGCCAACTGCGCCATTGGTGAAAAATGAAATCGGCAGTGGCTCCAGTCCGATGGAGCTGAAATGGTTTTGCGTGAATACCAACTTTCTTTGTGCGTGGTTTGTCTTCTTTAGGCATTTTCAACATAGTTCAAAATATGAAAATATCGAAATTAAAGCCACCTCTTCGAAATAGTTCAAAGCATTAAGATGTCGAAATTATAACCATTATATTTCGAAAGCTAATTCAGATTCCAATTATATATCTTTGTATGGCTTTCAAAGGTCTATACATTACTTGCAAACTCTTTATAGCTAGCACTTTTAGTTTTCGGTCCGATTTCAGCCGAATACCACAACCATTGACTTTACGCCAAAATAACAAATTATTTTAAGCATTTGGCAACATACAGCATAGACTTATAGAGTATCTGAGCTATATTTAAAATTAAATTCAAGTGAATTTATAAACTTACCTGGTGGCACATAAATACATACTTGAATTCTGTAGTAGTATTTCCTCTCTTCAAACCTCATCAATTATTAAATATATTTAGAATCCTACGCATAGGCGACGCCACGGGGGATACTAGGGGTGCTTCAGCACCCCCATTGTAAATTGCGCAAACACTCCTTTTTATTTAACAACTGCCCCCCCCCCCTTATTCCAACAATTTTATGTTTATCTCTCTCTCCCTCTCTTTTTTTACGGATTTATAAATCTGAGATTAGATATTTTTAGGGTTTCTGACTAGACCCAGTTCCAAATGACTGCACATGCGCAAGGCTTCAATGAAGAAATCTGTCGTAATCTCACTCCTATAGCGGAAGGATACAGAGACGGTTAGTTTCGTATCTAGTTTGGCAGAACATTGGCAATATTCCATTGGCATCTGTGCTAGCGTGTTCATAGTTTTTCAGATTTCTTTTTATTTCGTACTTCTTACGAATCAAGATCATTCTCTTTATTGATGATTTTTGGCATCATACCAAAATGATATATCATAATATATGACAGGAACGTAGCTGAGAACCTATTGGGCCATTTGCTCGTGCCCCCCCCCCCCCCAAAAAAAAACTTTCTTTCGGGGGGGGGGGCAAAAAAGTTTCCAAATTCCCCCTCCAAATTCGTCGCCAAAATCTCGCCAAGCGTTATGGACGGAAAAATAAGTTATTCATACAGCCGATAAATGACTATTGGCGTTCAAATACAAAAGTATTACTCAAAGTATCTTTTTTCATGAATGGAAAGAACTAGATCCACGAGAATGATATCACAAATTTATCGCATAGTATTACATATGAAAAGTGAGCATGTTTCTCAATAGGAAATATTTATTTTTTATTTTATATGATTTTTTGATATTTTTTTTGAAAAATGTGCAATATCTCGAGAACGGTTCATGTTAGCGTTCTAAAATTTATGTCAATCGTTTTCTAATGAAAAATTACATAAGAAATGTCTATTTGCGTAACTTTATTGGAGGTTTTGAATTTTTGACGATTTTTTCAAAATTTCACTCGAAAATTTAGGGAGGTTCTGAACATTCGATTGCGTATAAAAACAATAAACTTCTAGTGTTTACGGATTGTAATTTTTGTACCAAATTTCATTGAAATCGGTCCTTTCATTCGTCAGTTATCGTCTCCACAGACTCACTGACACACACACACACGCAGACATCACCTCAAAAACTTTCGATTCGTGATCAGGGATGCTTGAAACGTGCTCTCCCGTCGAAAACTCGAATTTGAATTTTCGACCCCGTCACAATACTTTCCTTATACATTATTGTATATATAAAGAAAGTAATAATAGAACTGCTCAATCTTGAAAGGATTAAAACTTAAAAAAAAAATTGAACTTTCTGAAAGACGTTGCAATGCCGGAGATATCTTACCACGTTGTGGATCTCGTCGTCTGTTGGGTCTCCGGTCCTCTGGTAAAGTGCTGAGGGGTGGGCGGTAAGATTTTCCCATGATCCGTGAAAATCGTAAGTCATAACATTAATGAAGTCCAAATACCTATTAGAAGACGAATATATTGAAGAAAATTATAGAATAATGGAAATTATAGAATTCCGTAACAAAATCTATCGAGAAACGTCATAGAATTCTATAACAACTTCTATAAAAGAAGTTTTATAGTTCTATAAGCAACTCTACAGAAAAAGTTATAGAATTCTATAACAGAATCTATAGGAAAGAATTATAGAATTTTATAACATTTATAGAAAAGTGTTATGTAATTCCAAACTGAAATTTATGGAAAAGTGTTATAGTGTGCCGCCTTTGCTGCGGGATTACGCAGTTTACTGCTTGACCAGCCAATGCTGTTAATACGCATGTCTGTAGCAATGGATTTAATGTTCCGTAATCTCCACGACTTCAGTTTCAAAACTTCCAAGTATCAGAGATTCAGGACCTGAACTAAGTGCACATTTCTAGATATTCGCTCGTTATAAGTGCATTTAGCCACTGGTCAGCTGAGCTTTTTACCATGGCATTTTAAAGCCATGCATGCAAGATTGTAATGTACATCTATTTCATCCATTTCTAGTTAAAGGTATTCGTTATTAAATGGTTAAGTTTATATCTGTTGTCTCTTTTTATAAGTCATACTACGAGGTGGTGACCCTATGCGCATACACGCAGTAATATAGTGAGCTATTCCTCTCACTTAGCCCAACCTCATAATACAATCTATACAGAAGGTCGTTTGCACTTTATAGAAACGATTTTGATAATTAATTTTTATGCATGAAGAAAGTATTTCTTGCGGCGATTTGCTTCTATCTGATAGCCTTGATTCTTCACTATAGCTCTAGCTCGAATTTTCCATGAAAGTGAACATTTTCTTAGCACCGTCAATTTTATCCCACTCCTCTTGGATTGTTTCCCAAAGTCCGTTCAGTGTTCTTGGATGCCGTTTTCCTAAGGCTCGTTTTAACAAACCGAAAGCTCAAAAGTGCATAGGAGAAGCGTCAGGTGATTTTACAGGTATTTCATTAAATGGGATACATTTTATTCCTGTTTTTGATTCTTTCTTTGCTAAATATGCGCCAGTTACTTAGACGAGTGACTAGAAGCTTTGTCCATATGAAGCTCAACTTTATTGATGTCCTTTCCATATAAGGCTGGAATTTATTCTTCAAAAATTGGTTTTAAAATATTCTGCTGATAGTAGAGTGAATTAATTTTAACTTTACCCGAGACATTTTTTAGTTTTAATTTACCGTTGTAACAAATTCCTTCAATTAACATGAATCTCTTTGTGAACTGTTCTGAACATTGACGAAGCCATTTCATACGGTCATTTTAATCAGTTGAGCAATAGAAAATTATTTTTTTTTATTACAGTCACTTAAATACACCCATGCGTCACCGAGTGTTACCACAAATTTCCATTTATCAGCAGCTAGGTGTTTTTCATATAATCTTCTACAATTTGTTTTTCTTTTTCCCCAATTTGCTTTGGTAAAAGCAGATGAACTTTAGATTTAAGCATATTTTTTAACTTCAAATCTTTATGAATGATTTTACTTACAGTGCCAGAAGACATTCCCAGTTTGGATGCAATGGATCTTTGAGTCGGTGAATTTTCTTTTAGGATCAGAGACTTCACTTTCTTGATATTTACCCGCGTTCGAACAATCTTAGGATGCGATTTTGCGGCCATTTTTTCATTTATACTTTCAGCTAGACGCTTTTTTCTTTTCTAATTTAATATATTAAAAATACCTTTCTTTGTTTGAAATGCAATAACCTTGATTTTTACACCGCTTTGCAATTTGTTGATACGAATATTTTTCCTTGGAAAGCACATTTACGTAACCTTCCAGCCATCTATCAATTTCAGGAGACATTTTCAAAATAAATCTTTTATTCTACATTCCAATCAAAACAAAACAGTAGCAGACGATTATATTGAAAATGCCAAATCTTTATCTCAGAATGCTAACAAGAAACATAAATACAAAATCCTTTCCATAAAGTGCGAACGACCTTCTGTATAGAATCTATATACAATTACAATAGCTTTATAGAATTTCATAACACAATCAATCGAAAAATGTTAAAGAATGCCATAACACACTATATATATATATATATATATATATATATATATATATGCATTGTGTTTCAACATAGTTGACCTCGCTATTCGTGTTTCAGCAGTTTCTTTTAGACACATACTACTTTCAATTTGAAAGTTTGTTATAATTAAATGATGGATTCTTTCACATAATTTAATTTTCGGTGGGGGGGGGGGATGTATTCTTATAAAAATAGGGGATATAAATTTTGTACAGTCCTTTGAGAAGAAACAATTCAATTAGCAAAAGTTGTGCCAAAAACTCGCATTACATTATTTTTAATATAGAGAGATATAAGAATCAACAATAAGATATGTTAGGTGCAATAGTAACTACACTTAAATCGTAATTGTTCATTACGACAATAGTTGCGAAACACTCTGCTTGTAGGAATCAACAATAGGGCTTATCTTTGTCCATATTTTCCCAAGTGAACTAACTAACGTTATAGTCTAGTTTATAATTCAATATCTATACTTTTTTCGTTTTCAGTGCATCAGTAACTCAATTCTCAGCGATATGTGTGACGTTTCTACCAGCAGCCAATCACAGATAAGTTGGAAATCGACTTGACCAATTAAATCCTTGTCAGTACTGTAGAAAAATTCTCTCTTCAAAATTGCATAAAAAATAGAATAACTCAAAAACTAAATAAAAACAAGAAAGATCAATCATGCTTAAAGCATTGATTATGAAACACTTTCCAACTTCAATGCAATTTTATTTAAAAAAGTCGAAAATGCAATACATTCCTCGGTAATATTTTAAAACTTATCACGATACTACATTGATTTATTATATTTGAAAACTTAAACCTTCATTGAAAAAAATGAACTTCATTCAAAAGACGGCATTGAAATATAAATTGCGTGGTTTAAATATCTCTGAAATGCAATACATTCCACGGTAATATTTTTAAATCTATCATAATACTACGATAATTTATTATATTTGAAAACTTCATCGAAAACAACTGAAATTAATTCAAATGACGTCATAGAAAAAATAACACGCCTGGATCTCTCTATAAAAGCAGGATTTCATTCATAACTTTCTCCATTTCATTCATCACAATACTATAATAATTTATTTTATTTAAAAATTAAGACCATGGAGCTACAATTCATAAACTTTATGCTTAAAACTTCATCGAAAAATATCGTCCTTCTGTTTATAAAATCAATTAATATTTCATTCATATCAGCCATGCAGACTCCATGGACAGAATTATTTTGTGTTAAAGAAATACAGTAATTCTAATACAACTCATTCTACATATTTTGCTGTTTACATTTTACATAGGTGAAAAATAGGCTTAATTGTAGAAATAATCAAATTTGAATGAGAATTTAAACTCAAATATATTGTCATTGTGTTGTTTTAGTATGTAGATGCACAGAATTTAAGCAGAAATAAAGTAGTTTTAGGATGGATACAACACTCAATATGAATTAAAAAGAACTTTAAAAAATCACGAATTTGAAACAAGATGGATGCCATATCTCATTTTGAAGTGGGTCATGTGATCGTTTCATATCATGGTCACGTGATCGTTTCATATAAGATGTGTAATTATTATTTTAATTTTTATTTAAAAAACTACTGAATATATTTAGCTGAATTTTTTTTTATATATTTTATGGAACAATTTGACTATTACCTAAAATTTTCGAAGCAATTTGTGAATTTTAAATCCGCTTAAAAAATGTTAGAAAAATTAGGTCCCATAGGGCTCAATGTATTTCATTTTTTCAACCCGGGTTCAATCCAAAACTAATTGTGTGATATTATTCATTTATATTCCCATAGGTCCTACAGACCGTCTGAACAACATACTAAAATTTCATTTTGATTAAGTCATTTTTACGGCAGTTATCGTGCTAACGGACAGACAGACAGACAGACAGACGGACAGACAGAATGAACAAAGTCATAAACACTTTTCAACTTTGTTGTAAATTGTTAAAAAAGGGGGGGGGGGGCTCCATGCGAAAATGTAATTATGCAAGTACACACCAGCAGCAAAAATTCATGATCTAGTTAGTCTGTACAGGACGCGAACTCGTAGCTTAAATATTTTTCTTTGACCCTGAATACCTCTTAAACAAAAGTCTATAGAAAACCGGTTTATTTCAGCCTATTGTTCTGGTATTTCTCTACAGATGTACAAACTTTCATATTTTTCTATGATATTCTTTTTGCGGTACAAAACACGAGAGACACGAAATTTGACAAGCAACAGCGGTAGCGTCAGCTACCGATTTTTTCTTTTCTTTCTTTTTTAATAAAGAGATAAACATGTTTTGGGCATGCTTGAAAGCAAATCGTATGTTTTGGAGGCGATGTATGCTTGTAGATAAGTGTGTGAACAATAGTATCTCTAAAGCAAATTAAGTTATTCAAATGTAATTTTTGCTTGATTGTTACAGTCAGTGTGAATATGAATAACATTTAAGGGGACGGTGGACGTTGAAATGAGCAAAAACCGACTAAAAAAAAGTTTTTACAGATGCATTGCACCTGCTGCAGTAGGTGCATTGCTTCTGCCGGCGATTTCATTGGACGCCAATATCTGCAAAGGGGAGGTCGAACTGTTTGGGATAGGGTATGTCAAATACCTGTATTTTTGGGAGGTTCTTCGTTTGGGAAGGACGCTGTCCCACCCGTAAGCAAAAAGTTAAATGCATTTTTTTCGAAACGGAATTTTCAAAGGTTTTACATTTTTAAAATGCTCCATACGTCTTAATTTTTGTTTGAGATGCACGAAATTTGGTAAGAAGACACCTTTCATACTTTTTAATGAAACTGGGTATGCATTTTATAATTGAACTTTATTAAGGTAATTAAAAGTGATTAATAACCCAATTAAATGATGAAAATTAAGTTTTAATGCAAAAAAAAATATTTTTAAAAAATTAACTTTCTAATGGATTTAAAAATGAATACCCAAATTTGTTCATAATGTGTTTTTGAGTGATCATACTGTAAAATTAATTAAGAATGTGAACAAATGGCATGCAAGGTGCATTTTCAAATTTTCGTTAAAAAAAATTTAAAAAAAAATACAAAATTATAGCAAAATTGATAAAAATTGAATGATATTTTATATAGTAATGTTAAGAAGAATATTTATACAAATTTTCATGTTTCTAAGTCAATAAATAAATAAAAAAAAATTCAACGTTCACCGTCCCCTAAGAACCTCCGCTATTTTATAAAGTAATATATCAAAATAATTATAATCAATCTAGTCACAGTCCTCTCAAAATAGGAGCTCCTCAAGACTGCTCCAAAATGTTCACTTTCTGCCAATGACTACGAACTGCTCACAACTGCCCTCTTATCATGCAGCTCTAGGCTTTTATACCATCTGTAACCACGTATATAGGTATTTTAGTTTCGTACATAAGTAGAGTATTTAAATATAGGTACAATATATGTAAAAATGTCATTTTATCTAGAGCAGATGATTTTATTTTCGGAAACAGCTTCCTAGCCCCTCTCTGGATCGCTAGTGGCTGTAACTGGAATTTGATATTTTTGCATAAATTCCCTTTTTGGTTGGATAAGTTACCCATAGTTCCAGCCCTCAGCGAGGTTGCATACATTTACGCAATTCCCCATTTTGGCTGGATAGGCCGCTCATAATTCTCAACGGTGTGGGAAGATCACGTTTGAAATAAGATTGGGATGAGATTCCCTGCTGACAAGGATTAGGGCGGATTGTGACTGGTCAGTCACACATTTTCGCGTACAATTTCTTGTTTGATAATTTTATATTTGCTGTGTACTATATTTATTTTATGTTTTTTACTTTGCATGTATCGCGGACAGCAATGTAATCGCAACGCCAGAAATCCGGGTTTTATGTTTCCGGTTTGTAAACGCGAGACAGAATCTAGCAAAGCTTAAAACTTAATTTCACTCAAAAGTAATGTAATACGTGAAGTAGCAGAATAAAGGGAGTTACGAATTCTTATACGGTGTTTATTCCTTTCGTAGCATGCAATTGTTTTATCAATCAGGTATTAAAAATATGCAAATTTTACTCGCGGGTTAGCAGAATATAAAAGTACCAACATACTTACATCTTATCATAAAGGGTTTGATGAGGAGCATATATCGCTCGAAGGCAATGAAGCACATGTATATGTAATTTACCTCTTAAGTTGAAATGAAATTTTTTATCTATTTTTAAAGTCTGTTTATATTTGAGAATTAGATGTGTCGCAATTATATATCCAAGAATACTTACTTGGATACCTGAGGTACGTCATAAGCTCTCTCAATGTAGTACTTATTTCCAGACACGGCGGCTGACAGCAAAAGGCCTTTGGGGTGCAACGCTCTCCTTAGTTCCTAAAAGAAACGAAAAAAAAATCTGACATAAGCAGCACATAACTTCCTGCATAATTCAACAACTCTACTTCTTTCATAGTGAAATAATGGTGACACCCATATGAAGATCCGACCACTCAAACGGCTGCTGTTAACCCTCGGGTCAATCAAGTGGTCAATTTTCGACCCATACGAAGACAACATTTTCGCGGTGTTGCTGAGGTACTCTATCGTAGATAGGTTGGTTGGTTGGTTGATTATGGTTTTATGGCACAAGATCCAAAGAGGATATGCTGCGCCAGACACATGGTACCAAGATACATAAATTAGTATGGATTAAAACACGTGTATAATTTAAAAGAGTGATAATGTGTGAAAAAACCATGACTATGGAACATGTACAGCAATGCAAACAAGGTGAAAAATGTCTAAAAGGCGATAGGAAGTGAATTTAAATACGATGGTAAAAACCGATGTCTAATAAGAATTGAAAAATTCCGGAATGAGGATTTTCTCCAATTAATTCTGCCAAAGTTATAGTGTACGTTTTAAAATGCTTAAAACGAAACTGTTTATAGATAGGACAAGTAATTAAAATATGTTTTACACTCGCTGCGGTTTGACAAACATTACAAAGGGGTTCAATTTTTCCTAAAAGTAAATGCCTGTGGGTAAAACGAGTGTGACCAATGCGCAAACGAGTTAAAATTACATCCAGTTTCCTACATTGGAAACTAGTCCATTTTTGTACTAAGGGCTTTATGTCGTGCAACTTATTATCAGTTTGCTGATTCCAGGAATATTGCCATTTGTCATGAATACTTTTTAAAACAAATTGTTTGATATCAGTCAAAGGGATAGTCAGATTCAAAGTTTGAGTAGCTGATTTAGCAGCAATGTCTACCAACTCATTTCCTTTGATGCCAACATGTCCTGGGACCCAACAGAATTTAGTATGGTATCCTTGATCCTTCAGACGATGCTCATACTTAAGGATATCTGAGATAATGTGGTAATTCATAGCTCTCTTCGATGATAAAAGCTGTAATGAACTCAATGAATCAGTATATATAATGTGCTTTTTGGAATTTTGATAAGAGTTGAAGATTAGGGACTGGTATATCGCCATAATCTCAGCTGTGAAAATAGAGCAAGATGCGTGCAGTTTATAAGACTTTATAGTATCGTTGCAAACATAAGATAAACCAACGTAATCTCCTGCTTTGAAACCATCTGTAAAAACAGGAGTAAACTCCTTATATAGATTACTATGTTCTGTAAACAATTGCACATAAATAGCGGGAGTGTTGTTAGTCGTCGTAAAATTACAAAAAGGGTTGAGAAAGGTGAAATTGTTAACATACCATGGAGGTGTTTCAAAAAACTTAGTTTTCCGAACATAAAGTTCTACTAAAGGGGTAGCTGCTACTATATTGCGTATCCGCTTGCCAAATGTAGAAGTGCAGGAGGATCTGTGGTCATACAGTCGATCATATTGATCATCAAGGAATGGACGTTATAACGGATGGTTATGTAAGGACATGATACGGAAATAATAATTCAGCTGTTCACATTTTAATTGTAAACATGGCTCATAAGAGACAGCATATAAGCTTTAAACAGGAGATGTTCTAAAGGCTCCTGGGCATATACGCAATGCCTTATGGTGATTTGGATCGAGCTTTTTTAGCACAGATGTTCGTGCTGATCCATACACAGAGCAACCGTAATCAAGTTTTGTACGAATAACAGCTCTGTAGATGCAAAGCATGGAAGTAAGATATGCACCCCATTTGGTATTTGAGAGAACTTTTAAGATGTTAAGAGCTTTCTCACATTTCTTTCGAAGTTTCTGAATGTGAGGCAAGAAAGTAAGCTTTTTATCAAACCAAACCCCGAGAAATTTTATTTTCTCTACTACAGCAATCTTTAGACCTCCCATAAAGATTTCTGGGGGTGAGTGGACACCACGTTTTCTGGTGAAATGAATACATCATGTCTTTTGAAAGGAAAACCCGTACCCATTCACATTTGCCCATCGAAAGATGTTATTTACGGCGGCTTGACATTGTCTTTCCACTGTACGCATATCGTGAGCTTGGTAGGCAACTTGCAGATCATCCACATACAGACTTTTATGGACAGACGCTGGCAAATTGTTTGAAAAACTATTTATTTTTATATTAAAGTGCGTCACACACTCAAGACACTTCCTTGTGGCACACCCTCCTCTTGTACCTGTTTGCGTGAGAGTGTTGAACCAATGCGAACTTGGAATGTCCTGTGTGATAAAAAATTTTGAATAAAAATAGGACGATTACCTTTTAGATTAAATCGTAAATGTCCTTAATAATACCATAGCGCCATGTTCGATCATAGGCTTTGTCAATATCAAAAAAAATTGAGACTAAATGATTTCTCCTAAGAAAGGCAGTCCTAATTTGTGATTCTAATGAGGTAAGATTATCAATGGTAGATCTACCTCGACGAAAGCCACTTTGGTGCGGTGAGAATATCTTGTTACTCTCTAAAAAGTGCACAAACCTGGCATTAACCATTTTCTCAAGCAGTTTACAAACACAGCTTGTGAGTGCTATAGGCCGATAACTCAAAGGGCTTTAAGGGTCCTTACCTGGTTTTAAAATGGGAATTGTGATGGCTCTTTGCCATGACCTAGGGAATTTATGTTCATGCCAAATTCTGTTAAACAGGTATAAGAGGTTCAATAAGGAGTAATGGGAGAGGTGTTTAAGCATGAGATAGCTAATTTTATCAGGTCCACTGCAAGTTCTGTGTGTTTGGGACAAAAGAGTCACCAACTCTGACATAGTAAAGTGCATGTTATAAGGTAAGTTTCTAGCTTCTGGGAAAACAATAGGTTTATTTTCAGACTTAAGTTTGTGATTTAAAAAGGGTTCAGAGTAATTTGATGCATTTGAAATATTAGCAAATTCTTTGGCAATTCCATTTGCAATGTCATATGGGGAACTTATAGTTGTGCCATTATGATTTAGAATGGCTATGGAGTGCTCACTATACTTACCTGAACACTTTTGGACTTTCTCCCATACAATTTTACTAGAAGTAGAAGATGTTATTCCACTAACATATTTTTCCCATGACTCTTTCTGCCTTTCTTCTGCGTATCCTGCGAGCAACTGTATTTGCATGTTTAAATGCAGTTAGGTTTTGATTGGTAGGATACCCCCTGAAAATTGACCAAGCTTTCCTTTGTTTTTATAAGCCTCACGGCATTCGTTATTCTACCAAGGGAAAATATGCTTAGACATACTACTTGTACATTTTGGAATTGCAGCATCGGCAGCCTCTATAAGGACACCTGTAACATTTTCTACAGCTGTATCAATGTCAATGCTTTGAACAACTTCATCAGTGATCAGAGCTAGGGAACTAAACTTCACCCCATCAGCTTTTGAAAATATGTATTGAGATAGTTTTATAGTCGATCTGAATTGATTGTTGGAGAGAATGATAGGGTAGTGGTCACTACTGTGAAGATCTTTATCAATTGTGAAGTTCCAGTAAGGAAAGAGGGAGGGTGAACAGATGGCAAGGTCAATACTGTGAAAAGTCCTACTAGGTTGGTGAAAATAGGTGAATTCATTATTGTTAAAAATGCATAAACTGTGATCACTGACACATTGCTCAATTTGTTGTCCTCTGCAATTTGTGTCAAAACTTCCCCAAAGAGGATTATGACCATTAAAGTCACCGAATATCACAAATGGTGCAGGAAGTTGGCCAATCAAATTATCAAGTTCTCTAGAATTTATATGGTTATTTGGTGGTAAGTAAATACAGCATACTGTAATCAATCTATTTACATGTATCCGAACAGCAACAGTTTGTAGATTTGTGGCGAGTTGTAATACGTAAGAAGGGTAGTCTTGAGAGACTAACAAAACAACTCCCCCAGATACACTACTGTTCATATTAAAATCTTTACGTATACAATTAAAATGTTTAATACTAAACTTACTGCTAGATTTTAACATAGTCTCTTGAAGGCAGACACAAATAGGATGGAAAGTATTTATTAAAGACTTGATCTCCACCAACTTGTGCTGCAACCCACGGCAATTCCAAGATAGTAAAAAAAGCCATATTCAGGTTTTTTTTCTTGGGCCTATGGGAGGTGGTCCCTTTTTTCCAAACAAAGAAAACAACAAAAGAAAAAATCTGATGTGGGCAGCACATGACTTTCCCTGCAAACTTATATACACATTCTCTTTATTTTAATTAAATTTAATTCACTTATAATTCAATTTTTGTTCTCTTTTGGTAACTGGACTCATTTTTAAAGGTGACGTAGAGAAAAAACGGAAAGATCTCGAGAACGGCTAGTCCTAGTGTAATGGGGTTGGTCTTATTCTCTTCTTCGTTAAAAATTACGTATGAAACAAGCATTTAATGGATATATTTCAGCAGACGTAGTTTTTTATTTTAGATTTTGTCGTTTTTGCAGGCCATTTTGCAAAACAAGGCAGGTTATTTTTTTTCCGAATCATACTAAAATCTAATCAGCACCAGGGTAACCTACAAGCGACTTATCTATCAAATTTTGTGAAATTTGGTCCATTAGATTTTCAGATAGAGTGGATACAATTTTTAGCGGATCATTTCGCAAAAATAGGCGGGTTCTTTTATCCCGAATCGTACCCAAAATTAATCAGCATCAGATTCGTCCACAAGTGACTTACCTACCACATTTTATGAAATTCGGTCAATTAGTTTCTTAGTTACAGTGGATACAACATCTGAACAGACAGACACACGGACAGATACACAGACAGACACACGGACAGATACACAGACAGACACACAGACACACACACAGACGTCACGCTAAAAATAGTTTTTTCGTATTCTAGAGGTCTCGAAACGTGTAGATCCGTCAAAAACTCGAATTGCGATTTTCGGCATGATTCCAATACTTTCCCTATACATTACCAAGTATTGCAGGGAAAGTTAAAAAAGAAAGGGAAAGGAGGATAGACAAAAAAAGGAGGAGGAAAACGAAAGAGGAAAGAAAAGGATTGCTAAGGTACCTCGGCATTGCAACACCCGTATTCACTAAAGAAGTGAACCCATGAGGGGCTATCGCAGATAGGACTATTGTAGCTATTAGTTAAAAAGGATCTGTTGGCGACTTGGATTAAGGTTGCCCAAAGTTACTGCCACAAGTATGAACTAAAGTTATTAGTAGGGCTGGTGATTGTATTGGGGTGATGTTCCATTAATGCCAAAGCAAAGCATACTATTGCCACCACTTTTCACTCGACTCTTGTATCTACTCAAAACATCTGAAGGCCTATAACCTGGTTGGAGAACCTCTAAATAATATATATGTGCATTCTGAGGAGTACGAAATATCTTCTACGACCAGGGACGACAATTTAAAGTGCATATTGAAGCGCTACGAGCATGTATATACTTAGATCATACTCAGGACTCTCCTACCGTACTACGGTGAATAGACTTAACATCGAGGTATACCCCGAGGTGCGTATAAGATCTAATTTGACTAACAGCAACCGTTTAAAGAGAATTCTGAAGTCCTATGATACACAGGATTCATCACCCGCATCTGAGGTAGAGAACCCTGGAATAATACCTAAACTATCAGGCGCATAGGATTGTTTTTAGTTAGTATGTGGGCAATATTAATTTAAAATACAGTTGTCGATGATTATTTAGTTTTTAGGCTTGGATAGGATTTCGAAATGCGGGGTGTGGGGCGGTCACTGATGGAAAAGGTGGTAGACAGTGATAGATATAATTTCTTCTATGTGGAGTCAGTGGAGAAACAATATAGTACTGTTTAATTAATGAGGTAATTACTACTTATTATTTCTACCATGAATCGCCATTGAGTTAATTCAAAATAATTATTTAAGGTGTAAGTACATTGATGGTTTTGGTGCGCATAAAAATAATATAATGAAAAAATTGGGTACTTCCAAAATACCAGTAACCACTAACTGCGCTTTATCATTAGTTGCCGGTTGAACATCAGCTGTTGGTTGCCAGGTTGATCTATGTAATGGCGGTTCATGGGTCGCAAAATACTAAATGCAATACTTAATATTCCAAAAGATATAAAAAGCACCTTCAATAGAGTGGCGAAGTTCTGTTTGTCTTCAGGGACACCACCACGGTGAGCTGGGTATTTCCAATTCATGTCTAGACCATCAAAGTTGTACTTGACGCAAAAGTCTACGACACTTTTAACGAAGGTTGCTCTGGCGGCGGGGTCTGCGGCCATGTTGGAATAAATGACACCTCCTTCGTCCCATTTTCCTATTGCAATCAAGGTGCTCAGTTGTGGGTTTTTCTGCTTTAAGTTGTTGAAACGCTCAAAAGCATCTGTGGAGGAAGTTTTTAATTTAAATATGTGATACACAACAGACAAAATTCAATCATCTGCTCATCAGAATGCCACAAAATAAAAGAACAAAGCATATAAAATTTAAATGCAATCAGAGCAGTATATTAGACAAATGCGCTTAAAATCATACACAAAAAATCCTATGTGTGCAGCACATGACTTTCCTTACATAATTCAGTAACTTTACTTCTTACAAATTAATGGTGCACAATATCCACAGCACAGTGATTTGGGCAATGAATTAATACCACATAAATTGAAATCGGGCACTTTGGGGGGAAGTTATGAATCTAAACAGAGTAATTTATTCATACCACAAACTAGCATTCCATACACCTTAGAAGGTGTTATGAATATAAATTTTAAAACTGAAATATGATTCAAAATAGATTTCAAGATTGTGAACACCAGAATATTTCAAAATGCAATCGTGCAGATTGGTATTATTTAAATGCCTCTCATTGTGCTACTTTTAGAAATATTATATTATACAAAACATTTGTTGTTTCAATTAAATACTTATTGTTAGACTCAGGGATGTAACATGATAATAAACAATATTAAAATACTATAATGTTCAATTTTCACACCATTAATTTTGAAACATCCGGTATATTATGCGCTGAACTGACTGACTAGGTGGTTGGGTGCATTATAAAAATCATCGAGCACTTCTGCTATGCAGCTAGAATCTTGCTTTTGTGTGCTCGTTTCGCCTCACCATCGGGATCAAGCGAAAAATCTAAAATTTTGAAAATTCTAATTGGTGGCGACGATTTCGAAGAGATAATCAAATAACTTAAAACCATTTTTCAAAATTATTGAGCATTTCTACTCGAGCCAGATTCTGGGTTTTGGCAATATACGATTCGTCTCAGCTTCTAAGTTATCAAAAAATCTAATATTTTGAGAAATTAAATTAAGGGTAACGACTTAGAGGAATAAAAAAAACTCCGGCTTAATTATGGAACACTTTTGCTCTAGCTAGGATATTGATTTGGGTCTCATTCGATCCGTCTCAGCTTTTAGAATAAAGGAAAAAATCTAATATTTTGAAAATTGACATTAGGGATGGCCACATAAAGGGTTTAAAAATCACCATTTTTCCTCTCAGAAATAATTAAAACACAATTTGATACACTTTCGGTGCCAATCGCAAAAATTAATCAATTAAATCACTTTTTCGCCCACGGAAATAACACCATTTTCATGCTTAAATCTTAAAGGGTTTTCGATATTCAGAAAATTCATCAATAACTGCTATTAAGTGTGTAAATGTCACATTTAAAGGTCACTAGTTATTACTTTCCTTATATACATAATGTATAAGGAAAGTATTGTGACGGGGTCTAAATTCGAAATCGAGTTTTCGACGGGAGAGCACGTTTCAAGCATCCCTGATCACGAATCAAGCACTTTTGAAGTGATGTTTGTGTGTGTGTGTGTGTGTGTGTCAGTGAGACTGTGGAGACGATAATTGACGAACGAATGGACCGATTCGAAACAAATTTGGTACAAAAATCACAATCCGTAAACACTGGAAGCCTATTGTTTTTATACGTAATCGAATGTTCAGAACCCCCCTAAATTTTCGAATAAAATTTTGAAAAAATCGTCAAAAAGTCAAAACCACTAATAAAGTTACGTAAATAGACATTTCTTATGTAATTTTTCATTAGAAAACGATTGATATACATTTTAGAACGCTAACATGAACCGTTCTCGAGATATTGCACATTTTTCAAAAAAAATTATTAAAAAGTCATTAAAATGAAAAAAAAAAATTTCCTATTGAGAAACATGTTCACTTTTCATATGTAATACCATGCGATAAATTGGGTGACATCATTCTCGTGGATCTAGCTCGTTCCATTCATGAAAAAAGATATTTTGAGTAATACTTTTGTATTTGAGCGCCAGTAGTCTTTTATGTGCTGTAAGAACAACTTATTTCTTCATCCATAACGCTTGACCAGATTTTGGCGACGAATTTGGCGAAATGTCGCCAACTTGGCGACTTTTTAAAATGTTGCCAAATTAACGAAAATCTCGCCAAATGGATAAAAATGACGCTAAATCAATGAAAATGACGACTAATTGTCGAAAATTCAATATCTTGGAAAGAATATTAGTATCTACTATAAGAAAAACCTATGTTTTTACTGTAAAAGTAGTAAATTCATTACATTATATAAGGAAAGTCATGTGTTGCCCACATCAGATTTTTTTGAATGCGGGTTGGAAAAAGACTAGTTTTAATAAAAGAATTAACAACAAATTTGAATTTGGTACAAATTTTGTAATGCTTCCTTGTCATTCTCGTTTCTCATTCATGCTGTGAAAGAGTTAACGAATTTACTCATATTAAAATTTAGAAAGAAATGTGTTCCCATCAAAAGAACTTACTAAGACCCCAGTTCTCCTTGAGTTCAAGGCTAGGATCGTTGGCCTCAATCTTGTTGTTCTCGAGTTTTGCAAATCCGAAGACTAGATGGGTGCATATATGGGGATTGATGTGTTCGATGATAAACTTGCCGTCTCCTGTCCTGTAGTTGGCCCAACTGCCGAGGTAGCAGACAACCTTGTACGGCTTCTTGCTGCGGTCTGGAAAGAAAACATGCTTTTACTAATCAAAATTAAAATCATACTAATATAAATGAGCTACTGCTTACATCTAAAGAGCTACTTCCCTAACAGCATTTTTTTTCACAGTGACGGGAGATTTACGTCACACTGTGACTTTGGGACGTCACAGGACGTCGCAGTACGTCTCGGCAATGTCATATGGAGGTCACAGCGAAGTCATTTTGGTCATTTTCATGGTCGTTTGTGACGTCACATATTAACTTGTTTGTGACGTCACATTGTAATTGCCATTGTAATGTCGTCACATTGTTACGTGATAATTAAATTCTGTAAACGTCACAGAATATAATCACAATGAAGTTACAAAGTTACTAATACGTAACGTCGGATAGAAGTCACAAATATTATGTCACATTGTGACCTAGGGGTCACGTGACTACAACGTCACTGTCACATATGTGACGATCTTTGCTGTGAAGGTTCTTACATCTAAAGAGCTACTACTTACATCTAAAGAGCTACTGCTTACATTTAAAAAGCTACTGCAGTAAAACTTCGATTAACCGTCACTCGTTTAACCGTCAGTTTCTGTTATCCGTCATGGTATTACGATATTACCGATTATCCGTCATGGTATTATGATATTATATTTATGGTATTACGATAAATTTCTGTACATTACTACTCTTATATGGAAGTTTATATTGATCGTTTTGTAAAATTAAATACAATATGTATGTATTGTTTACTTTTAAAGGATTTTATTTTCATTTTCGACCCAAGCCCGCAGTGAAATCACATTACTGTACATATGTATTAAGAGATTTCTGTTATCCGTCTATTCGGTTATCCGTCACAGCCCGAGTCCCGACGGTGACGGTTAATCGAAGTTTTACTGTACTTACATCTAAAGAACTACTAGCTGCGTCTTTCTACTGATGATGATACTGAAAGATCGGTAATGTAGAAAGACGTGTCGAGATATTTGAGATGAGTGCATCAATACAGCTGTGTCAATGCGCATTGTCCACTTCAAAGATAAGAGCTTTCAATTCTGTCTTACTAGCTCGCTTAAGAGAGCCTCAACTAGCCAACGATGATCAATGGTTTAAATCATGACTGAGATAGCAAGGTTCTTTACAATAGTCCATGTTCAAGCGCCACTGCCAAGAACCCTGATGTTCCAGATGGGATTCGAAACACGGTTCTTCGCACTGACTAGCCGCTCTTTCAATTGAGATAATGGGGTGGAATTGCAAGCTCTTATCGTCAAAGTGGACTCTGAAGATGTATTGATACAATAATTTCCTATGCATATCGTATAAGCAATTCTCCTCAATGTATGATTAAATTTTCTTTACAAAGATTTTTCTTCCTAATTTTATAAAAAACTTGCAGCGATTACTCGGCGTTGCTCGGTATCTGATAAAAATTACACCGGAACATATAGGGCCGGGAATCTTATACACTGTTTTTTCACTGTGAAAGAAGTAAATTCATTGCATTATGTAAGAAAAAAAAAAGCATTGCATTATATAAGTCATAGCTGCTTCCGGCACGCCCTTCGCAGTTAGGCCCTCGGGCAGAGCGTCTCGGAATGTGACTATTAGGTGTCCACAATTGATGTACAGTCAATATGTACAGTTTGAAATATGTACAGTTTGAACCAAAATGACTCTTAAACGCTAGGCAACAATGCAAATGTTGACAAATTAAATGCCATTATCCTAATTTGTTAGGTTTTACCGCAATGCTTGCTTGTAATCCACATTTTTTTTATTTTCCTCCCGGAGCTAAAACATACAAATTTTATGAAACATACAAATTTGATAGAGTTTCCATTTAAATTCATATTTCGAACCTGCGATTTTCAAAAGTGACTAATACGTTCAATAAACTCCCGTTTAAAACTCAGAGATTTAATTGACTTTCACGTTTTAAACCAACGATGTCCAACCTTTTTCGTTAGGAATCATGGAGTTAGAGGGTAGAACTCTTAGGAAAAAGTTTCGTTTTCCATTAATATCTCGACAACCCCTGGTCTTAAAAACTCGAAACTTGGACTAAGTTTATGGAGGGATATTTCAAAGCTACCCACAAAATTTAATTAAATTTGGTGCAGCTAATCTCCCGTGATGACGAGACAAACTAAAGTTTCGTTTTTCACTAATATCTCGAGAACGGCTGAGTGTAGAAACTCGAAACATAGGCCTAATTTTAAGTGAGGCTATTTTAAGACTACACACAAAATTTAATCAAATTCGGTTCAGCCGTTCTCTCGCGATGTTGGATCTTACATACATACTTTTTTTCTTGGTATATTGAGATAAAAGTAATAATTTTGTTACAACGATAAAAAGTAATCCTTTTTTTTTTTGTTGCTAAAAATTAGTCTCAAAGAACTTGCATCTCGAAATAACTGCATCTCGAAAACTATCTAACCGAAAATAGCTGTATTCTGAAAAAAATTGTATTTCGAAAGCTATGTAACTGGAAATAAATGTATTTAAAAAATAATCGCATCTTGAAAACTATATAACTAAAAATTACTGTATTCTGAAAAAAAATGTACTTCGGAAACTATGTATCTGGAAATAAATGTATCTGAAAATAACCAAATTCCAAAAGCTATGAAAACTGTGTAACTTAAAATAACTGTATTTCAAAAACTATGTAACTGGAAATAAAAAAATGTATTCGGAAAATAACCGCATCTCGAAAACTATGTAATTGAAAATAACTGTATTCTGGAAAATTTTGCATTTCGAAAACTATGTAACGGAAAATAAATGTATTTTGAAAATAACCGAATCTCAAAAACTATGAAAACTGTGTAACTAAAAGTAACTGTATTCTGAAAATAACTGTATTTTGAAAACTATGTAGCTAGAAATAAATGTATTCTGAAAATAATCGCATCTCGAAAACTATGTGACTAAAAATAACTGTAATCTGAAAAAAATTGTATTTCGAAAGCTATGCAACTGAAAATAAATATATTTTGAAAATTACTGCATCTTAAAAACGATGAAAACTATGTAACTGAAAATAACTATATTCTAAAAATTGATGTATCTGGAAAAGTATATGACTGAAAATAACTCTATCTCGAAAACTATAATTGAAAATAATCACATTCTAAAAATATTTGCATCTTGAAAAATACGTCCAAAATAACTCAACTAAATACTGATTTTTTCTATGTTAATTGACTAATTTTCTAAATTTCTTTGAGTAAGACTTATGCATTCGTATTACGCAATTTCTAGATCCATATATTTCTAGATAGTTGAGAATTTTTAGTTTCCTAAATCGGATTATACTGTAATTTAAAATAGTTTCTATCTAATCATTTATTATTAGTATGCCTTCTAATTATATTATAATTATCTTTGACATCTGAAAAGTATTAGCACCATGTAAAGTATTTTTACTTATGCTATTATATGCTTATTTTACATCACAGAGAAGAGAGTCATCTAATTGCATTCCACAACTCAAGGCTAAACTTGGTGTTGCCATCGGTGACACATAAGTTTAACTAAAAGTTAGATTAGACAAATATGTGTGGCAACATCATTTATATAACCTCTGTTAAAATAACAGTTATAAATTAATTTCTAATTTAATATTTGTATATTGCAATTTTAGAATTTTAAAATGCAAGATTCAAAAAACTAATATATCCGGATTAGAATATTGATGACGTCTATGCGATATAGTTTCGATATAATGAGGAGCGATATTGATGCATTATCGATACCTGTCTGGACGATATGGATCACTGGAAAACATCAATTTATTATGCAAGATAGTACATAAGCGTTCTCGGAATCGTTAATCTATATAATACAGTTGAGTGAGACGAACTGACTAACTGAGGGATAAATATTGGATAAATATTAAAGCCCAAAATGCTGAAGGTACAAACTTGAAACTTTGCATACATGTGGTACTTAACCTATAAATAATGAAAATAAAAATCTGAAATTTTGGAATTTTGATCGAAAACTTTATAAATCGCGTTTTTTTTTTTTTATTATTTTTTTTTTTTTTTTATTCTTTTTTATTTTTTTTTTTAACAGTCTTTCAACTATAAGTTGAAAAGGGCTAGACAAAAAATATTTTTTCTTATACCACCATATATAGAAAAAAAATAACCTAAATTTTCTTAATTAACTCTAATGGTGTGTAATCAAATTATTATTTCACCTATATATTTAAATTTTTATTCTGTCTTTCTTTTAGACTTTTCCTTTTTCTTAATTCTTTTTTCATTTGGCTTTTGTACTAAATTGTACTTAATTCTCTGGATTGTGGCTCAACTTGACTTTGTATATTGTCCATGACTTGTATTATCTTTGTATATTGTCCATGCCTTGTATTATCTTTGAATATTGTCCATGACTTGTATATTGTATATTGTCCATGTATTTCATGGCGTTATTTCTGTATTTTTCCTAGTTGTCCTTTGTAATTTCACAAAACCCTTTGGTTGAACTGGGCGGCTATTCTAAAACTTTGGTATCAAAAGATTTTTTATCTTCATTTTTGGAATTAAATTGGCTAATTATAATAAATTTGGCACAATTTAAAATTTAAATAAAAATTGAATTCCCCCCTCCACACACACATAGTTTATCTGGTTATTATAGTTAACAAGCACATTTTGCAAAGTTGTGGGAACATTTTCATATCTACAGTTCCTATATTGCTATTTATTGTGCATTGTTTATGTGACATTTGCGTTACATTTTTGATGTTTTGTGTTCTAGAATCTTTTTCATGATTGACTTCAACCAATTCTCTTCATATAACAAATAGCATACTCAAAATCTTGAAAATAATTAATAAACAGTATGATGCACTTACTAGCTCCAACACACTTTTGGTTCCCTCGCAATTTAGTACCTACATGAAATAAAACTTATTTAACTGTATATGCATAATTCATGCTTAAAATAATTTCTGTTATATCACCTTAAATATGTAATTTGTATTCTTACTTCTAACAAATCTTCATATTTTAATTCGACGGGAATAAGACATATTAAAAATGTGTGCAATATAAAAATATGTTTACATCAAATATCATATAACGTGAATTTAACATTTTACAACACTACAATATACAAATTTTACTTCAAATTGGACAAAATTTAAACTTTACAAACCATAATCTGAATTTGTTAGCTGTATTTTCTTATCCTTTGCATGAAATGTTTTTACTTATTGATTACCTTGGCTTCAATGGACCTTACATACTTTTTTTCGCGAATACAAAATTGACCTAATTTGTATTTTTAACTGTAAATTTAATAGTACGTTTAACATTGAACAAGAAATATCAATCATGCATAAAGCATTAATTATAGAACACTATCCAGCTGGATGGGAATCGAACGGGAATCGAACTCTGGATCTTCAAACCGGCCAGCCGACGCTCCATCGTTGAGCTATTGGGGCGAAATTGAAAGTTCTTATCGTTGAAGTGGGCACTGCATTCTCCACCCTCTAATGTCAGATTGGAGGGAAACTGACAATCTGACTGCTCAATTACTGCTATTACTTTCCTTATATACATAATGTATAAGGAAAATATTGTGACGGGGTCGAAAATTCGAATTCGAGTTTTCGACGGGAGAACACGTTTCAAGCATCCCTGATCACTAATCAAACATTTTTGAGGTGATGTCTGTGTGTGTGTGTGTGTGAAAATATGTGTGTGTGTGTGTCAGTGAGTCTGTGGAGACGATAACTGACAAACGAATGGACCGATTCGAACCAAATTTGGTACAAAAATCACAATCCATAAACACTGGAAGCTTAATGTTTTTATAAGCAATCGAATGTTCAGAACCCCCCTAAATTTTCGAATGAAATTTTGAAAAAATCGTCAAAAAATCAAAACCACTAATAAAGTTACGCAAATAGACATTTCTTATGTAATTTTTCATTAGAAAACGATTGACATAATTTTTAGACCACTAGCATGAACCGTTCTCGAAATATAGTACATATTTCAAAAAAATTATCAAAAAGTCATATACAATAGAAAAAAAAATTTACTATTGAGAAACATGTTCCCTTTTCATATGTAATATCATGCGATAAATTGGATGACATCATTCTCGTGGATCTAGCTCGTTCCATTCATGAGAAAAGATACTTTGAGTAATACTTTTGTATTTGAACGCTAATAGTCTGCTGTAAGAATAACTTATTTCTTCGTCCATAACGCTTGGCGAGATTTTGGCGACGAAATGGGCGGAATGTCGCCAACTTGGCGACTTTTTGAAATGTTGCCAAATTAACGAAAATCTCGCCAAATGGATAAAAATGACTCTAAATCAATGAAAATGACGACTAATTTTCGAAAATTCAATATTTTGAAAAGAATATTAGTATCCACTATAAGAAAAACCTATTTTTTTTACTGTAAAAGTACATTCATTACATTATATAAGGAAAGTCATGTGTTGCCCACATCAGATTTTTTTTTACCTCAGGTTAGCATCCTGCGGGTCGTTTCCTCTCAATTTAAAAACGGAGCTTCTTCCAGACTCCACTGAAGAGACTCCACTGAAGACTCCAGACTCCACTGTGGAGCTTCTTCCAGACTCCACATCTTCCAGACTCCACTGAATTCGTACTAGAGTCACATTCAGACCTCTGATATCTTTGCACTAACCAACAGGGTTGATTTGTTCGGGCGCCAGTGTAAAGAACGTTGCTACCCTAACCGGGAATCGAACCCTGGATCTTCGAATTGGCCAGCCTACGCTCTACCGTTGAGCTACCGAGACGAGATTGCATGCTCTTATCGTCGAAGTGGACTCTGCACATGTAACAAAATGTAAATATAGTGCATGTTTCTTGAAAGTGTGTATTGCACATTTCTGTACAAAGCTTTATGCCCTAGATGCACATTATTGTGTCTAAAAGTAAACTTTAGCCTTTAGATTATTAGGCAATAGAGTGGGAAGAAATGCCTATGCAAAGAACTTGTTTTAACGAGCCTGTATTTAGCAAGTTTCTAAATATAACAAACTTTTAACTGATACAATGTGAAGTCTAATTGGCTTGTTTTTAACAAGTAAACACTAGGAGTAATTTCAACTATGATATAAAATGTCTTGCATATTATCACTGAGGCAAAATTTATTGCAAACTTTAAAAGTGTATAACAAAAATAAAAATAAAAATGCATTAAAAAAAATCTAATGTGGGCAACACATGACTTTCCTTATATAATGTAATGAATTTACTACTTTTACAGTAAAAAAATAGGGTTTTCTTATAGTAGATACTAATATTCTTTCCAAGATATTGAATTTTCGACAATTAGTCGTCATGTTCATTGATTTAGCGTCATTTTTATCCATTTGACAAGATTTTCGTTAATTTGGCAACATTTCAAAAAGTCGCTAAATTGGCGACATTCCGCCAAATTCGTCGCCAAAATCTCGCCAAGCGTTATGGACGGAGAAATAAGTTATTCTTACAGCAGATCTGTTACAGCAGGGTCTGTTGGCGTTCAAATACAAAAGTATTACTCAAAGTATATTTTTTCATGAATGGAACGAGCTAGATCCACGAGAATGATGTCACCCAATTTATCGCATGGTATTACATATGAAAAGTGAACATGTTTCTCAATAGGAAATATTTTTTTTTATTTTATATGACTTTTTGATAATTTTTTTGAAAAATGTACAATATCTCGAGAACGGTTCATATTAGCGTTCTAAACTTTATTTTAATCGTTTTCTAATGAAAAATTACATAAGACATATCTATTTGCGTAGCTTTATTAGCGGTTTTAATTTTTTGACGATTTTTTCAAAATTTCATTCGGAAATTTAGGTTGGTTCTGAACATTCGATTGCGTATAAAAACAATAGGCTTCCAGTGTTTACGGATTGCGATTTTTGTACCAAATTTCGTTCGAATCGGTTCATTCGTTCGTCAGTTATCGTCTCCAGAGACTCACTGACACACACACACACACACACACACACACACACACACACACACACACACACACACACACACACACACACAGACATCACTTCAAAACTGTTTGATTCGTGATTAGGAATTCTTGAAACGTGCTCTCCCGTCGAAAACTCGAATTTGAATTTTCGACCCCGTCACAATACTTTCCTTATGCATACATTATGTATATAAGGAAAGTAATAATAAGAAATGCATATACTAATTACTACGCCTTCCTGTTGTGTCAACTGACAATAACAGCTACCTTATACTAACACTAGTGACATCTAGATATAATTCTCAAAGCATTCTCCTCCTCAAAGCATTCAAAAAGCTCCTTATACATTATGTATATAAGGAAAGTAAAAATAGGTTTTTCTTATAGTAGATACTTATATTCTTTCCAAGATATTGAATTTTCGACAATTTGTCGTCATTTTTATCCATTTTGCGAGATTTTAGTTGATTTGGCAACTTTTCAAAAAGTCGCCAAGTTGACGACATTCCGCCAAATCCGTCGCCAAAATCTCGCCAAGCGTTATGGACGGAGAAATAAGCTATTCTAATAGCAGATAAATGACTATTGGCGTTCAAATACAAAAATATTACTCAAATTATATTTTCTCATGATTGGAACGACCTAGATCCCCGAGAATAATGTCACCAAATTCATCGCATGATATTACATGTGAAAAGTGAACATGTTTCTCAACAGTTAATATTTTTTTTTTAATTTATGGGATTTTTTGATACATTTATTTGAAAAATATACAATATCTCGAAAACGGTTCACGCTAGCGTTTTAAAGTTTATGCCAATCGTTTTCTAAGGAAACATTACATAAAAAATGTCTATTTATATAACTTCATTAATGATTTTGATTTTTTGATGATTTTTTCAAAATTTCACTCAAAAATTTAGGGGAGTTCTGAACATTCGATTACGTTTAAAAACAATAGGCTTCCAGTAGGCTTCCACGGATTGTGATTTTTGTACCAAATTTCATTCGAATAGCTCCATTCGTTCGTGAGATATAGTCTCCACAGACTCACTGACAAACACACACACACGCACACACACATACTTTCACACACACACACACACACACACACACACACACACACACACACACACAGACATCACCTCAAAAATGTTTGATTCGTGATCAGGGATGCTTGAAACGTACTCTCCTGTCGAAAACTCGAAATCGAATTTTCGACTCCGTCACAATACTTTCCTTATACATTATGTATATAAGGAAAGTAATAATTATTCAAGCATAGATTCGAACTATAACAAACTAAAAATGTTACGATTGTATAAACAGCAATGAAGGAGCTAGATTGATTTTAATTTTTACTATATAAACATATAATTATTAGTTATTTATTTTAAATTGCATAAAACAAAAATGTCCATACTGAACTAAATAAGGAAAGCTATAATTTATAATAAAAAGTCCTACTTTGCTTAACAGTATCCCTTACAAAAATACCTTTTTTTATACAATTCACCGTTATTTATCATAAATTTCAGAGCCTATGTCAATAGAAATGTTTGTGTCTACAAAGATTTCAAATACTGAAATTCAGAATGAGTTAAACAACTCGAAAATCAGTTTAAAAATTGATTTGGAAAAGAGCGGTTGAAAAAAATGAAGGTTTCAAAAATTAGTGCATCTCCAGTATGCTTTTTATTTAAATTCTGAGTCAGTTCTAATGATTTAACAAGAAAATGCAACCAATGCTTAAATAAATATGTATCGATACAGTGCTTTATTAAAAAAAATTAAATTATGTTTTGCCCATAATTGCAAAACTGAAATAATAACATATTGAATTAAATTAAGTACCTTAATAATGAATGTAATTTATTTGCTTAGTGTACAAACAAACATAAAACAGGTGTGTAAAGATATATGGATCAGAAAATTAGTACATCTTAAATATGACTTTAAACTAACTTAAAGGCAGTTTTTGTGAATTGACAAGAAACTGCAATCTATAATAAATAAATATTTATAGTTACAATGATTTGCAAAGAAAATTTAAATTAGTAGTTTTCTTAGTAAATGCGAAATTGAAGAAATAACATAATGAATCTATCATGTTGAGCACTTTAATAATGAAGGGGATTTGTGTACTTACTGGGTAATTATTATTAAGCAGATGGAGAGATCTATACCCGCAACATTAAAATGCATATACTGTCAATACGCATTATTTATATTTATCATACCCCTGCTTCTGAATGTGACAAATATTTGAACCACCCAGTTGTTTATCTAAAAATCCCTATTTTAGAAAATTGTTAAGATAGAGATTTTAAATTACCATGTTTTCTATTTTGTAAAAAAATTATTAGAGTTACAGCTGCTAACCGATGTTTTTTCGGCCTTAAAAGGTACTTAAAGTCTGACTTCATCAGCAGAAAAACAAAGATTATAATCTACAAAAGTTTAATCAGACCCATTCTTACCTACTCTGCTGAGACTTGGGCAATGACAGAAAAAGTTAAAGACATCATTTCTGTTTTTGAGAGAAAAATCTTGAGAGGTATTTTTGGTGGCTTAAATTGTAACAACATCTGGAGAAGAAGAACTAACTCAGAACTTTATAAGTCTTTTAAAGAACCAGATATAGTCAATTACATCACGATTCAGAGAATAAATGGGTGGGTCACCTGTGCAGGATGGCCGAAAGCCGTACAAGAAAGATCTTCTCGGCCAGACCATTCGGCACCCGTAAAAGAGGAAGACCTAAACTCAGATGGCTCGACTGCGTGGAAAAGGACTTTAAAATTTTAAAAGTTTTGAACTGGAGGTCTTTGGCCAGGGATAGGGGAGCCTGGAGTTCTATACTGCGGAAGGCAAGGGCCCATCCTGGGCTGTCAGGCCACTGAAGAAGAAGAAGAAGAAAAAAATTATAAAATATTTGGCTGCATTATTTTTCGGACGGAGATAATTTTTCACCCAAACTTACTTATAATGAATTACTAAACAAAAACGAGTAGGTTTCGGAGACGTAATTTATGGATTAATGTTTTTCTCAAACGTAAGTATTTACTCACATTTAAAACTCCTTTGTGCCACTGAAACAGGATTTTTTTGCGCAAATTTAAGCATATTTTCCATATAAACGTAATGAATATAACGCCGAAAGTATAAATAAACAAAATATTCAGCACGTAAAAGCTGCCAAAATTGTTACAGTCAAGCATTCTCATTGGCCCGTTTCAAATGCCAATCATCTCCATAGGCGGATCTAAAAATGTGGAAAATCACTTTGTTTGCCCCTCCGTACACATAACGAACCCTTCTGAGAATAGCTTTCGATAAACGACCTTCGAAGATAACGGTATCGAGTAGATATCGAAAGCGCCGTCTTCGAATAGGAGTTAATTATTGGGACTCGTCCTCTAGGGTCACTTTCAGACCTCCGACATCTTTTCACTAACCTACAGGGTTGATTTATTCGGGCGCCATTGTAAAGAATCTTGCTGCCCCAACCGGGAATTGAACCATGGATCTTTGTACTGGCCAGCCGACGCTCTACCGTTGACCTACAACAGGACGCAATTGCAAGTCCTTATCATCGAAATGAACAAATAGAATGATTATAATTTCGATATTTTACTATTTTGAACTTATTTTGAGTGGTTCTTATATCTATATTTTGTCTAGTTATAAGCATAAAATAGTTCGTAACCTTTTGAAAGCCCTACAAGGATATTGTTACGAGCGTGTAGAATGCCCTCACTGGAGTCTCTTTTGAAAACCAGACAGGGAAAACACCTTTACAGGTAGCTATTCCTATGAAGTAAATTTAGGATGAGCATATACTGAGGTTCGGAGGAGGTTGCCATATTTGGCGAATTTTCGCCAATTTGGTAACTTTTGGCGAAATTTTTAATGTTTGAGAACCTTTTTGATATAACGAATATTATACGAGGTACGAGCCCCTTCTAGAAGTTTCTACAGAGAGTACATAAAAAAAATGAGTCATCGACGTGATACGAGCTACATTGAACTGTGACATACGTCAATGTTTTGAGAATAGTATCAACGATATTGTGAAATAAGTGGAGCATTTAATTTCTGTTTTACTGTACATGGCAGTTCTTTAGTGATCTTGTGAGATAGTTATTGAGCTTGTGGGGGCAACCAGCTCTTACGTCACTCACTGCTACGAAAGACATACACGGTTATTCCTTCGGACCTGAAAAATTGGTTTGGGTCTAACGGTATAGCGCGGGATCAGCAAGCTCCACGTTCCGAGTTTGAACCTATCCCCCACCATCGGAGCAGCCCCCACAGTTGGTGACCACGGATGAAAAACGAGCACGCAACCTTCTGGCTCTCCTTTCTCACGAGATGGCAGCACTACAGATCTTACATTTCTCACGAGATGGCAGCACTACAGATAATGCACACTTCCATTCCTTCTCTCTGGATGACTACAACTGACGTCACGTAGCCGCACGTTTGAAGTACGATATGCTTCACCGGCTATTAAAAAGCTCCCGACTGAGTTTCAGCTGAAGATGCGGTGGGGGTGTTTTCCAGGTGATTCCCCCTCTTTACCGAAATTCGACAGAGTTTCTCACCAGGTAAGGGAGTGTGGTGTGGCCAACTTTTGCGTCATTCACTGCTACGAAAGACATCGGGTCCGAAGAATTCTTTTAGACCTAATGGTATAGCGCGAGATCAGCAAGTTCAAGGTTCTGAGTTCGAACCTATCCCCATCATCGGGAATAGCGGCCCCTACAAGCTATTTGATGTATATTGTTCCTGTCTACGCTGTGCTTATAAGCAAACCAGTTAGTTATACAGAAATGTGGACTCACTCTTGTATCTTGAGTGTACACCCACGTTTCCAGAGGATACATTTTAACAATAATTTGAATTTTATTGGAATTTCACTTTACAAGATATTACTCACGTAAAACCATTTGAAGGGGGTCCTTCGGACTAAATCGTCGATTTTTAAAATTCATTTGAACTAAACAAGCTTATTTTTTTAAAAACTGAAACAAAGTAAATTCATATTAAAGTATTTTTTCTATGTGTTGTTCTTACCTGAAGTTTCAGCTGAAACACTTGTTGCAGTGACCAGCACCAGCAGGCAAAGTGCTTTCAAGAAGTTCATTCTCTGCAAACAGAATATGCAATTTTAAATTAAAAAAATAAATGTAGTGATTCCAGCTTATATGACTTTCTGCAAGATTAACTAAATTCGATAATGTTTATAAAAATATTAACACAGATTACAGCTCTTTTATTACCAGATTTAGCTGAAAATCAATAAGTTTTTTTGTGTTATTACTGTGTTATTTTGTTTGTTTTATTATTTTAATTGAAATAAGCACACAAAATTGCTTGTTAACCATAATTCGCTTAATTATTTCGAGAAATAGATATCGTGCCTTCCCTGAAAAGGCTGGTGAACGATTAGTAATGAATTCTAATCAATGGTGCATTTACTTTAGGTTGAAAGAACTTATAACGTACTTATTTTAGTGCTGCTTTATGGAGCGCTATGTGTCTCAATCATAGAGCAAATCTAATGATATTTGACGCTAGAAAATGTACTTGGCGTTGCCCGAGAGCTAAAGCATTGTAGTTATATAAAATATCAAAATAAATATATTTGATTCTTATAAATAACCGTGAAAATTGCTTGCAACCATTTACATCCGTCTAACAGCCGTGATACGATATAAAGGGACAGGCCGAACCAATGGTAGCCCCTTAGGGCGTACCTGTAATTCTATCTCCACCAATAATAAAGCAGGGATACCTAAAATAGAGGCGGTGCCAAATAAGTACTAAGAGAGACAGTTCAGTTTTTAGAGAATGGAAAGGAAGAGCAGATCAACGCCTAGATGTTGTACTTCTCAACATGTCTAAGGTAGACCTTGCATATTTTACACCCACTTTGATATTCTACGAAACTCTCTAACTATCCCTCTAATTATAGCTAAACAGTCTAGTTAGGATTAGAAAACCTTAAAACACCTTTGAATTACGTTTAATGTCAATTATTTGGGGATTTAGTGAATTGTATTTTATTAATTTTGTTTTAAGAGAATTTTAAGGAGTGAGTTTGTAAATCATGAGGTATGTGGCATAATAACGGTAAGGAAATTAGCTAAGTAAATTGAATTTTTAAAAGTAAACATTAAGAGGAACTGAACGGTATAAGGAAATTGCTATACAAGGGTATTCTTGTGGAGTAATAATATTATAATAATAAACTTATGTTTTGTGTATTTTAAGCTTGTGTTCTCATTTTTCCAAATGTTTAAATTACCTTGTATGTACGTAAGCGGCTACAACGGACACTTCAAGCTGGGAGATCGGGTATTTGCGGTTTTGAGCGTCCTGATCTTAATTACCACGCGACATTATTAGTGCCGTAACCAGCGCTTGTCCTTTAAAAAAATATGCCAGAAACAGTAATAAGAAAAATTAAAATTAGTAAAAGTCATTATAAAATTGAAATATGAAAATACATTTTGAAATATAAAAATACATTGTACTCATTTTGAAATATAACAGTACATTGTACTCATTTTGAAATATAAAAATACATTATGCTCGGTTTGAAATATAAAAATACATTGCACTCATTTTAAATGGAATACCGGCCTTGTTGCAAACGCGGAGAAATCATCTTACTAAAATCGAAATATGGGAAATTTTCAAAATAAGTCACTTACCCCATTTCAGCAGACAGGTAGACTATAATCTGTTAATGAAGAGATAATCCGTGGGGAATGAAACACAAATTTTGTTAAAACACTCACGAACACACTAGCAAACACAACACCCCATAAACACTTGTTACAGTCTACATCCAGCTTCGAGCAAGGATACCCACATGACAACTGAAAATTTTCCCTAACACAAGGTCATTTCCTCTCTCTTAACAATTATTTAAAGACACGTTTTACAAGGGACCTCACGCACTAGTAGGGAATCCGTCACTGGGGTTCAAACGGGAAAGGGATTTTTCTCTCATACAAAAAGTGGTCACTTTCATAGCTTCAAGGATAGGCGATTTTCAAGAATTCATGGTCATTTTTTATTGCTCCGAAGTGGGAAACCCTGCTTCATGCAGAAAAGAACTGGTTCTATCAATACATTTTGCACCAGTTTCCAACTAACCAGGGCATTAAATGCGTTTCCGTTTCTCCTCCCTGGAAAGGATTACATAAGGCAGGTGTTTTTACTTTTCTTATATGCATAGTATTAATGTATAAGGAAAATATTGTGACGGGGTCGAAAATTCGAAATCGAGTTTTCGACGGGAGAGCACGTTTCAAGCATCCCTGATCACTAATCAGTCATTTTTGAGGTGATGTCTTTCTGTGTGTGTATGTGTGTGTGCATGTGTGGAGACGATATCTCATGAACAAATGGAACGATTCGAATGAAATTCGGTACAAAAATTACAATCCGTAAATACTGGAAGCCTATTTTTTTTAAACACAATCGAATGTTCAGAACCCCCCTAAATTTTCTAGTGAAATTTTGAAAAAATCATCAAAAAAACAAAACCTTTAATAAAGTTACGCAAATAGACATTTCTTATGTAATGTTTCCTTAGAAAACGATTGACATGAACTTTAGAACCCTAGCATAAACCGTTTCCGAGGTATCACACATTTTTCAAATAAATGTATCCAAAAAATCCCATAAATTTAAAAAAAATTGTTAACTCTTAACTCTTGAGAAACATGTTTACTTTTCATATGTAATATCCTGCAATAAATTGGGTGACATCATTCTCGTGGATCTAGTTTGTTCCATTCATGAGAAAATATACTTTGAGTAATACTTTTGTATTTGAACGCCAATAGTCATTTATCGACTATAAGAATAACTTATTTCTCCGTACATAACGCTTGGCGAGATTTTGGCGACAAATTTGGCGGAATGTCGCTAACTTGGCGACTTTTTTAAATGTTGCCAAATTAAGGGAAATCTCGCCAAATGGATAGAAATGACGCTAAATCAATGAAAATGACGACTAAGTGACGAAAATTCAATATCTTGGAAAGAAAATAAGTATCTACAATAAGAATAACCTATTTTTTTTACTGAAAAAGTAGTAAATTCATTGCATTATATAAAGAAAGTCATGTGCTGCCCACATCAGATTTTTATCAATGTAAAGGGATAAAGCACACTAAGCTTTAAAAGTTGTGAAGAAGATTATGGGCTTCACAGGGAATGTTACAAACGTATTAAAAGGAAATTTGCCCGTGATAGAAAATTAATTAAAATTAGAATAAAATTGAAATATGGGTTTCTTTGCGAGTAAATTTAAGAATTTACAGAAAGTAAAGGGGATAGAGAAAAGAAAGAATTAAGAGAACAAAAATTATGATATTAAAAAGATATGTAAATATAGAAAATAGTTTCTTACGTATGTTTTCGCTAGTTGTGAATTTTTCCGAAGGTAAAAAATGTATGGCATGACACTTATGGCCACAAACAAAAAATAATTTTTGAATAGAGAAAAGAATACCTTCTAAACAGCATGGACATTGTATTAGAATAAGAGTGGCTTTCTCGTTTATCCATTTCTTCTATGAATCAGTTGTTTAGTAAGAATTTTCATCTTTGCTTCATGTTTATATTATGTTTTGCTTATACGGGTAATTGTCCTATCTCCTGCTCTGACTCACTGAACTGGTCTGGGAGTGTCGCTGTGAACGTTCGAACTGTATCCTAGGTAGTAGAGCTCCTCTACTTCAGGCTGACTTATCAAGCATATTGAAGCCCAGTAGGGTTGCTGCATAAACATGGGCTACCATATTTGGCGATCTAACGCGTGCTTCAAATATGGAGTTTCACACTTATTTCAGAACGTTAACAAATTTTCAATCGAGTTATATTTTTATAAATGAATAAGATTAGAGTAACATTTGTAATTTCGTAACACTTATTGACAAGAATTAAATATACGATTCTCACTCTACAAACAGATTAACAAATAAGGAATGAAATATATGGACATATTTTTTTACTTTTTTTGCAAAAATTCAGTCTTATTAAAATTCATGAAATACTTGGATGTATATTTCTACTATTTTATATCTATTCCAGTTCCAACGTTTTATAAAAAGGAAAAGTATTATTATCTTATTATAAACTCAGAAAGACCTTGAAATATTTGAAATACCTATAATAGTGAAAAAAGTTGTTTCTGAAATACATTTATGATACATAGTAGTGTGTGAATTACTCGGGGGGGGGGGGCAGAAAATTTAAATAACTTATTCTGTTTAGTATTACAAATAGAAAATAATTTTTCAAGTATTCTTATTTTTTATTATCAGAAGCATATTTTCTATTCCAAGTACTCTTTATACAACAAACAATTCCATAATTGAAGAATCCTATTTAAAGTTCAGAAACCACTGTAATGTATATTATGATTTCGTGAACGACCGATTTTGAAAAAAAAAATGGTTTTAATGTTTTATTAAAAAATTTTATAAAGGGAAATGTAAATTGTACTTTGAAAAATCTCATCTTTACAGCAAAAGCTATTTTTTTTTAGACTAAAATTATAGTAATTAGCGTATTATGTTAATTTTATTAAATGAAAATTGCAGAACCTGTAGATCTGAAACATTTTCAAAGTACAACTTTTAAAGAAAAATAATGCCATGTGGCCCAAAGATAAAACCACAGTAGTGTGATCTATTGTTAGCTTTCTCAATTATAACCCTATATTGCTAATTCAAAGCCTTTTTAGAAGTCAGGAATCATAAATTGTTTCATGTGGTCTTCAATGACATCTCTCCAACAAATTTTATGAAATCAGAAAAATAAATAGGACATATTTATTTTTATCGTTTTTCTATTTTATTTTGTTAATACTTTTCTATACAGTAGCAAAGCACGAAACATTCTTTGAAATAAACTTCATGACATTTAGTCAAATTATAGGTGTTCATTTTGATGTAAATATTGATTATTGTCAACTCCAGTGTACAATAGTTACCTCAAAAAGTAAAACTTTCTTATTCTTCCTTGAAGAAAACATGCATGTAAAAATCAGGTGACTGCAATTGTTTCGAGAGAGTTTTAATTCCACTGAAGTCACCTAATTTTTATAATACTTCTTTAAAGAAAGCATGCATATAAAGTTTTATAAATAGTCATAAGACTTTATATCCTATATTTTACTTACTTCAAATTTACAGGAGTTTGATCAGCACACTGAATAAAGAAAATAAAATCAACTTTTCATGCTATACTTCAAACAGCTATTATATCTCAAAATATTTATAATTTTAAACTAATTAATATTCAAATTGCAAACAAATTAGGATTTTACCTGAAAATATGCAATATTATTTAAATTACATGAAAAGTTTTTGAAAAATTACTTTTCTGTATGTACTTATGTATATTACTTTGTGTAACGTTAATTATTTTTTGTTAGAAAGTCATTTACTTTCATCACTGAATAATACACACCCCAAGGAGACAAGTCCAATATTCAGTCAAAACTTTAAGAAATCTAAGTTACCATGAAAATACTTTCTTATATTGCAATTTTACTAAAACATTTTAATTTGTAGGGTTATTTTATTCGACACCTTTGACTTGAAAACTTAAAGAGAGGCAATTTTGGTATAAACTTGTGTATGTACAGATTTACAGATTATATAAATATAACATTTAACATCTTTGTAATAATAATAAATTTTATAAATCTGTATTACAAACGATATATTTATGCCTAATACGAAAGAATTTAAGTATCTTATTGAGAAAATCCTATAAACGGAATGACAGAACGCCAATGTTTACATCAAATGATTGGCGCCAAACATCGACTTGGCGATAAAATAATCGGTGCCATTTAAAAGTAATTTCGTGTCATTTGAACATAACTTTTTATCAGTTTTTCGAAAAAATAATAGCTGATCATTAAGTAGCTTATATGATAAACGTATTTCGATTTATTTACCATTTTAGCTTATGTTTGCATAATTACTATAACATGGCAAGTTTTCCACTTGGCGACAGTTTGTTGATAGTAGGATTCACCAATTTTGTGATTCATTATGATCTAAAAATACAACAAAGTGTATAAAACTTGAATATAAAACCTAATATTGGTGTAAGAGGAATAAATCTTTAATATATAGATATAATTTGAAGCTATTTCCTTCTAGGTTTGGAAACGCGTATAATGCAGTCAAGATGATGTTTACATTACAAACCAAGTGTACTAAGATAAGACTATAACAAATAAAAATCATTAATAATCCATACTACAGTTACAGAAATTATAAAATAAGTGTTTAAAATAAATACTTTATATGAAAAAAGAAGTTTCAATTAGAATATTGCAGAACTTACCTCACACAAGTATGCTCCATTACCGGGTATCCAATTATCGCGCCGACTATTTATTAGCCATTGTTTTCTTCTTTCTTCGTTTCTAGGAAAGCGAAATAGTCTAAAACCCTTTCTAGAATGATTAGAGCAGTTCGGTGCAGAACAACCACCCATAATTACTTCAATAATACTTCCTAAAGTGAAAATACGAATAGAGGTAATGCTAATGAATAGCGCTACCAGCTATGGTGGGCTTCAATATGTTTGATGAGTCAGCTCGTATATAGAGGAGCCTTACTAGGTAGTATTTCGTCATGTTCATTCCGGTGCTTCTAGAATTTTTTTATATTGCTGAAGTTGATCGCATACACGTGGTGAAAGAAGAAGGGTTCCTGCCACATGGTAAAACAAATTTTCCTAATGTTTTTTATCGTCATTTTTTCATCTTTTAGTGCTTGTAGTCTGAATTTGGGCATTTATAGTAATGTACTATTGTCCAATCTGAAACAGGCATTTGTTTGGGTTAATTAGAATTAAATACTCAGACCTCAAGATGAATTTTATTCTTTTTAATCTTCGAATTTGCGCCGGTGCTGCTCTTTTCCATTAAGGATACTTTGCAAACGAATTAAGGATACTTTGCAAATATGAATAGTAAAAATTACTAAATAAAGATTGGCGATGCAAAATACATTTCATTTATTGCGCAAATGCAGATTATAAATAAAATGATTTCAATAATAATAATAGTTTGAAAACACAATGATAGAATAGAAAGAAGTGTTGGGAAATAATTTTCCTTCAACTAACTGTAACGTAACTTTAAGGTGAAGTTGTAACTGTGGACCGTAACGGGAGAAAATGTAAGTATAAAAGAGGGTGAAATGGATGGTTACGGCAGACGGGAAAAGCATTATGGTAGTGGATATGTGCTATGGAACGGTATTGTCGTAGGACGTGATTTCTAATTTATATAATGTGACCTAAGATAGGTATTTAAGTTTGTTAATAAATATTTATGTTATTAAAGATGTCTCTACATATCGCTCAAGAAACGCTACAATCAGTTTCAACTCAAAAATCCTAACTTTAAAAAATGCCTACATAATAAAAAGAAGTATTAAATAGAGAATCATCAATCAAATGGAGGGCGAAAAAATGCAAATTGCTAGTCATCAAGTCAATGATAATAAACAAATACCAATGGAATGGAATCAATTATTCAAAAACAAATAAAATCCAAGCATTAAAGCTTTACACGTGGATAAGCGTGTTAGGTAACGCACATTAATTTCATTATTCATTTTTTATATTTAGAATTGCATTTATTGTGAATTTGTTTATTTTAGTTCTTATAATGGCAACACCATTTTTTTGTAATGATGTTATGGCAACAGTCTCGGTTTTCTGTTTTCACGTTGTCAGATGAACGAGCTGTACGTTTGGAATGTTAAGCTTTGAATAAAGAAATGGTTCCTGAAAAGCAGTTTCGTAATTATTTTAGTAAATATTGAAACTCATGAAATTGGGTAAATTTCTATGGTGTTTCTGACATTTGGTGACCCGGACGTGATAGCGAAGATAGAAAGGTTAGTTTCGTTTGGAATTTTGTTTTAACTAAGCCTGTCGCTGTTATATTTTCCTAATGGAATTGCTCTTAAGAAAGTGAAAGCCGATTCGAGCGTCTTTCACAAAGTCGTGTAACATTTTGACAAAGGCTTTAGCTGATGAGGAACCAGACGATAAAATTATTCAAACACATTTAGCAAATATGGAGAGATTAATGTTGAATTTAGCTGAGGTAGATGACGAAATCTGTAACGCTTTGCTTGGCGAAGATTCAAAAGTTGAAGAATATGAAAATGAATATGAGATAATGGAAGAATATCGCGAAAAAATGGTTACAGCTAGGGTTGGCGTCGAAATGCATTTAAATAAAACCTCAACCAAACAAAGTGCGGTTTTTTCCCATGTTCAAGAGAAAACGAAACTGGAGCTTTCAAAAATTGAATTTTTGAAATTCGGTGGTGAAATAAAAGAATGACTAGCATTTTGGAGTCAAGAGAATCCATGAAGATAAATTTATGGAAGAAGATAAATTTCAATATTTTATACAGTCTATGATCGTTTGCACTAGAGAAAGAGAAATAGTAGACAGCTTCCCTCTTACTGCAGAAAATTATTCTAAAGCTGTTGAAAGCCTTAAAAATAGATTTGGTAGGGAAAAGCTACTTATAGAGTCTATGTCAGGGAATTGTTTGAACTGGTGATTAAAAATGCAGTGTCTTCAATATCCAAAACAAATACAGCTCAATTGTATGATCAACTAGAATCTCATTTAAGGTCTCTTGAATCAATTAGTATGACTTCTGGCAAATACGGAGCAATGATTTTTCCCCTCGACGAATCTTGCATACCGGAAGAAATACTACGAGTCTGGTTAAGAAATCTGGTTGCAACTGAAGGTGAAGAAAGTGATACTTACATTGATAAGTTAAAAACCCTACTATTGTCCCTAAGAACTGAAGTAGAAGGTGAAGTACGCATCTCGCTTGCTAAAGCGGGTTTTAAGCAAAATGAGAAAATTATTCGAAAGGATATCTGTAAGGAAACGGGTATGAATTTACCGACTGCTACTGATTTATTTTTAGGGATAAATCCAAGTGAAAAGCCCATTTGTGTATTTTGCGGAAAATTTCATGAAAGTAAAGAATGCTTCAAAACTCAAAAACTTTCGTTGGAAGAGAAGCACGATATTTTAAAAAGAAAGAAGAGATGCTTCACTTGTTTACGGATTGGACAACGTTCTGAACAGTGCAAATCAAATGTTCGGTGTATAATTTGTTCCAAAAGGCATTGGGTAGTTATATGTTCTGAACTAACCAATAATAAAAGGGTTTCAGTTACAGAGTTCAAAGAAGGTGTGGATCAGCATATTACTTTATCCAGCCAATGCCACTCTGAAGAAGTACTATTGCAAACACTGCTTGTGGTTCTTAAAACTCAAGGAAAAGAACGAAAAGTTAAGGCACTGATTAATACAGGTTCCCAGCGTTCTTATATTCTGGAAAATACTGCAAGGCAGATGGTATTTGAGCCTGCGAGTATTGAGAGATTAACACAAGTCGTGTTTGGAGGAATCACCTCTAGTAGAGAGCATGCGTGCTACAATGTAATTTTGAACAATTAGTTAATAACTATTGCTGTAAAATTAAAGTGTTAGACCAACCTACTATATGTGGTTTAATACCAAGGCTCAAGACTGGTTCATGGTTGGAATAAATGAGACAAAAGGGAACCCAGCTCACGGATATAGGGATCAATCAGCCACCTATTGAGATACTTATCGGAGTTGATTTCGCTGGTCAGTTTTACACAGAACTCGTTCATCAGCTAAAGTGAGGACTGATCACTGTGCAAAATCATCTCGGACGGGTTGTAATGGCAAAGTCTCAAGAGAATTCAAATTATAATAATTATGGTTCTGTTTTAACTTCACTTTTAATTCATAGTAACAATGTTCCTGATTTATGGAAGTTAGAAGCTATTGGAATCACTGATCCTTGTGAACATCAAAGCAAAGACGAAGTAGAAACAGCCGTTTCGGATCATTTCAAGAAAACAGTTAGAATTAATGAAGATGGAAGATATCAAGTTAGTCTCCCTTTGATGCATAACCCTAGGAGAATTGCCGACTAATAGAGAAATGGCCGAGAAGAGATTGAATTCCACAATATCTAAACTCATGAAAGAAGGAACATTTGAAATCTACAATGCTGTTTTCCATGAGTGGTGGCAAGAAGGAATAATCACAGAAAGTTCAGAGAATAGTGACCATTTTCTACCTCATCGAGGAGTGTTTAAGTGCAATTCATCGACTAATATTAGACTTGTCTTCGATGCGTCCTGTAAACAGAAAGGATCTTATTCCTTAAACGACTGTTTGGAAAAGGGACTAAATCTGTTGGAGTTTATTCCCACAATACTTTTGAAGTTTCGAGAGAAAAAAATTGGTGTTATCTCGGACATAAAGAAGGCTTTCTTGCAAATATCTGCTGATAGAAGTGATCAAGAATTTTTAAAATTTCTTTGGTGGCAAGGTGAAAACCAGAATGCTATAAGGATTTTTCAACATTGCAGAGTAGTCTTTGGATTAAACTGTAGTCCTTTTCTTCTTGGAGCAGTGATACAACACCATTTGGATAAATATTCATCTTCAGCTCAACATGGTGTAGCACAAAAACTTAAATCAGCATTTTATGTTGATAATTGTGTCTGTTCTGTAGACTCTGAAGTGGAATTGCAGGAATTTGTCCAAATATCCACAGAGGTGATGGCGGAAGGAAAATTTGAGTTAAGAGACTGAAAACATACCGAAATAACGGATACTTGTGTCAGGTCTAATCCGTCAGCTGTCTTGGGATTGTTATGGGACAAACAAGAAGATGTATTGTTCTGTAACATGACTTCAATAAGCAAACCTGAAGGGACTATCGGTAGAAGGACTATTTTATCCATTGCACAAAGAATATTTGATCTCATAGGTTTCACTTGTCCAGTAACATTGTATCCTAAGTTATTATTACAAAATTGTTGGAAATCTAAATTAAGTTGGGATGCTGAAGTATCGAAAGATGTTTCACATAAATTTTTAAAGTGGATAGCTGAACTACAAATGCTTAATATCGTGAAGATTCCTAGACATGCTTTTACCAATGATAACTCAACATTGAGTCCACATGTGTTTTGTGATGCATCTGAGATTTCATATGCAGCTGTTGCATATTTGCGATGCGAAACAGATACTAAGATCTCCGTGCAGCTACTCATGGCAAAGACAAGAGTTGCACCATTAAAAAACATTTCTATTCCAAGACTAGAACTTTTAGCTTGTTGTATTGGTGCACGTCTAGCAGACTTTATGAAGAAAAGCTTGAAATTGAATTGTGTTAGGGAATATTTCCGGACAGATTCTTCTACTGCCCTACACTGGATTAAAAGAAATGAGCAGTGATGAGTATTTGTCAAAAATAGAGTAAATGAAATCCAGAAATTAACTAATACTGAAAATTGGAGACATGTTAATAGCCAAAACAATCCTGCTGATCTGCCCTCCAGAGGATGCTCAGTGAGGAAATTAATTGAATCCAGATGGTGGGAGGGACCTCCATGGTTAAAACAGGATGAAAAGGATTGGCCACACTCTGTTAATGAAATAGAAAAAAGAAAAAGAAAGAAAAAAGAAGAAAGCAAGCAAGAAAGAAAAAATATCTCTACGGTTCTGTTCAGTAAAACGTTTAAAGAGACATGGTTTCTATCATATTTTTCAAACTATACAAAAATTGTAAGAATGGTAGGATGGATTTTGAGATTTCTTCATAATACTCGAAATACTGGAGAATTATCTGCTGATGAGTTGAATAAAGCTGAAAAGACAATTATCAAAGCTGTTCAAAGAGATACATTTACCAAAGAACGGTTAAATAGTTCGAAATCCTTGTGTCTGTTTAAAGACCGTGATTATTTAACTGGAGTGGAAACAAAGTTGACGGAACGTAAAGATGAAGAAAATTTCAAGTACCCAATACTACTGCCAAGCGAACATAAATTGGTAGAACTTTTCATTCAAGAACACCATGCAATAAGACTTATGCCGGATTACATTCTTTATTGTCAGATTTGCGTGAAAATTTTTTGATACTTAATGGAAGGAGAACAGTACGCCGTGTTATTTCAAAATGCATTAGATGCAAGAGACACAATGCAAAATGTGTACAAACAACTCCAGTTCGTCTTCCAGAAGACAGAGTGACACAAGCCTCAGTTTTAGAAATTACTGGAGTAGATCTGGCTGGACCCCTGATATTCAGGGGAGGTGTGAAAAGTTGGGCTGTTCTCTACACATGTGCTGCTTATAGGGCTATTCATTTGGAACTCATAACATCATTATCTACTAAAGCTTTTCTGCTCAGTTTCAGACGGTTCATAGCACGTCGTGGAAGGCCTAATAACATCTACAATGATAATGGAAGTAATTTTGTCGGAGTTGATAATCTTCTTCAAAGAATTGATTGAAAAACCATTGAAATAGAAGCATATGTCAAAATAATTACTTGGAAGTTCAATCAACCCTCCGTTGCTTGGTGGGGAGGGTTTTGGGCACGTCTTGTGCAGATGGTTAAGAGACTGTTGAGACGTGTCTTGGGAACAGCTTCTTTAGGCTATGAGGAAAAGATGAGCATTCTATGCGATTACGAAGCAATAGTGGATGCCATACCACTGATTTATATTTCCGAAGATCCTGAAAACCTAACTCCTTTGACTCCGGCTATGTTTCTGCAGGACATACAGACTGTGGGAGTGCCAGACTTGGACCTTTTGGACAAAGTGGATCTCACAAAAAGACTGAGGTATCAGTAGACATTAAAGGATCAGCTGAGGAAAAGATTTAGAGTATCTTGGCTAATTAGTGAGTCTTGGCCAAATGCTGAATGTCAAAATTGGAGATATAGTTCTCATTGAATGCGAGAATAAGAAAAGAACTTTCTGGCCAATGGCAAAAATAACTGAAGTTTATCCTGGAAAAGATGGCAAAAACAGAGTCATGAAATTAAGGACAGCAACGGGGGAACTAATTCGATCAGTTCAAAGAATTTTCCCTCTTGCAATCGTATTGTTTTTCGTAATATCGTAATGAATCACTTTATACGTAATGCTCGTTTGCATACATACAATAAAGATCGTATGAAAAGTGATGTAATATTTATGACGGAGGCTTTAAAACAAGACTATCCATTTGGATTCCTCAGACATAATTATAATGCCTTTCACAATAAAGCAGTAAATGCATTTGAAAGCGATTTTGGCAACAGTTTTAATTTGGGTTATCCATGGCAACGATTCTGCTAGTCCTGTACTCTTTACTCCCTTTTCTCTTTTGACTGCAGGATTTCAGTTGAGGATTTGTTTTTCTTGTATGTTGTCGATTCGGTTTTCGGAATTTACAAGTATATCCTGACTTTTACAAATCTGTATCGGTGTCCTTCTGTTCCTTGTTCATACTGGTGTGTGCGTCTTTTGCTTTGACGTTTATATGGAGATTGCCCTCAGGTATTTTTCGGCTCCGGGTGTGATCCCTAGGAATGAAAGTCGACTTTAACCGGGAACTAGGGGTCACAATCCCCCTAGGCCTTTTCGATTTTCCGCGAGAGGGTGCTTTCTCTGGAGTGGTTGAAACGTCGCGTCAAAATGGAGAATACAGTAAATCTGCATGCTACACGTTCCAGGTGCCAACAGCAAAGGTTCTCCGTGAATGTGTGGGCAAGGATTATCCACAACCAATTAATTAGCCCGTATCCATTATCAGACCGCCTAGATGGACAGAAGTATCTCACCTTTCCCCAGCAGGCGCTGCCAGATTTACTACGTGTTGTATACCAGCAAATCATCGAGTGATTATGTGGTTCCAGCACGACGGAGCACCAGCACATTGCACCAGGATCGTTCAGAACTACCTGGATATTGCCTTTCCGAACAGATGGATTGACCGTTGATTTCGTCGCATGGCCTCCCAGATCTTCCGATCTGTCCTATCTGGATTTTTTCCTCTGGGAATAGCTAAAAAGCGCCGTTTACGAGACGCCCACCAACGAATCACCATAGGACCCTGTCGACAGAATTAGCGTCGCAGCTGCAGATGTTCGTAAAATGCTAGGAATCTTCCAAAGTGTAGGCGATTCACTCCGTCGCCACTGCGACGCCTGTCTCGTAGTTGGTGGTCGTTCATTTGAGCATTTCTTCTAAACATTTTGCCAATAAATTTCCATTATTCGTCTTCACTGTATTCGTCTTCACTTCACTTCATTTTGACGCGATGTTTCATCCACTCCCAGAGAAAGGGCCCTCTCGCGGCTTGCCGGTTGCTTTCCGACCCCACATTGTATTGTGAAAGTTGTTTGTTTTGGTGTTGCAGTTCTGACCATCAGTTTATATACACCCTGTATATATATATATATATACAGGGTGTTCGTAAACTGTTTTGCCAAAATAAGAGGGGTGATAGTACCCATCAAGACGAACAATATTTACTATGGAACTTAGGGTCGCATTCCACTCTGAGTGTCAGAAAAGCGTAAAGTTAAATTGAACTTTCAACAGTGAAAATAAGAAGTATTGACGGAATCTAAGTTTCACAATCCCATTTATTTGCACCAGAAAAAGACTCAAAGTAGATGTTCAAAGTGACGGCCAAGGGTGCTGTTGCACAATTCACACAGGCGAATGAAAGACTGGCGCATCCTCTCGAAGACACCCGGTGTCGTGTTTATCCTGTCCGCTGCAACAACGATTTTCGCGACGAGATTTTCTACGGAGTCCACAGGCGTCTCGTACACTAATGATTTTATGTGCCCCCAGAAGAAGAAGTCCAGTGGGTTGAGATCCGGTGAGCGTGGAGGCCAAGTCACAGGTCCACTACGACCAATCCACCGTCCGGGATATGTGGCATTCAAGAAGTGTCTGACCGCACTGGAAAAGTGTGCTGGATATGTGATACTTCTCCGGCACGACAGCAATGTCGTCCGAAGTGGCGACTTGTGGCGAATGTAGCCAAAAGTGGTACCTGGTTATGATGAGTTTGTTTAGGCTGAAGGTTAAAGTTCAAGACTGACATGTATTTAAAATGTACAGGATAGCACGTAGTGATGGTAAGAGTTTTGTGGTTTTTGTATTCACAGGAAGTGTAATACACTTTGTAGTATGGTGCTGACTAATAAATAGCACATTGAGTGAATTTGTTTGAGTTTCTCATGTGCATTTTTCCAAGGGTTTTGTTGTTTTTACTGGTGACTGTTGTTGGTATTAAGGCCATCCATAGTAAAAGTATCGGCTTCCGGGAGTGTTGCCATGGCATAAAGCATGCTGAACCGGAGAGTGGGGGGGTCACAACTCTCCCCGGCCAATTCGTGATACTTTTCATTGTTTGCATTCAATTTGTACTTTCATGTGTTTTAAAATTTCTATTTAGATACTATATTTGTAAATTAGGTATAAGGGCTGCATTGCGCCATGTAGTATTGTTTACATATGAGGTTTTTAAGTTAAATCAACCTGTTGCAATTATAAGGCTTTTACTTCTGTATAATATATATATATATATATATATATATATATATATATGTGTGTGTGTGTGTGTGTGTGTGTGTGTGTGTGTGTGTTTAAGATTTGTTATGTTTAACAAACAAGTATAAATAAGATGTCTAATTACCCTATTTTTCTCGCCAAAAAATTGGAGGAAAAGAGGAGGGGGCTAGTAAATGTTACATTGACATTTCACTCTAATGTAACATTATGAAAATTACAAGTAAGATCAGAAATTAAAGAGACGGTTCCCGGGAAATATATATACAATTTGTATGAGGTTCCCTGTATGGACACCTGCAATGGATGTGCCGCGTTCCCCCTTGCCGCTCAAAGGAGGATATTATCGAATTTCACAGGGCGCTGATGCTTTGGTCCTAACTGACCTCAGTGACCGCTCCGGTATCATGTATACTTTGAAAGCTGATAAGGTGCTGTATCTTCACAAATATATTAATTTTGGGGGGCGCCAAAAATAGAGACGGTGCCAAATTAAGTACTAAGAGAGACAGTTCAGTTTTTAGAGAATGGGTAGGAAGAGCAGATCAACGCTTAGATTTTCTACTTCTCTACATTCCTAAGTTTAGGTCTTGCATTTACATGTTTCATACGCACTTTAGATATTCACCGGAACTCGCCTTAACTACCTCTATAATTTATAACTATACAGTTTAGTTAGAATTCGAAAACCTTAAACCCCCCCTGACGGTGAATTATGTTTTATGTCAATTATTTGAGGATTTAGGGAATTGTATTATATGAATTTTTCTTTAAGAGGATTTTAAGTAGTGAGATTGTATATCGTGAATTATAGAGTTTAGTTTTATTTATAGTTATGTTTATAGTGTTTATTGTCTGAGAACTTTAGAGAATAATTTTAAAAGTCAATAGTAAATTTGATTTAGAGAATCGCTAAATTATAGGAATTTTGGCAGCTTTGATACATTTGGAATTTCTCTATTTGAATCATAAAATTAAACTTTTAGCAAGTGAATAAGTAAAGCTTGGTGAGTGGTATATTTATTTATTGGTTTTCATTGCCAGTAAATAAATGTACCACTCACCAAGTAAATAAATATACCAACTCCATACACTAGTTAAAGGAGTTTTCTGTGTATTGTGTTTACTCGTACATGACGGTCTTAAGTCGATTCTACAGGGGAAAGCAAAATCTGGATCCATTTTAATTGCAAAATGTAATTCATTTTTTTTTTACTTTCCTTATATACATAATGTATAAGGAAAGTATTGTGACGGGGTTGAAAATTTGAATTCGAGTTTTCGACGGGAGAGCACGTTTCAAGCATCCCTGATCACGAATCGAACATTTTTGATGTGATGTTTGTGTGTGTGTGTGTGAAAGTGTGTGTGCGTGTGTGTGTGTGTCAGTGAGTCTGTGGAGACGATAACTGACGAACGAATGGACCGATTTGAACGAAAGTTTGTACAAAAATCACAATCCGTAAACACTGGAAGCCTATTGTTTTTATACGCAATCGAATGTTCAAAACCTCCCTAAATTTTCGAGTAAAATTTTGAAAAAATCGTCAAAAAATCAAAACCGCTAATAAAGTTAAGAAAATAGACATATCTTATGTAATTTTTCATTAGAAAACGATTGGCATAAATTTTAGAACGCTAACATGAACCGTTCTCGAGATATTGCATATTTTTCAAAAAATTATTAAAAAATCATATAAAATAACAAAAAATATTTCCTATTGAGAAACATGTTCACTTTTCATATGTAATACCATGCGATAAATTGGGTGATATCATTCTCGTGGATCTAGCTCTTTCCATTCATGAAAAAAGATAATTTGAGTAACACCTTTGTATTTCAACGCCAATAGTCATTTATCTGCTGTAAAAAAAAACTTATTTCTCCGTCCATAATGCTTGGCGAGATTTTGGCGACGAATCTGGCAGAATGTCGCCAACTTGGCGACTTTTTTAATTGTTGCCAAATTGACAAAAATCTCACCAAATGGATAAAAATGACGCTAAATCAATGAAAATGACGACTAATTGAAGAAAATTCAATATCTTGGAAAGAATATAAGTATCTACTATAAAAATAAATTTTTTTTTAACTGTAAAAGTAGTAAATTCATTGCATTATATAAGGAAAGTCATGTGTTGACCACATCAGATATTTTGTCATTATAATTCAGTTATATTTCCTTATTTCCTTTCATTTTTAGCCTCGTTGAAACATACAGCATGAAATTTTTTATTTGCTATGGTTTGGTTTGCTATGGCTCCTCAAATTATTTTATCACGCTTCGTCATTAGCGATATTGCTAATTCTTTGAAACTGCAAAATGAGAAAATGGCAGATGAAAATCGTCTTGCACACGCTTAAAAAACTGACGTGCAAAGTATGTTTTGATTATAAACATAAACATACGTCAGTTTTTGGAAATCGACATAGCACAGGAATGGATACTTCAAAGAAAATCACATATATTAAGGAATTTTAACAGCTTTTTTTCAGTTGATTTTGAGTGCAGTAGTGAGACTGACTAATAACTTGACATAAAATTTACACTACGTAAGACTGACCGTGTTAAATGTCAGACGTTCTTTACGAGACTCCCTGCTGAATTTTGGACGCCTTATACATTGAACACGCATGGTGAGATCTTGGAGGGAGTTTGTTGAATTTACAAAGGACTGATGACTTGCAACGGACCTAATTTTTGTCTCGGTTAATCTTAATAGCATTTCCGTAAATAATCTAAGTTTGGAAGGATCTCAAGCTAGAGTTCTACTTGCGTTGAGTTCGGACTTAGGTTTTGGACCTACTCCCGTTCCGGAGTTAGACCGAGACCGGTTTAAGTTTGAGTCTGGGTAAAGTACAACAAGGACAGTCTTTTAATAAAAAATCTGATGTGGGCAACACATGACTTACCTTATATAATGCAATGAATTTACTACTTTTACAGTTAAAAAAAATGTTATTCTTATAGTAGATACTTATATTCTTTCCAAGATATTGAATTTTCTTCAATTAGTCGTCATTTTCATTGGTTTATCGGCATCATTATCCATTTGTCAAGATTTTCGTTAATTTGGCAACATTTAAAAATATCGCCAAGTTGGCGACATTCTGCTAAATACGTCGCAATAATATCGCCAAGCGTTATGGACGGAGAAATAAGGTATTCCTACAGCAGATAAATGACTATTGCTGTTCAAATACAAAAGTATTACTCTCAAAGTATCTTTTCTCGTGAATGGAACGAGTTTGATCCATGAGATTGATGTCACCAAATTTATCGCATGACATTACATATGAAAAGTAAACATGTTTCTCAACAATTAATATTTTTTTTTTATTTATGGGATTTGTTTGATAAATTTATTTGAAAAATCTGCAATATCTCGAGAACGGTTCAAGCTAGCGTTCTAAAGTTTATGTCAATCGTTTTCTAAGGAAAAATTACATAAAAAATGTCTATTTGCGTAACATTATTAAAGGTTTTGATTTTTTTATGATTTTTTCAAAATTTCACTCGAAAATTTAGGGTGTTCTGGACATTCGCTTGTGTTTTAAAATAATAGGCTTCCAGTATTCATGGATTGTGATTTTTGTGCAAGTTTTATTCAAATCGCTCCATTCGATCGTGAGATATCGTCTCCACAGACTCACTGACACACACACACACACAGAGAGACACACACACACACACACACACACACACACACACACACACACACACACACAGACATCACCTCAAAAATGTTTGATTCGTGATCAGGGATGCTTGAAACGTGCTCTCATGTCAAAACTCGAATCCGAATTTTCGACCCCAATACTTTCCTTATACATTATGTATATAAGGAAAGTAATAAATATAAACACAGGAACATTAGGAAAATTGTTGTTAACTAGAAAATGTAACAGACGTTGCTGAAATTTAAAGCAGGGATTAATTGAATTATTTCATTAAGTTTTTCAAAAGGCGCATCGCTAGCTGCACATTCACACCTGTGACTGCACTTTGCCCCCTATGCGAACCTAATATGCATTAAATAAAAGCCTAAACGCTCCTTTGATATATTCATTGCGCACACACACACACACACAGAGCGAGAAAGACGTCACTTTAAAAATAGTTTTTTCGAGTTCTATAGTGTTCGAAAATGTTGATCCGTGTCAAAAACGCGAGTTGCGATTTTCGACACGATTCCAATACTTTCTTTATACTTGTAGGGAAAGTAATAAACCTTATTTGTAAGATTAGCTTCCTAGGATTAATTCCAAATTACTAACTATTTAGTTTACATTTACACATATTGCAATTAGAAGAAAATTGTGTTCTTAAAAGTATATTGAAACTGAATATATCTTTAAACTTTAATATATCTTTAAAACTTAAGATATATTAAAACTTAATCCCCGTTTTCCAGTAACGCCAAAATCTTGAAGTTATACAAATTTACTCCGAACGTACAATTACAAATTATACAACCTGAAGAAAATGGTGTAATGAGACAATGGATGTTCGAATGAGCAAAATCGAAAAAAATTAGCAAAATTTGTTATTGCCACTATGTTATTATTCACGCTATCTTACACTAATTACAAAAAACTGCATTCAAATTGAAAGTTTACATAAGAAATTATGAAAAGGGGAAGATCGTAATCCACCCAAAATTGTGTCGCAAAGTGTACTTTAAATGTGTTTTCGTCAAAATAAGAACGTGAAGAATTTTATGGTTTTAAAATGTTCCATGTTTTCTAATTTTTTACCAAATGATATGAAATTTGTAGGATATATTCTACATGTATATTTTAACAAAATCGATCATGTACTTTTGAACTCCAACATTTTAAGTGACATAAGTGTGTAATAAATAAATATTCGCCATACCTAACTTTTTGCTGAAAATCGATTTTTCAATTCAGGAATATAGGTTTATTTGTTTTAAATAACCTCAAGACAGATTCAGAAATTAATACACAAATGTATTCTTATTAATCTGTTAAATACATCTAATGTGAAATTATGAAAAATAAAATTAAAAGTTGGTAGCATTTTAAAATTTTATGAAAAATTATTTTTTTTTACTTTTCAAGTTAAAAAACCAAACTACATCAACATTTTATTAATATTTTTAGTTGATATCTTTAGCATATGTACAAAATATTTCAATTTGATTAAAAATTAAAAAATTAGATTTCAAGGTACACCGTCCCCTTAAAGTTATATAAAGTCTTTTGAAAACTTAATATATGCTCCAACAGCGCTACAAATGTGAAACTACGACGATTTATTCAGATCATTCAGTGTACACATATATTATTACATTCAGAAAATGATACTCTTAGAGATACCTAAGTCTCCCTAACTGAATGTCTGCCTTCAGTAACGTTACGAACGTAAAGAAATTCGTAGCAATTTATTCAGATCATTCAGTATATAATTGCAGACATTGCAACCTAAAGGAAACAGTATTCTTAAAAATGTATAAAAGCTTCTAAAAACTTACTTTATACCCTGTGCCCCAGTGTCACAAACGTAAAGGTGCGAGAATTTACTCAGACTTTTCAGTATACAAGTTGCAGAAGATGATGCTCAGGAAGATGTATTAAGGCTTCAAATATAAAACTTAATGTCTATATTCGAGTGGCATAACAAAGGTGAAGTTACGACAACTTTCATTTAGAGGTTTCCTATACCTCTTTTGCTAAAATAAGAATTGCGGATATCCCCTTTTCGATGGACCGTTGATAAAACGTGGAAGGAGGAACTTATGTGAGAAATCAAGGATGTGGCACTGAATCAATAATTCACTCAACTTTTTGTCTTTATGGTTAAGAGTTTTCGTAATGCAGGATATTTCATAAACACTGTATCAAATTATATGCACAAATTATACTTCCTTAACAAAGACACACAAAAATTAGGTAATGATTCTTTAAAAAGCGTTATGAGAGAGCGATGGCCTGACGCACAGTGGTTCTTATTCGAAATCTAGCCGGACAAAATCAAAAATAATTTTGTCCACTGGTACTAAATTGATTTTAAATAAAAACAAAACATTTGCTTACCGAGATATGCTGTACGGCAGTGGTTCCCAAACTGGGGTCCCCGGACCCCTGGGGCTCCGTGAACAACACTCAATATTTAAATAATAAATAGTTAGCTTAAAAAAAATAAAATCCATTATTTTTCTCCAACCTTTTTTTTATTTTGTTTTTTTAAATAATATAATAATGAACTTTTTTTTCTAAATAACTTTGAATTAAATACATTCATGACATTAATTTTAAACTGATAGGTTATATCTTCAAACAGAATTCAATTTTTTGGGAGTAGGTTTCGTTTTGGCACAATGCCATGATTAACGGTGACGATACTCTGATGTAGCTCGGACGTCAAAGCCCTTGTAACTTCGAGCATTAATACTACTAGACAGGATGACGTCAACTTTGAATAGAGGAGGGCGTAGCGAACATCTCCCGCCTCTCCCTCACTGTTCCCACTAAATTATGCTTCTTGTACATATCCAATAGAAACACACCCTTGCAATATGGTTTTAAGGGGTCCGCGAAATTTTTTTTTCTCTGAGGGGGTCCGCGGACCGGAAAGTTTGGGAACCACTGCTGTACGACTTATTCAGGCGCTTGTTCATAAACCTTGCAACTATTCTTCAAAAGAAGAAAATCAAAGTCATTTTTGTCGTTCTCCGCAATCTTGCTGAGACAAACAAAAAAATCTGATGTGGGCAACACATGACTTTCCTTATATAATGCAATGAATTTACTACTTTTACAGTAAAAAAAATAGGTTTTTCTTATAGTAAATACTTATATTCTTTCCAAGATATTGAATTTTCGACAATTAGTCGTCATTTTCATTGATTTAGCGTCATTTTAATCCATTTGGCGAGATTTTCGCTAATTTGACAACATTTCAAAAAGCATCGTCTACTAATATCATATATACATCGTCTACTAATGTATAGCATCGTCTACTAATTAAAAATCGACAATAAAACTGTTACAGAAGGCATTTATTTGATGCATTACGGCTAATTAATGTCCCATTTAGAAATGCTATAGTTTACAACACAGACATGTACAGGGGCCAACGGCCGTACCGTGCTGAAAACACCGGTTCTCGTTAGATCACCGAAGTGAATCAGCATCGGGCGCGGTTAGTACTTAGTGGGTGACCACCTCGGAACGCCGCGTGCTGTTGGCCATCTCGGGTGCGGTATCCCCGTGGTTTGCGCGCTAGATTTGCACGCTGCCACAAATGCCGCCGTGTTCATGCGGAGTACGATCACGTTAAACATGTGGGTCCGTAAGTCCTTCCGAGAAGTTGGTGGTAGGGGAAGGAGGGTACGGTCCCTGTGGATGCCTCCCCCACTGGGTTCCGGTCTAAATTGGGTGGCACTTCCCGGCCGTCCATACAGTTACCTTACACCTTTCTGATAGGTCGGACGGTCTGGGTCTCAACAACAACAACAACAGACATGTACAGAAATCCGAATCCAGAAACACAGAATGTACAGACATGTACAGAATACAATAATGCACAGTTTGTTTAAAATGCCTTCTGCCAGCAGCAATGCATATCTGAATTCGAGAAGACTTCAAATCTGTATTGTGACAAATATGTATTGCCTACCATATACGCGTTTTGTTTGTTCCTGGTGTCACCTCTTTAGTCAATGCTTTACAACTTTATACAGTGAAGTCTGGTTAAAGTGACCACCCTTGGGACTGTGAAAACGGGCCACTTTATAAAAATGACAGTGGTTATTACATGAAAATAGTATGGTCACTTTGAGAAAAGGGGTCACTTTAGCCAGGTGGTCACTTTACCAGGTTTCACTGTATTTGGATTTTTTCGATAATCGCGTTTAGTTGCTAGTTTTACTAGCTTTTTAAATTGTCCGCTAGGGAAGCAAAAATCACTTTCATTCGGGCATAGTCACTTTACTATAGATAGACCTAACTTGTACACTCACGGACCTTTCCTTACAAAGTTTATATGGTATTTAAGGACTTTCCTAGGAACTCTGTATATATATAATCTCATCAAAAACAAATTTGTAATAAAAAAACCCAAGTTTTTTAACTTTACAAAATGTGAGCACTAAATGCGGTTCAAATGAAGAACTATCAACAAGTTTATGAAACTTTATGAGTGAGAAGTATAGAAGGGAAAAGTAATTAGATGCATTTCGTAATAAACTTGATACATTTACTTTTTTATTTCAAAGCTGTTTCTTACCACTGTATATATATTTCATCTTTATATATAATTGTTAAGTAAATTTTTTAAAGTTTTTCCCTCTCTATACTTTTCACTCATGAAGTTTGATATACTTAGTAATAGTTTTTCATCTCAATCATTTTTATTGCTGAAACTTTTTCTAAAGCTGAAGAATTTAACTTTTTTCTACAAGTTTGTTTTTGATGAGATATCAGTCCATTTTATAGATATTTTTTTCTTGCTTCAATACACTTGGAACTGTCAAAACACTCAACGTATCGAATGGCAACTATTTTATCAACACGTATTCTGCAGAATTTTGATTGTCAGTATCCTCTTTTAAGGAAATACAGGAATTTACAAGAATTATGAGCTGTCGTCAAGATACCTTAAAATTAAAAATCTTGTAAATTTTGCAATTTTTCTTATAGCAGTACCTGCATGACAAACATCATAACGAATTTGAACTGTTTAACAGGTCCCATTGTAGATTTTGATGAATAATGACATAGTTTGTGAAAATGTATATTTCGAGTTTCGAAAAATTTGTAAAGTTCGAATTTGGTAATGTTTTCCTTAATGATTGTTGTAGGACACTCAGAATATCAAATTGAAGCTATGTATCTTAAACAAATGTACTGCAAAACCCTTCTTTCACTAACTTAAAATTGTGCATCTTTATTTTGCCTAAAAAAATATTAAACTGTAAAAGTATTTTTATTTTTAAAAACGAATTCTCTAAACAGTTTCATGGAATAAAGATTTAATTAAAATTAAAAAGGCATATATTTTCACTTTCAAACATATTTTAAATTAAAAAAATTTAGTTTAATTTATGATATTTCGCATTTATATACAAATGTAAAACTACAATAATAAAATACTTATTACTTTTCCTACAATACATGGAAATGTATAGGGACAGTATTGGAATCATGTCGAAAATCGTAACTCGAGTTTTCGACGGATCTACACGTTTTGAGATCTCTAGAATAAGAAAACAAAATTTTTAACGTAACGTCTGTGCGTATGTCTGTCTGTCTGTGTGTCTGTGCAATGTATGTATCCACTCTAACTCAAAACCTAATGGACCGAATTTCATAAAATTTGGTAGGTAAGTCACTTGGATGTGACCCTGGTGCTAATTAGTTTGTGGTTCGATTCGTAAAAACAGAACCCGCCTTTTTTTGCGAAATGGCCCGTAACAATTTCATGTATCCACTCCAGCTGAAATACTAATTGACCAAATTTCACAAAATTTGGTAGATAAGTTACTTGTAGGATACTCTGGTGCTGATTAGATTCTAGAATGATTCGGAAAAGAACAACCTACATTCTTTTACAAAATGGCCCGCTAAAATCGCCAAAATCTAAAAAAAAAAAGACTAAGTATGACTAAGACTATGCTCAAATGCATCAATTTTATTCTTGTGTTATACGCAATTTTTGACGAGGAAAAGAATATAAGACACTCCATTATACTTTCGGACTAACCGTCCTCAAGATATTTGAGATTTCTTGCATTTTTGTTACGCCGATTTCGGAAAAATGTCCAATTTCCAAATAAAAACAAAAAATGAATTAGAACTGCAAATTTAGTGTTATTTTGTGCAATTAAACTCAATTTAATGAATTATTAAAAAAATGAAGAGAACATGAATATGAGTCTGCAGGGAAAGTCATGTACTGCCCACATCAGATTTTTTAGTTTCACATTTTCGTATATTTGTTACACTAATTAAATGAGCTGAAATATAACCAAGGAATAATGAATAAAAATCTGATGTGGGCAGCACGTGACTTTCCCTGCAGACTTGTATCCACGTCCTCTTTATTAACACTTTACAACAAAGTTGAAAAGTGTTTATGACTTTGTTCATTCTGTCTGTCTGTCTGTCTGTCTGTCTGTCTGTCTGTCTGTCTGTCTGTCTGTCCGTAGGCACGATAACTGCCGTAAAAATGACTTTATCAAAATGAAATTTTAGTATGTTGTTCAGACGGTCTGTAGGACCTATGGGAATATAAATAAATAATATCACCCAATTAGTTTTTTATTGAACCCGGGTTGAAAAAATGAAATACATTGAACCCTATGGGACCTAATTTTTCAAACATTTTTTAAGTAAATTTAAAATTCACGAATTGCTTCGAAATTTTTAGAAAATATTCACATTATCCCATAGAATATATAAAAAAAAATTCAGTAAAATATGTTAAGTAGTTTTTTAATTAAAAATTATTTAATATAGGGAAAAAAACAAATTCAATTAAATTCTGACTTTGGGATATCTTCCAGAAAGAAAAGAGAGATATATTATATAATAAATATCTCTCCATTTGTTTAAACGTTTTGCATATGGGAGTGGCTTCACATTTTAAAATAAATTTGGTAGATAACAATTTTTCATTTTTTTAAATTTTATATAACTCTTCATGATAAATTTATTTGATGGCATTTTTAATGCACTTTCCTACGTCCTAGAGAGTTAAAATTTGGTACACAGCTTAAATTTGTTGAACATTTTATTCGACAAAAATTTGATGGATCTTTAAATATAGATCATACATTTTTTTCGAAATGGCCTGAAAATAATCCCCGTTCACTTCTATAAATCATTGTTGTAATATTGTTAAAAATTCTGATGTGGACAGCACATGTCTTTCCCTGCAGACTCATATTCGTTCTTTTTATTTATTTTTTCTATGACGTCATTTGAATTAATTTCAGTTGTTTTCGATGAAGTTTTTAAATATAATAAATTATTGTAGTATTATGATAGTTTTAAAAATATTACCGTGGAATGTATCGCTTTTCAGATATATTTAAACCAGGCAATTTTTATTTCAATGCCGGCATTTGAATGAAGTTCATGTTTTTAAATGAAGGTTTAATTTTTCAAATATAATAAATTAATGTAGTATTATGATAAGTTTTAAAATATTACCGAGGAATGTATTGCATTTTCGACTGTTTTAAATAAAATTGCATTGAAGTTGGAAAGTGTTTCATAATCAATGCTTTAAGCATGATTGATCTTTCTTGTTTTAATTAAATTTATTTCACTTTTAATTCAATTTTCGTTCTCATTCAATAACCGGACTTATTTTCAAAGGTGGCGTAGAGAAAATGCGAAAAACTAAAATATCTCGAGAACGGCTAGTCTTAGTGTAATATGGTTGGTCTTATTCTTTTCTTCGCTAAAATTTACGTATTAAACATGCATTTAATGGATATGTTTGAGCATATGTATTTCTTTAGTTTAGATTTTGACGATTTTTGCGTGCCATTTTGCAAAAAAAGGCAGGTTATTTTTTTCCAAAGCATACCAAAATCAAATCAGCACCAGGCTGACCCACAAATAACTCATCTGCCGAATTTTGTGAAATTCGGTCCATTAGTTTTTCAGTTAGAGTGGATACAAACTTTTGCGGGCCATTTCGCAAAAATAGGCAGGTTCTTTTATCCCGAATCGCACCCAAAGCTAATCAGCACCAGACTCGCCCACAAGTAACTTACCTTCCAAATTTTGTGAAATTCGGTCCATTAGTTTTTTAGTTAGAGTGGATGCAAAATCTGCACAGACAGACAGACACACAGACACACACACAGACGTCACGCTAAAAACGATTTATTCGTATTCTAGAGGTCTCGAAACGTGTAGATCCGTCGAAAACTCGGGTTGCGATTTTCGACATGATTCCAATACTTTCCTTATACATTACCATGTATTGCAGGGAAAGTAAAAATAGTATGCTTTTAAAAAAGCAATAAAAAAGAAATATATGTTGTTAACCAAAACAAGTCTTCGATTCATAACAAACATTTACTTTTTATTATATCTATTCACTAAAGATACAAGTATGCCAAGAATATTTAAGAAAAATTGAGAAGTTTAGACCATGATAATTACTAGGTATCATTAAACAGGTGCTAGCCCTTTAAACGGGAGCAATAGAGAGTGCATATGTGAAAGCGGCCAGGAATGGAGTATAGAAAATGCCTCTTTTTTTTCAAACCCCCCCCCCCCCCCAATGTTTCATGGCCGGAAATACCGTAGATATCTACCAAAAATACCGGTTTGCATGTGAACGGGGATTTTGGGTGTTTTTAAAATTGACCATGACGCTTAGCACTTATATCCTTATATGCTTATATCTCCGAACCTACTAGATGAAAATGTAAACAATTTTTACACAACAAATTATGAATATATAAAATAATTTTAATATATATATATAATTTTTTTTCGAAAAATAACTTAAAAAGTTTTCGTCTGAGCGAGTTTTTGCTTCATTTTGCTCATTTCACTCGAAGTATCTCCGAAACTATAAAAGACAGATATAAATAGTAAGCGAAAAAATGTTTAGTGCGAAATCCTGTTTCTAGATCTATTATTTGTTTTATAGTGTTTGAGAAATCGTATTGTCAAAGTGAAGAATATTGAAAATGTTTCGTTTGGTCAAGTTCTTAGTTTTGAACTACAATGGTTATAATTTCGATATTTTAATATTTTGACTTGTTAAAGTTCTCTGACGGGAGGGATAGCTATGACGTTTAAAATATCACGAGTGTTGCGGCACAATATGTTTAATCCTTGGTAAAATATTGGGGCACAAGCAAGAGATATTTTATATTGTTTGAAAGAAATTAGGAAGTGAAGGTGGAGATTCTAAATATGTTTAATGATTAATGAGTTTGGAAGAGAAATATTGGTAGTATGAAATTCTAGTTCGTATTTATGTCCCTATAGATGAGTTTATAGATTCACCTGAATCTTACACCTCATCAGAGATATTGTAGAAGTCTAGTTCATATGTCGGCAAGCAAGTTTGCAAAATAACTTGAAATTTTGACTCGAAGTCTAAATGCGACAACTAAAAGTGTTAGCTGTGAACAATTGCGAGTAATTTGTAGCCCTTTGAAAGTCTTATAAGGGTATACAGTTGGATTTCGAATCAGTGTCTCAGCTTTCGAAATAAAATTTTCGATATTTCAGCATTTTGAACTATTTTGAAGAGGCAGTTCTAATTTCGATATTTTAGTATTCTGAGCAACTTTGAAAAGTTAGTTCTAATTTCAATATTTTAGTATCTTGAACATCTTTGAAAAGGTAGTTATAATTTCGATATTTTAGTATTTTGAAGTACTTTGAAAAGGTAGTTCTAATTTCTATATTTTAGTATGCTGAACTATTAAATTTTTGCTTGATCCCGCCGTTTTTCCCACCGATTAATGACGATGATCCTCCTAGATTTATTTTTTCAGTGTGTCGTCTCCACAGCCTACAAGTTCACCCTCTACTGTATATAATCACAGTTTCTGTTGATGGCTAAGAACAAAAAATTCCAAAGCAAATATTTCAACACATTTATTTCAATCCGAAATTCATTCATTTACATCCAGCTACTTTATCCCTAAAGTTGCAGGTCTTGGTGGCCTCGTCAAATCCTTGGTTCTCACCACAGTTGTAGGTGTGGCGGGCGAATTCTCCGTTTCCTTGGGATACACAAAGGTAGAATTTCTGGCAATCTTGGGGATCTCTAAAGTAACCATCTTCCTTGCACTTGAAAAGTTCGCCTGGATAGTTAGTAGATATGGGTCCTTGTGTGGTGCTTTTCGACGGCTCAACGGTAACACGTTCAACCTCACCGTTCAATTTTGTGTAGAGGGCAGAGAGCAAGGGGTAGTTCTCACCATGGCATTTACCACGGAAATCGTCAGTCTCCAAAGACCAAACCATTCCACCTCCTAATTTGTTCTTAATGACGTAGTCAGTCTGAAAAAAAAGATGAATGAATGTAAATTAAACAATGTGTTTAATACAGCCGAACGTTCCTTAAAAGAAACTCAGGGGACTGGGAGAATTTTCCGTCTTGAAAAGATTTCCGTTTCATGCAGGTCATTTCAGGAAAAGCAAAGTTTAAAAGGTTAGGTGGAAATGCTGATAGTCCATGTGTATTGCTCACTTATACATCAGACTTTGAAAATTCTGAAAAATGGATTTAGATAAATCCGATTAATACTGTATTATACCATAATAGATCATTTAATTATTTTAAATATGTATATACGTACATTTTTGTACATACGCATATGTACATGCGCATATCATACTGCGATCACAGGAGTATATGTAAATAAAAATATAGTGTAACCCATGCCCTCAATTGTTAGTTTATTACCATACCTTAAAACCTTTAAGAATTAACTTACAGGCAAAATATTACTGCTTACCAAAGAATAAAAAAATAAATATAACAAAAATGTGAGATGAACTTTCAAAATAATACAACATGGTTTCTTGGATATGTGTCTTACTTATGATGCTACTTGCAGTTAAAACTCCTGAATTGATTAATATTTCTAGCATTTCAGAGTCTCCCTGATTAATGGAAAATTCTTGAAGTTCTGAAATGGCTTTCAGAAAATCCTGACATAATTTAAGTGAAAGGTCTGTGAAAAATGATTCTCATGGAAATAAATGGCTAAAAATGTATAATGGTTTTTCCATTCTCTGTTCATTATAACAGGTGCTTTCTATTATTAAAATATTTTAAATTGGCCGTCCGTTTCCGCGTTGAGCAGGTTCCGTCCCACACAGGGGAAAATAACATGAATTTTCTATATTTTTAGACGGGGATAAAAATATTTTCCTTTTATCACCGCATTCCGATTCTTATAGATTCAACTGTACAAGGTTCTCTCTTAAGTCCTTATCCGTCTCTTTAGCTTTCGATTGAATTGTTTTAGAGCTACAAAAATATGGTTTACTAATAAGGATACTATGCTCTATCGATTGAGCAACGAAGCAAAATGGACAAAAAATTTGTAATTGCAAACTTATAGAAAGGTCTCTATTTTATAAGGAAAAAATGGAGATTGCACATAACATGTGCACAAACAATTTGATTAAAATAAGAAAAAGGATAATTATTGTACTGCACCCTTTGCCATTTTCATATAACATTTATTTGTCACTGTAAAAAAGATAATACTAAATAAATTAAAATTAGTCTATTACACGGATTAATATTTTTCCATGCCCATTTCTCTTCACTTCTTTCAGCGTAACGAAACATGCGCACGCTTATCGCTTTCCATTCTTTATCGTCTGCAAACGTGATATATCAGTGGCGAATATTGAGGCGTAATTGGTGAAAATGTACTTCACCTATTGAAATTAAAATGAATGAAATTTATTTCTACATTATACTTTAACGCACATTTTACGATTGCACATATTTCGGAATATGAATGCGACACTTCACTTTTGATTGTAACACGGATATCTGTGTTTCAAGTCATTTTAATGCGAATCTATCCGCAGGTGAAATTCCGGTGATAAAATTGTATCCTCTTCACTAGCAAGTCCTGTTACCATCACGTCACCTACATGTTGCCTGATAATGCAAGTCTCCTATATATACAGGCTAACGCAACAGCCATTTCGACACTCCAACCGGTTCGATCAGTTATCGTCTGCCTGGACTATTTCAATGGCGTATGCACGTTACATGGCTTATATTTGATACGCAATTTAGCAGTAAAATGGGTGCTTTTGATTTCAAAATATTGTACAAATCATTCAAGAAAACAGTTCAAAATATTTTGTTTTTCTCGAGATCCTGTGAATGTAACCTTCTTTCCGCCATATATAACAATCGCTTTAACTGGGTATCAAGATGGCCGTTGTTGCTCTTGCTTGTATATGTAGAAGCCTTATGCTAATGGATTTGACGAGATAGCAGATTTTTTCGCCAAACGCGTCAAAAAGACCGTGGCCGTTTTTCTGAAAGTGCCATAAAGCGCCAATAAGGCATTTGCTTTGCCAGCTACTCCTGATTTACTATGCGTTCTCTGGCGACTAGGAGGGTAACAAGTAGAAATTATATAACTTTTGTTTTATTGTGTGTGTCACCTGTTATATCGTTTACTGTGAGATAAAGCTGTGTGTTCTGTTAATGATATTTTGTGCAAATTAGAGGCATCATTTTCTTGTTCACAAGTTAATGATAAAAATATATTTTAACATGTGGAAGGTGGCTATAGGAAAACAATATATTGGAACTCTCTTTAAGAGATGAAAATGGATTTAGGAGGGTATCTGTATAAAATTTTTTTAAATGTGGCCTGTTCGTAATTCATTTTATACGCCAGCTACTTGAGACAAATGCATAAATCTTTCAAAGCTACTAAAAATTCTATATTTGGTTATAAGAAAAGTTTTAAATTTATGCATTTAAATATTTTTTTTTCATTAAATGAAAAGTTTTTTTCAACAAAATTCATTTTTAGAAAAGCGTTTTTGGAATGATCGCCAGTTTTTTTATAATTTTATTTTCGCAGCATTTTATGTTGTGATTTATTATTATATTTATTAGTTTATTTATTATTCTTTTACTTATTTGTAATGCTTCTATAAATATAAAAATCTGATGTGGGCAACACATGACTTTCCTTATATAACGTAATGAATTTACCACATTTACAGTAAAATAAATAGGTTTTTCTTATAGTAGATACTAATATTCTTTCCAAGATATTGAATTTTCGACAATTAGTCGTCATTTCATCGATTTAGTATCATTTTTATCCATTTGGCGAGATTTTCGTTAATTTCTCAACATTTCAAAAAGTCGCCAAGTTGGCGACATTCCGCCAAAATTCATCGCCAAAATCTCGCCAAGCATAATGGACAAAGAAATAAGTTATTCTTACAGCAGGTAAATGAATATTGGCGTTCAAATACAAAGTATTACTCAAAGTATCTTTTTTCATGAATGAAACGAGCTAGATCCACGAGAATGATGTCATCCAATATATCGCATGGTATTACTGAAAAGTGAACATGTCTCTCAAGAGGAAATATTTTTTTTTTATTTTATATGACTTTCTGAAATTTTTTTTGAAAAATGTGCAACATCTCGAGAACGGTTCATGTTAGCGTTCTAAAATTTATGTCAATCGTTTTCTAATGAAAAATTACATAAGAAATGTCTATACGCGTAACTTTATTAGTGGTTTTGATTTTTTGACAATTTTTTCCAAATTTCATTTGAAAATTTAGGGGTGTTCTTAACATTCGATTGTGTATAAAAACAATAGGCTTCCAGTGTTTACGGATTGTGATTTTTGTACCAAATTTGGATCGAACCGGTCCATTCGTTTGTCAGTTATCGTCTTCACAGACTCTCACACACACACACACATACTTTCACACACACACATACTTTCACACACACACACACACATCACTTCAAAAATGTTTGATTCGTGATCAGGGATGCTTGAAACGTGCTCTCCCGTCGAAAACTCGATTTCGAATTTTCGACCCCGTCACAATACTTTCCTTATACATTATGTATATAAGGAAAGTAATAGGATTTTCTTATAGTAGATACTAATATTCTTTCCAAGATATTGAATTTTCGACAATTAGTCGTCATTTTCATTGATTTAGCATCATTTTTATCCATTTGGCGAGATTTTCATTAATTTGACAACATTTCAAAAAAGTCCCCAAGTTGGCGACATTCCGCCAAATTCGTCGCCAAAATCTTGCCAAGAGTTATGCACTAAGAAAAAAGTTATTCTTACAGCAGATAAATGACTATTGGCGTTCTAATACAAAAGTATTATTCAAAGTATATTTTTTCATGAATGGAACGAGCTAGATCCACGAGAATGATGTCACTCAATTTATCGCATGGTATTACATATGAAAAGTGAACATGTTTCTCAATAGGAATTTTTTTTTATGTGACTTTTTCATATTTTTTTTGAAAAATGTACAATATCTCGAGAACGGTTCATGTTAGCGTTCTAAAATTTATGCCAATCGTTTTCTAATGAAAAATTACATAAGAAATGTCTATTTGCGTAACTTTATTAGCGGTTTTGATTTTTTAACGATTTTTTCAAAATTTCATTCGAATATTTAGGGGGGTTCTGAACATTCGATCACGTATAAAAACAATAGGCTTCCAGTGTTTACGGATTGTAATTTTTGTACCAAATTTGGTTCGAATCGGTCCATTCGTTCGTCAGTTATCGTCTCCACAGACTCACTGACACACACACACACACACACTTTCACACACACACACACACACACATACACACACACAGACATCACTTCAAAAATGTTTGATTCGTGATCAGGGATGCTTGAAACGTGCTCTCCCGTCGAAAACTCGAATTCGAATTTTCGACCCCGTCACAATACTTTCTTTATACATTATGTATATAAGGAAAGTAAAAATTCGCCCAGGCTTCTATCTATTTGAAAACATCTGTAAATTAAAACTTAGATTAAGATATATACGTTTTACCCTTTATTCTTACCCCTGACCCTTTATACAGGTTTTACTTTATACATAGAACCTCTGTTCTTTAAAATTAAAATCTTAGACTTACCTTAATTTCAATACTCTTTTTGTTGTCATAACCAACCCATTGGTTTCCGTGGAAAGCGTAAGGGGCTTCTACTTGAGGCACAAACACCTCTTTCCAGCCCTCATTCTTGACTTTCAAACAAATCTGAAAACGAGAGACAAAATAGTGAGTGGAATTAATTTTATATATTATACTTAAAAACTTGATGTTATTAAAAAGTGTTACTAAGATAACTTAGCATTATTGTACTAATAGTGATATCCGTGAAAAATTTTTTATATGTTGTATCCCAAGGAGTTAAATAGCTGAAATCACACCTCAGAAAACATTCAGGACGTTTAGTACCTGGGTACTAAACCTCCTGAACCTTGCTCACTCCACAAAGGATTCTCCCTCTCTGAGAGAAGGAGAATCCATTGAGGAGGGATTAGACATGAAATAAGGAGTTGCTTTGTTTAGTCCCTACTTGATGGAGACTTATCCCAGTGGCCTCCGGAGTTCTTTTGCTAGTCACACTGGAAATTATATTATTTGATGTATTCACAAATCAATAATTAGCTGGAGAAGCGTTACTTTCATGATTAAGTTTTTGAGTCTGAAGTGTGTCTGTAGATTAAATAAATTCTTATGAGCTCTTCTCAAATTTCTCTCCATAAATTAGAACCGTTAAGTTTTAATCGATCTTTTATGGTCGGCGAGTAACAAGGAATGGAGAATTAATGACAAGAAAAATCTGAAGTGTTAAAGTTATTACTTTTACTTAGTATGGAAATAAAGAAATGTTCACAGTTTTGCGTAGATAGCATCATTTTAAAATAAAAATATATTTAAAAAAAATATTTTTTAGAAAACACGCTTTTCTTTCAAAATACACTAAAATGTAGAAAATAAATTTTTGTTCAGTATCCAAAAAATTTGCATACACACATGACTAAAAATAAAAGCGAGGAGGTTTAATGTAAACAAACTTTATTACTGTTATTTTCTATGTTTTGTAAAAGGGAAATAAATTGTTATATTGTTGTTGTTGAAACCCAGACCGTCCGACCTACCAGAAAGGTGTAAGGTAACCGTTTGCACGGTCGGGAAGTGCCACCCAATTTAGACCGGAACCCAGTGGGGGAGGCATCCACAGGGACCGTACCCTCCTTCCCCTACCACCAACCTCTCGGAAGGACTTTCGGACCCACATGTTTAACGTGATCGTACTCCGCATGAACACGGCGGCAGTTTTGGCAGCGGCTGGAATCGAACCCGGGCCTACCGAGTGCAACTCCAGCGCGCTAACCAATGGGCTACCGCGCCCCTGTTATATTGTTGTGTAAAAAGGGACACGATTAGTTGGAATATAATGTTATTATTACGAACTTGTAAAATGCTTATACTGTAGTCTTATCTGAAAACCAGACGGAGAAAACACCCGTACGCACAACCTTTCCTTTGACGTATTTAAACGTGTGTATCATTACAGCTGCGCATTTTCTGAAACTCATCGTAGAATATTCATTACTGTGACAAACAATTCATTCATAGTGAATTTCAGAACTTCAAAGAATATTCAAAACCAACGATGATCTATTACTTAAGATTCTAGTAGCTATGGGAGCGAGGGAAAAGCGCCCAAAGCTTTTATTTTCAGCCGTCTGTGAGCACTGACCATATTTTGGATACTGGAGAAAAATTTATTTTCTACTTTTTAGTGCATTTTGAAATAAAAGCTTGCTTAAAAAAATATTTAATATAATTTTATTTGCTAAGGTTGCCTGACAATGTAAAAATCCGAAAGAGTAGGAATAGGTGGGGGGAGATCAATTCAAATTTGCTGGAATATTTCATTTTCATTATGAATAAGATAAATATGCAAAGTTTCAAGTCGATTGAAGATCGGTAATTAAGTTAAGAATCGATCTCAAGATTTGAATGTGACAAGCTATTTAAAAGCCTGTAATAAGAAGCACAGCACGTAATTTTGCGCATAATTAATAATAACCTAATTTACAACTTAAAATATAGCTTCAATCAAGACAAATGAGCATAAGTACGTTTCGGAAATGAACTAGATTTCATTCATTAGCGCAAACTGTTTGGATCTAAAGACCCAAATTAGCGTAAGGTAATATCGGGCAAACTGAAATGGCCAAGCGGCATCTCAATATAGTGGCGCCACCTAGTGGCACGAAAGGGAAATAAAACAATAAAATAGAAAACAAGAAAATATGAACATAAGACGCAAACAAGAAAAAATATATGAGCTCAAACAAACAAAAAATTCGATGTGGTCATGCCATACCTCGTAGAAATATGGAGTCACAGACAAATCATTAACTAGATTACTGGAGTTTTTATTAATATGAAAAGATTCAAAGAAATCCAAACAGAAAACCCAAGAGCACTTTCGAATACTGGAGACAGAGGTGAAATTAAAAAGGCGACTAGTCATCCAACAATGATTAGCGATAAAAGCTTTAACTTCGTGGTTTTTACGCAATTTTAATGTCTTTTAAGCAGTACTTTAACGTGCGTTTAGTTTGCCTATATACGTTAATCCGCATTAACAAGGAATTTGATAAATGTTGCAATTATTGAACTTAACAATAGGATCCTTAAGAGAAAAAAGAATTCAATTTTATTAATAGGGGAGAATATCATATAGAAGTCATACTTATTCTAGCAATTTATGACAAATTTTAGGATAAAAAAACTACTGTACTATTAAATTATGCTCTACTTCTAACTTATTAAAGTCTGAGCTGGATTATTTAAAAGCTGTTGCTTTAGACCATGGATTTTCACCGAATATTCTTGATCGTACATTTTTCAAATTTTCTAAGCCTTGCTCAGAGCAAGGAAGTTCCAGTTAAAACTTCCTTTTCATTCTAAAATTCCTTTCTATCTTCCTTAATCACAGAATTGTTAGAATTCTAAACAAATCTGAATTCAAAGTGTCCTATAATAAAATTGAATTTTCTTCGTTTAAGGATCCTATTGATAAGTTCAATAATTATGGCATTTATCAAATCCCTTGACAATACGGTCTATTGTACATAAGTCAAACTAAACGCGTCTTAAAAGTACCGCTTGGAAGAACATCAAAATTTTGAAAAGAAGTTCATAAAATGCCAAAAAGTCAATAAATCTTCTATCGCTAATCACTGTTGGAAGACTAGTCACCGGCTTGATTTTCCTTCTGCTTCCATTATTCGAAAAAGCTCTTTAGTTTCGACTTCTTTGAAAATTTTCATATTAATAAAAACTCAAGTAATATAGTTAATTAATTTATCAATGACTCCATATTCCTCCTAGGTTTTTTGTTTCTTTGAGTTCATATTATCTTAAGACAACTCAAACTGCTTCCAAATTGATGCACTGAAACAACTTTGTCATAACAGCATACAGCACAAAATTATAGTATCGACGGGTTTCGAAGGATAAACTAGCCTTCTTCGCCAGAACACACAAGAAGTGCAGCCTCTCACGAGTGATGTTTGTGCTTCTTGTGTGTCTTTACGAAGAACGAAGGTTTTTGCCTTCGAAACCACTCCATACTATTATTTTATGTTGTATGCTGTTTCTAGCGAAGTTATTTTAGTGTATTCATATTTTCTGCCTGTTACTATTTTCTTGCTTACGTCTCATGTTTATATATCCTTATTTCATATTATTATTATTTTATTTTTCTTTCGTGCTACTAGGAGGCGCCACTATATTGTGATGTCGTTTACCATTTCAGCTTGGCCAACATTGCTTTGTGTTTATTTGAGCGTTTGGTCCGGAATTTTTGTACTGATGAAGGAAGTCCAGTTGATTTCCGAAACATACGTATGCTTATTTATCTTGATTTGCACTGCATTTTACGTTGTAAACCACTTTATTATTGCGTGTAATAATAATTTGTAAAAAACTCATGTCTCAGCATGAAATCAAACCATCTATCTCTGACTGACCAAACGATGCTCTCTATCCGTTTAACATATTATTGCCAAATTTTAGCCAATTACTTTCAAGTTAAAACTTTACAGCTGTATGAATAACTAAGAATTCGACTACTATTAAAATGGAAAATAGAGATTGTGAACAAAAATGGTGCTCGTGAATTACCACTATACACCCCCCCCCCACACACACACACACACACCACCACAACAACCACCACATCGTTTATTGGTTTGCCAAGCATGGATGTTGAAAAGAGGAAGGCCTGCTGAGTTTTTTTTTTGATTTTTTTTTCAAATCAGCGAGCGAATTATTTTTTATAATTATCAAAAAATATGACAAAGCATTTTACACAAATATTAGAAATACTTTCAGTTAGTTAATGAAATTTTTGAGAAAACACAAATCTTTCTTTTTCAAGCATATACTAGATGCTCTTTGAAAACAGTGGGAAAGAATTCAGAAAACTAAACTAGTTAGAACTTTAAAACTGTTTCTTCTCATGTTGAGGAAGGAATATTTTTAACATTAGAGAATTGAAAATTTTAACATTAGAAAATTGAACATTTTTAACATTAGAGAATTGAAAATTTTAACATTAGAGAATTGAACATTTTTAACATTATAGAATTGAAAGGGACGAAAGCTACCCACTTCCATATCTTTCAGTACTCTAATGTTAATTTATGGAAAACGTTTAAGTTTCTAGCTGGTTTAGTTTTTGACATTCCTCATCACTGTTAAAAAATGAAAGTTTGTGCTTTTGCAATTTCGATAAACGAATTAGAAGTATTTACTATATTTGTGCAAAATGTATATAATATATTTCATATATATTTAAACTAGGGGGCTCTGTCCCCTCCTCGCTACGCTTCGCCAACACCCGTTAATCACTTCATAAATCGAGAGGCTTTGCCTCCTACTCGCTGCGGTACTTATTTCAAGCCTAACTAAAGTTTAAATCGGTAAATGGAGTATTTCATCGTGTTATCCTCTTATTTCTCTATAAATATACCAAATTTCATATTTGTGTACGCTTTGATAGTTTTTGCGGTACGAAACAGAAAAAAATCAATGGACGTGCCATTGCGAAAGAACATTTTTCATTTCAGAAGTACATAAAAGTAAGATATCTTGCGAAATATATCAAAATTGAAAACAAAAAATGCTCCGTCCTGCAGAAATTTCAACTATGTAGGCACCTGCCTGTAAAAATCCGTGATCTTGTTATTGTTAGTCTATCCAGGACGTTAACTCTCAGCTCAAATATTTTATTTTTAACTTTGGCATCAAATATTTCTTTAACTACGGTATATATATCGGAGAACAGCTTATTTCAGAGTGTTCCTCAAACCCTTTTCTACAAGTGTACCAAATTTTATGTTTTTGTATGCTACAGTTTTTGAAATACAAGGAAGACAATCTCGAGAGAGCTCGCTTCATAACTATCTTTCCTAAAAATTCTTTCAAAAATATATTTTCTATCTCTGTCTATTTTCGCAGGAGGGAACAGCAGGGATTTTCCTTAGCCCAGGGAATCCCAAAACTGAATTCCTTGATCATGAGCTCGTTTCGCGAGTTATTTTATGCCAAACTAAAGTTTAAATCGATAAACGGTTTATTTTATCTTGTTACCCTATTATTTCTCTATATATGTACCAAATTTTATATATTTGCATGCTATAGTCTTTGCGGTATATCGCTAGACGTGTCGATACGAAAAAAGAGTTCACTTCAGAAGTGCATATAAAGTAAAGTATCTCAAAAACTACATCGAAATTAAAAAAAGGGTCTCCGTCCTGCAAAAACTCACCCTTGTAGGTACCTGCCTGCAAAATTTCGTCGTCTTGCTATTGTTAGTCTATCCAGGACGCGAACTCGTAACTCAAATATTTGTCTTTGACTTTGACATTAAATATTTCTTGAACTACAATATATATCAAAACACGGTTTATTTCAGTGTATTACCCAAAACTTTTTCTACAAGTATGCCAAATTTCATATTTATTATATGCAATAGTTCTCGTTAAAACAACGTAGACAAAGTGAGATGTTATCTCCTGATTTATAGTATTGTGAATGAAATGGAAGACTCCATAGGATATCTTCGATATTAATATCGTGTAAAATACCAGGACTATAGAGTAGACTATATTTCAAGACATATGAAGACTATTCAGAGAGAGGTCATTCTTGTAGAGTTAGACTATTCAGGACTATAGTAGACTATTCAAGACTGTAGTAGACTATTCAGGATTAAAGTGTACTATACCAAGTCTGCAAAGTAGACTATTCAGGACTATAGTAGACTATTCAAGACTGTAGTAGACTATTCAGGATTATAGTGTACAACACCAAGTCTACAAAGTAGACTATTCAGGACAATAGTAGACTATTCAAGACTGTAGTAGACTATTCAGGATTATAGCGTACTATACCAGGTCTACAATGTAGATTATTCAGGATTATAGTGTACTATACCAAGTCTACAATGTACACTATTCAGGACTATAGTATAGTATAGGAGACTGTAGTATAGGACTGTAGCGTAGACCAGGTTATTCTATAGTTCTGGTAAAATACTGGAATGAAAGCATATTGACTAGACTGACCTCGTTGTATCCTAACATTCCCGGCTCTTTGGTCATTGGTCCAGCGGATCCTGGTCCTGTAGTTGGGGCCCCAAGTCCGGTGTTGCTTGGATTGGCCAGAGTAAAGGATCGGCCATAAATACCCATACCAAGAACGACTTTCTTTCTGTCGGCGCCCTTGCTGATCCAGTAGTTGATGGCATAGTCCTGTGCAATGGAAAATAAATTAATATGAGAGTAGTGTTGACGATGCAAATTAACGAGAAAAGGAAATAACAAGAATGTTTGCTGTACATTGTCCCTTACCGTTTGAAAATTCATAGTTTGACCATAAATATCCAAAAGGAAGAAGTACATAATTTTGAAAAATGACCCACCATGAGTCTTTTTCAACTTTGTTGACTTGAAAATCGCTTCCTACATATACCCTAAAGGACAAAAGTTTCCGCAGTCTACATTATGGACATAGATTTTTTATGTCCCGACATAAACTGCGAATTCTACAGAATAGCTGAAATCAAAACGCTCACAAAAGTTCCCCATATACGTTTAACAGTCTGCAGAGAATCTCATTTTTATGGACAGTCTACATTTGTACCAAATTTGGATGCAAACGCTTGAATCGTTTAGAAGAAAAATAGATTACATAAATTCGCAGTACAAAATACGCATGCGCGTAGAGCACATGACACGAAATGTTTAATTTTCGCATTCATTTTACAGAATGAAATTTGCCTTTAAAAGAAATTTGGCTTTAAAGGGCTAAATAGCGTTCGAGAAAAACCAATATCATACATTCCCGGACAGATTGTTCAACAGTCGAATGAAAATGCTAAAAGATTACGTTAAGCAAGGAAGGTATCCCTGTATTGTACCACATCCTATTCTATTCACATTATACAAAGTAGTTTCGTAAGGGAAAACTCAAACAACGTAATTAAATACAAATTAATGAAATAAAGCAGCATGCAGCTTTTTCGGGGACACATTGGATCCTCTTCTTCAGTGCAAGATACACCAACAAACCCGAAGTCAAAACGGCGAGAATGAGACACTAGGCCTTTTCTCATCTTTCGCTTTGTTATATCTTACACTGAAGAATGGGATCCCGCGTTTCCTCGAAATAGTTTTATGCTGCTTCATTTTATTAATGTGTGTTTAACACTAGAACGACGGAAGCAGTCATTTTGACCGCATAACTACTTCGAGAAACGATGCCTCCAAAACGGCTAATCCCAGTCCATTGAAATGTTATGACTTTCTTATTTTCTTAAAGATATTGAAAACACAGATGAAAATTATTCTAGGTTTTATAATAAGAGATATAATACATAAATCAACGATCTTCCTAGAACGACGGCAGCGGTCAAAATGACCGCTAGAGAGATTTCAGATGATGATGCAATCCCACTGCGGCGTTGCGCTACTGTAAGCCGTAAGAATGATTGCATTAGCTTTTTAGCATTATTCGGTGTGTTTCAAGAACGAACAACGGCTGTGCCCGTGCTGGATGTAAATTATTGCATAAAATTTTGGAGCGATGTCTCGTGGGAAGCGAGTGACTATTGATGAGTGTCTAGCACTTTTGCAGAAACTTCCAGTGATAACGGAGAATTCCTGTGATAACGGCGGTGATAGTGATGCAGATTTTGCAGTTTCTGATGAAAATGAAACTGCAGAGCACAGCGTCAGCTCCTCAGAGGAACAAACAGACTCTAACGGTAACGATACGTCCAATTCAACTCGTCTTCAACGCAATACCTCTACTTCAACCTACTGCAAATTATTTTGTTATTAGTGAAAAGAAACAAACGTCGTCAGTGTTCGTTCTGCCGTAATAATACACAAGATTTGTGTTCATTATGCGATGCCTGTAGAAAATGCCAAAAACGGTTCATCAAGAAAGCTTATTGCAAAAAATGTGTCAACGAAACATCCTAAATGCTGTGACTATGATGTTTCAGTTTTGAATTAAAGGTATGATATATTTTTTCTATGGCGGTCAAATTGACCGCTGCCCGTCGTTCTAGTGTTAATTACGTTGTTTGAGTTTTCCTTTATCCTTCACATAAAGTATTTTTATTTATTAAGGTAGCTTCATACTACTTGCTTTCTTCAAGGAAGTATTGTAAGTTATTATATTTTATAGAACTTTGTAAAATTTAACTTTGTGAATATTTTGTAGAACTTAATTGAATTGTGCCCCTCCCCCCTCTGAGATTTTGAAAACTCGGCACCTATGGGTAAAACACATCATCGCACTTTAAAGGAAATTTAAATGCTACCTGCAGCGTCATCTATTGGCAGAAATTTGAACCATGTTTTGAAAACCACCGTATGTAAATTTAACTGGCTGTCCAATAAACATAAACCTTATTTCACCATTTTATCAATAACCGTTTCTGAGAAATTCGTTTTTAAAGTTCGGGCGTCCTGTTTGGGACACCCTGTACATGAATTCACTACAGAGGCAGTATAATTATGTTAGTTATCTATCATAAAATAATGTGTCTTTTAGAGGCAAAGTGATGTAAGTTTTTTTTAAATCCCTTCGTGTTTTATCCCTAATTCGAAAGTTTGAAACTTTCTAAAACCTATGTTAACTGGAAAACGGAACAAAGGGACAGTTTCATTTAGAGTGATGAGACAAAAATCGTCCTGTTTGGTAGCGATGGCGTAAAATACGTAATAAGTAAAATACGTAAAATACATAGAAGCATCGGAGAAGATTTGTATCCTGATTGCATTTCACCTACCGTGAAACACAAAGTTAGTGGGGTTGTATGATCTGGGGTTGTATGACATCAAGAGGGGTGAGCAGAATTTGTGTGATTAATGGGGACATAAATGCCCAAAGATACATAAAGGAAATACTTGAATTCAAACTGCAGCCTTCTAAACGTGATCTTTTCCATGATAATGAAGCATTTATATTTCAACAGGATTCAGCTCCATGTCATGTTGGTCGTGCGTGCAAAAAGTGGCTTCAAGATCATCATATTCAACTGCTGGAATGGCCTGGGAATAGCCCAGACCTTAACCCCATCGAAAATCTATGGAGCCGACTAAAACAACTTATTAGTTAGATGCAACCCAGTAATAAAACCCAATTAACAGAAGCAATAATTCAATCTTGGTTTCACATTATAACATCTGCAGAACTAAAAAGAACTTGATTCACTCTATGGAAAAGCGTTGTAAGGTCGTATTTTAGACTGAATGTTACCCAACTGAGCATTAACCGACATGATGGGAATTTTTGTATATCTCATTTTTTCTATGTATTTCATTTTTTTCTTTATAAATGCTGTTCTATTAAAAAAATAATTCATAAATGTTATTGCATTACAATTTTGATTAAATTATCTTTCCATTGATATATAATTTTATGGCATTGGTATAAAAAAAAAGTGATGTTATGAGCCATCAAACCTCAAAAATACACTTTTTCCAAAAGGTTTCCACAATTTTGACCACTACTGTACATTGAGAGTACATTAGGTATATTACCCGAGGTACATTAACCTAAAAGTACATTATCCTAAAACACTTTCTGGTATACTCTGACAAATCCTAAAGATATGTCAATATATGAAATGCAAAGCAAATATCCGGAAATTTTTAATTTTTATTTTATACGGCCTCTCAAAGCTCTACCGCAATGAAGGATTCACAGACGTAGGGAAGTGATATGACTTAATCATAAAATTTAATGTTTTATACAGTCAATTTTACTAGTAAAAGAATACAATTATTTTTAGTTCAACATGTTAATATATGGAGGAACTTTAGTAATTGAAAATTTTGGGATTAAGGTGTTATACGTTTCATACGATTTAAAACTGTTATGAAATAAACTGTTACCTAATTTGAAACAGTTTCGTAATAGGGAGTATATATCTGCGACTAACAATTTGGGAAATACTGGTTGTGTAAGAATTTTCCGGAACATGTCGTATGTTGTATATTCATTTTATGTCTTCTAATTCATACTTCTTTTTATGTCTTTTTATTCATTCTTCCTTTCATGCCTTTTAATTTCTTCTGCATTTTATTTCTTTTACTTTAGTCTTCATTTTGGTCATTCCACTCTTCATTTTAAATATTTAAATTTATTCTTCATTTCATATCTTTCAATTCATTCAAGTCTTTTAATTTATTCTGTCTCTTTATTCATGCATTTTATGTCTTTTAATTACTTTCTTTTTATATCGTAATTCATTCTTCCTTTTATGTCTTTTTAATTATTATATGTTTTCCTTTTATGCATGTTTTATGATCTATAATATTTTCAGAAAACTATGCCCTCTACGTCTTTTATTGTGATTTTAAATTTTATCTTACCACGTTGAGGAGCTTTTCGTCTCCGCTTTCTCCGTCCCTCACATAAAGTGGGGCATTGTGTCCTGTCTGCTTCTCCCAGGAACCATGCAAATCGTAGGCCATAACGTTGATGAAATCCAAATACCTGTTGGAATAATTTTAGACATACATCAAATGGAAGCGATAGCGCATCATTTACTAACGACGCCTCTGTATCATTACCAATAAGCAAAGTGCATAACGAATTAAAAACTTTCACTATATCCAAATGAGGCACAAAGGAACAATATATATCACTCTCATTAACGGTGGTTGAATTCATTAAAGCAGCCTTATATCCAACGTACAGGTCGTGTTTAAAAGAAGAGGGGAGGGGACAATAGGAATTAATGCGCGGTATTTTTGTTATTTTTTTCGGCCTTAAAAGGTACTTAAAGTCTGACTTCATCAGCAGAAAAACGAAGATTATAATCTACAAAAGTTTAATCAGACCCATTCTTACCTACTCTGTTGAGACTTGGGCAATGACAGAAAAAGTTAAAGATATCATTTCTGTTTTTGAGAGAAAAATCTTGAGAGGTATTTTTGGTGGCTTAAATTGTAACAACATCTGGAGAAGAAGAACTAACTCTGAACTTTATAAGTCTTTTAAAGAACCAGATATAGTCAATTACATCACGATTCAGAGAATTAAATGGGTGGGTCACCTGTGCAGGATGGCCGAAAGCCGTACAACAAAAAAGATCTTCTCGGCCAGACCATTCGGCACCCGTAAAAGAGGAAGACCTAAACTCAGATGGCTCGACTGTGTGGGAAAGGGCTTTAAAATTTTAAAAGTTTTGAACTGGAGGTCTTTGGCCAGGGATAGGGGAGCCTGGAGTTCTATACTGCGGAAGGCAAGGGCCCATCCTGAGATGTCAGGCCATTGAAGAAGAAGAAGAAGAATTTTTGTTATTTACACAAAATTATTGATTTATCAACCGGAACTGTAGACTCCAGATAGTTAATACTTAATCTACCGGCTGCGGGTTCATTGTCTACATGGAAAAAACCGGCTTACTTGAGTGCAGATGCTCGCCTAATACCGGCTCGGTTTTGCTTATCGTTTGAGGTATTGCAGCGGTATATCCGAATAATGTTCTGTATACCCTATAATATCACTAGCGTCACTGTATCGTCACTGCTACCATTGCTCAAAGAACAAATGTAACACTCTGGCAAAGAATCTAGAAAAAATTATTTGTTTTCCTTATCAGAATTCATTTTATCTGGGATTTGAATCAAGAAAACAAAAAATTATTTAAATCTACAAGGACAAGCGGCCAATACTCACGTCGTCTTGAATCCACTATGACACTGCACATCTACGCTTTAAAAGTGACTGCAAAAAACGTATTAAACGACTCGCGGTTGGTAAGCGTTGGCTCATAAAAGCCTATTTTTAAGCTTGCAGTAATTAGCGTTGGCATCAAAAAGCCTATTTCTGAGCTTGCGGTGAATAAACGTTGGCATCAAGAAGCCTATTTCTGAGCTTGCGGTAAATAAGCGTTGGCATCAAAAAGCCTATTTTTAGGCTTGCGGTAAATAAGCGTTAGCATCAAAAAGCCTATTTTTAAGTTTGCTTTAGATAAAGTGTTAACTACTGTATCGTTCTCCTATAAACAGTTGGATATTTTTTGGCCACTCCGAGGTGAAACGTGAAGGACGGAACTATTTGGACAGGGAAATTAGCGCGGCGATACGGCCTAGAGAGCCAATGATAATTTTGGCAGAAGCTTACTGCACATGTTCTCTACCTATTCACAGCAACACTGTCCATGGAAAAGAAAGAATTCAGTGAAGTACTTAGAAAAAAACATTTGTTTGATGCAAATTAAATTAACTAGAGTGTGACTCTACTCGACTTTCTCATACCAAAATCAAGCTTTAAGTAACTTGTGATTTTTTTCCCTCAAATTTTGCAAAAACAAATTTAAAAAATCTGCACCATTGCTTCAAATTATTATTATTATTATAGAATGTTACCCTTCCTTATGAGGGCTTGAAAAATATTTCGATTGATACCAAGTTTGACGATGTTGATCAATGACGTTCCAAACATAAAAATCTGATGTGGGCAGTACATGACTTTCCCTGCAGACTTGTATCCACGTCCTCTTTATTTTAATTAAATTTATTTCACTTTTAATTCAATTTTCGTTCTCATTCGGTAACCGGACTTATTTTCAAAGGCGGCGTAGAGAAAATACGAAAAACTAAAATATCTCGAGAACGGCTAGTCCTAATGTAATGGGGTTAGTCTTATTCTTTTCTTCGCTAAAAATTACGTATTAAGCAATCATTTAATGGATATATTTGAGCATACGCAGTTCTTTAGTTTAGATTTGGGCGATTTTTGCGGGCCATTCTGCAAAAAAAGGCAGGTTATTTTTTTCTGAATCGTACCAAAATCTAATCAGCACCAGGGTGACCTATACGTGACTCATCTACCGAATTTTGTGAAATTCGGTCCATTAGTTTTTCAGCTACAGTGGATACAAGCTTTTGCGGGCCATTTCACAAAAAAGGCGGGTTCTTTTATTCCGAATCATATCCAAAACCAATCAGCACCAGCCCCGCCCACAAGTGACTTATCTACAAAATTTTGTGAAATTCGGTCCATTAGTTTTTTAGTTAGAGTGGATACAAAATCTGCACAGACAGACACACAGACAGACACACAGACAGACACACAGACAGACAGACAGACACACACACAGACGTCACGCTAAAAATGGTTTTTTCGTATTCTAGAGGTCTCGAAGCGTGTAGATCCGTCGAAAACTCGAGTTGCGATTTTCGACATGATTCCAATACTTTCCCTTTACATTACCATGTATTGCAGGGAAAGTAAAAATTGTATAGCGCCTATTTTTCACTACAGTGGCTGAAACTATTAAGTTTCGCGTTCACTCAGTCATAAATTGCCCCTTTTAGGCATAATTATGTTAAATTTTGCCCTATGCTGCCATATAAAGAAAATGTAAAATTCCGAATAAATTTCGCAATTTCGATCTAATTTTAAATATTTACTCTAGTTCGAGATTTTTTTCGTTAACAAAGTGAAATATAAAGTTTCGTACTTCGTGAAAATCCATTAATTTCATGACAGCCATCTGTACATTAGATATAGATCACAAACAGGTAGACAGATGGATATCACTCTAAAAATAGTCAAAACGTGTTCAGGAGGTCCTAAAATATATATTAGCATCAAAATCTCGAAATTAAAAATTTTCGTGAAAACAATACTTTACACTACATTCAACAGTAGGAGAAAATATAAGTTCACGGTCGAAGAATGCACAGTTTCGAGATCATATTAAGGATTTAAACTATTAAAATTTAACTAAAATGTTATAAAAGTTATTATTTAACAAAACAAACTAACATATCATTAGAGGAATCTATTTTCAGCTGTAAGAAAAAATGGCAATCGCAAAAGGGAAACGTTAATTAACAGTTATGAAACATATCAACTATCATAACGATTGCAATATGGAGGTGATATTAAAGATTATAAATCAGTGTGCAGCTTTGTGCTGTCCATTCTGTTATATGAATAAGTTTAATTCACTTCTGTCTTGAATTGTGCTAAATGAAATGCTGAGATTTATGTAATACTTATATAAAAATGGAGGACCTAAACACATTAAATATGTGTTGATATAGAGTGGAAAATAATGGATGTTAAGTTATAGAAAATATAGATGAAACTCACTTGGCTACTAGAGGAATGTCGTAAGCTGAGTCCATTGTGCTTTTTCCAGCAGCCACAGCTGCGGTCAGCAAAAGACCATGAGGCTCGAAAGCTTCTTTCAGTTCCTTCATGAAAGAAAGAAATTTAAAATTTAATTTATAAATATTTGGAAAATTTTTAAGTACATAAAAGTCTTAACAAAGATTTACATTGTACCAATATTTATGTAACCAAGTTGCGTATTTGCTGGTTAAATCCCGAATAAAAATTTTGCAAATGTACTATTTTTAAATATATTCATTTTAAGCTCCGCCAATTGCATAAAACTGCATTATCTCTGTGTTGATAGGAAATTAGTCACCCACTAAACTTTGGCGTAAGTATAATTATTGAATATGATTATTATTATTGATAAATAATATGTAGAAATAAATTAGTTTTAAAATGCTCCTTTAAAAGCTGAGTTGAATAACTCTCGAAATTTCTTCCAGTGAGTAAATTCACATAATCATTATAGAGTCATCAGTAATATATAAATTCATGTCTCAGTTATTTGCAATTTCACCTTATTACAAAAAAATGGCATGCGTGTTATTAATTACAAGACCAAATTTTATGTTTCTAAAACAATGTATGACTAAAAGAGCGAGGGACAGAGATAGAGACCGGCTTGGTATTTGACATTAGCTGACCGAAATCAATTTTAGTAAAAACTTTAACATACAGAAATTCGCACATACCTCTATGCAGCATGGTGCATTCTTTGACACCGCTGTAGCACTGAGAAGGCCTTGGCCTGGCTTTTTAGCACTCACTATTTGAACACTCTCCAGAAATTACCCGAACTGTGTTTCTTTAGGCAACTATCTCATAAAAAGTATTTTCTCCACTGCTACATCTTTTCATGTGTTTTTAGTTGGGATCTTTTCTTGAACTCGGCTTCGGAAAGAAACGCCTTTCTTGAAAAACATCGTTCCCGGTCAGGGATATAAGCCCTCTCAATCACGGCATACAATTTACAGATAGGTCCTGAATAAAAATGTATTACCTCCCACTAAATAACGCTGCAACTTAGGGTTGTTTCGCCGCCAAAATTATATACCTTCCCCATAAGAATGCTTGTGAGTTCCCATTTTCATTTATTGGTCATAAACAAAGGTCCAATGTAACATCACTTTATGTGCCATTGCGTCAGGCCTTTTCTTTAACACACAAATACTCTTGTCATTTTCCTGTTCAAATTTATGATCTCTTTGGTCTCTCTTCTGCCTTAAATTTCTATATTTCAGTCACGCGCTCATATTACATGGCTGATATTTGATACGAAATTTAGTTTTAAAAAAATCTGATGTGGACAACACATGACTTTCCTTATATAATGTAATGAATTTACTACATTTACAGTAAAAAAATAGGTTTTTCTTATGGTAGATACTTATATTCTTTTCATGATATTGAACTTTCGACAATTAGTAGTAATTCTCATTGATTTAGTGTCATTTTTATCCATTTGGCGAGATTATCGTTAATTTGGCAACATTTCAAAAAGTCGCCAAGTTGGCGACATTCCACCAAATTCGTTGCCACAATCTTGCCAAGCATTATGGACGAAGATATAAGTTATGATTCAGCAAATAAATGACTATTGGCGTTCAAATACAAAAGTAATACTCAAAGTATCTTTTTTCATGAATGGAACGAGCTAGATACACGAGAATGATGTCACCCAATTTATCGCATGGTATTACATAAGAAAAGTGAACATGTTTCTAAATAGGAAATTTTTCATTTTATATGACATTTTGATAATTTTTTTAAAAAGTGTGCAATATCTCGAGAACAGTTCATGTTAGCGTTCTAAAATTTATGTCAATCGTTTTCTAATGAAAAATTGTAAAAGAAATGTCTATTTGCATAACTTTATTAACGGTTTTGATTTTTTGACGATTTTTTCAAATTTTCATTCGAAAATTCAGGGGGTTCTGAACATTCGATTGCGTATAAAAACAATAGGCTTCCAGTGTTTACGGATTGTGATTTTTGTATCAAATTTCGTCCGAATGGGTCCATTCGTTCGTCATTGCCTCCACAGACTCACTGACACACACACAGACATCACTTCAAAAATGTTTGATTCGCGATCAGGGATGCTTGAAATGTGCTCTCCCGTCGAAAACTCGAATTCGAATTTTCGTGTTGCGCCAACCTGTATATTCAGCAGTCACATTCAACCCGAAGAAAAAGGTCTTTCGTGTCATCACGTATTGGTAGACTCGGCTTGACTTTGATGGTACTGATGCTCTGTCACATTTATCCCTAAAAAGGAGCCCCCACTTTGATTTTGAAATTAGTTAATATCATTTTTAAAACTTTCATGCTGTATTTAATGAATATATATTTCTTTTCTTTTTTCAAATCCTTTAAGAGATAGTTTTATTGGAGAAATTTGATGCAAAGAAGCCCAAGCTTTTGGTTGAAGTAACGTTAGTTGAAAACTGCAATTTAGACATTGGCTCCAGGGAACCATCAACGATCAAGATGACCGTCCTATCAGCAGTGGTAGCTGGTTTTTTGATCTTCAGCTCTCGGTAAACATGCTAGGTTTGTTCGCGTTATACAGTAGTTCACTACTTTCTATTAATAGCAATTAATTTTAATTTGAAATTCTAAATATAATACAATATAAGCTCAGGGGTTAGTATGCACAAGATTGCCAGATGCAATTTGGTCGGCCATCTTTTATTTATTGAACCCCAGATAGGAGTAACGTATCAATCGTAAATCCAGAACTGAATTGGTAGTGGGATAAAGGGTACCTTCAATAAAGTGGCAAAGTTTTGCTTGTCTGCAGGAACACCCCCACGGTTAGCTGGGTACTCCCAATCCATATCCAGACCATCGAAGTTGTACTTGAGGCAGAAGTCAATAACACTCTGAATGAAGGTTTTTCTTGCAGCTGCGTCGGCGGCCATGGCGGAATATTTGGTGGATCCTTCGTTCCAGCCTCCAATGGCAATCAAGGTGCTCAATTGGGGGTTTCTGTTCTTCAGGTTGTTGAAACGGTCAAAAGCACCTGTAGAAAAATATTTATGAAGTATAATTTAAAGCATATTTCTTCGATTAAATCCGCGCCGCTAGAGTTTAAGATATATTAAAGTAGAAGGGAACCTAATCTTCTTTTATTGAAATCTTAACGTGCGTTCTTTAAACACAATTTTACAACTGATTTATGGTCAATTATCATCAATTTTACAACTGAATCTATAGCTGATAATAAGGCTTTTTGATTCTCGAGAGTTATGAATAACAATGTTTCAATTTCGAACATTAAAAATAGTATTATCATTACAAATAAAATTGCAGAACAAACTGACTAGCAAATATATTTTTTTTTATTTGCATTTTTTTTCTGGCTTTCTTTTTTATATTTCTTTCTCTTTTTGGCCTATTTTTGACATTCTTCATAATCTTTGTATTGTAAAATTGGTATACTCTGGGTAATATTTATCTATATTGACTAATATCATGATGTTTAATGTGTTTTTCGGACTTGTCTTCTTATATAACCAATAATGTAACAGTATATGCTTATGTGTATATTTTATTTCCTTGTGCTTTTTTGGGAAGAGAGGTGTTTTAACTCAGTATTTTCAATGTTCTCCTCTTAAGGGGACGGTGGACGTTGAAATGAGCGAAAATCGATTAAAAAGTTTTAATATATGACATTATTTTATACATTTAACAATTGCTTACGGGTGGGACAGCGTCCATCCTAAACGAGAACCTCCCAAAAAGACAGATATTTGACATACCCTATCCCAAACAGTTCGATCCCCCTTTGAAGGCATTGGCGTCCATGGAAATCGCTGACAGAAGCATTGCACCTGTGCAATGTTTCTTGGCGTCCATGGAAATCGCTGACAGAAACGTTGCACCTGTGCAATGTTTCTGTCAGCGATTTCCATGGACGCCAATGCCTTCAAAGGGGGATCGAACTGTTTGGGATAGGGTATGTCAAATATCTGTCTTTTTGGGAGGTTCTTCGTTCGGGATGGACGCTGCTCCACCCGTAAGCAAAAGGTTGAATGCATTTTTTTTTCGAAACGGAATTTTCAAAGGTTTTACATTTTTAAAATACTTTATGTATCTTAATTTTTTACTGAGATGCATGAAATTTGAGAAGAAGACAATTCTCATACCTTTTAATGGAACTGTGTATGCATTTTATCATTGAACTTTATTAAGGCAGTTAAAAGTGAATAAGAACCTAATTAAATAATGAAAATTAAGTTTTAATGCAAAAAAATATTTTTAAAAAATTAACTTTTTAAGGGATTTAAAAATGAATACCCAAATTTGTTCATAATGTGTTTTTGAGTGATCATAATGTAAGATTAATCAAAAATGTGAACAAATGACACGCAAGGAGCATTTTCAAATTTTCGTTAAAAAAAATTAAATTAAAAAAAAAATACAAAATTATAACAAAATTGAAAAAAAATTTAATGGTATTGTATATAGTAATGTTAAAAGGAATATTTACACAAATTTTCACGTTTCTAAGTCAATAAATAAATTAAAAAAATTTTAACGTCCACCGTCCCATTAATTGCTTTTTGTTTGGTCATAAGTATCTATATTGTTCATTTTAATATTTTATATTATATGATTGTCTTACATGTACTATTTGATGCACTATTTGATGTTTTAGTCTGTTAAAGTTTTGAATGTTGAAGACCCAGACCACTCGACTGGCCTAGAGACATACAGTAGCTATAACACTGGCCAGGAAAAAGTTTTGAATGTGTAACTTCTTAGAATTTCAATACATACTTTTTGCCTGTCGTCTATTTGGCTAGTCTAAATCCTTGCGTGAGCCAGACGGTCTGGTCAATTATAAAAATTAACCTATGAAAAAGTTATTAGGTTGATACTCACAGAACTGGCTAATAAAGGGCGTTTCCAAAACTTCGGAAGCAGCCTCCCCCCCCCCCTCCCCGCTCTATCAGAAAGTTTCGCGAGTATGAACTGTGAAACTACAGTCTCGTGTCATTTGAGTTAAACTTTTAAAATATATAAATACGTGGGTGTACAAATTTCGTCGGTCCTCACAGAAGTTCACAAAATTACGACACATAGCAAAGTTTCTTTCTCCTATTGCAGGAATCAGTGATTCCATACTGACAATAGCTCATAAAGCTCATAATCAGCATCAGTGGTCTTAGGTTTTGCAGTTGCACAGGACCAAAGAGCCAATAGCGGCAAAAAAAAAAAATAAAGTATGACATATTAAGTTGCATATTACATCTCAAGGTCAATTCCTAACTGAAGATTTTATGACTACAGAAGATACTTTCCTGATCAATTTATCCTCTCCTTATTAATAAAATGTAGCTGACTCCGCCACTGTCGCTGTTTGACAAATATTTCTCTTCGCTCGAGTTTCTTTGTCTCGTACTACAGCATACAATAATATGATCTGGTACATTTGTAAAGGAATGTTAGGGCAGCACGCTGAAACAAACTATTTTTTGATTTAGTCTTTAGTTTAAGTGACATTTACTCTCAAAGTTAAAGAAAGGGTATTTGAGCCGCTAGTTCGAGTCCTGGACAAACTAACAATAGCCAGACCACGAATTTTTTCAAGCATGTACCTACATAGTTGAATTTTCGTAAAATCTTTTTTTAAATGTCGATTTAGTTTGTGGATCATTTTACTTTTAATGGACGTCTGAAGTGAAATATTTGCTTCAGTGTGCGCAAGATTTAATTCTTTAAGTCGATTAGGTGCACGAGGGTGGTGATGTGCCTCGACCGGGTGTAAGGAGATCGCTAAGCAAGCTCCGGGGGTTAGTGTGAGTATCAACGAACAATGGATGGACCTCCAACAGGCATTTCGTGCTGCCTTTATGCAAGCAGCACTAAAGAGCTCCGGAAGCGAACTCATCGAGGGTCAGCGAGTAATGGACGAAATCTTTAAATTTAAAAAGTTCGAAAACGCATACATTCAATGCAATTATTGCGCAATCAATAGTTTTTTCGTCTAGACGAGACAATTGAGATTTATTCAAATCACCTGCACTCGAATTATCGTCTGCGATGGCAAGGAAGGAATTGATTTAATTTGACAATTTTTTGCAGAAAGTATAATTTATGACTTCAATGACTGTTAAATTAATTATAATTAAAAAACCCAGGACCCTGAAGCATCTCTATCCCGAATTTCGGTGCTGTCTGACGCATTGACTTTTCGATACGGACGACACAGACATATATCATTTTTATTATTAAAAAAAAATAAAATGGTACCAATACAAAATTGGAAATGCTGAACATGAAGAAGGTAAATTTTATAATGTAGTCATATCGAATTTAGTAGAACAATTCTAATAAAAAAGTTCTCACCGAGACCCCAGTTCTCTTTAAGATCTAGGTAAGGATCGTAGGCAGCAATCTTATTGTTGGCGAGCTTGGCGAATCCGTAGATGAGATGGGTGCAAAGATTGGGATCAATGTGCTCAATGAGGAACTTTCCGTCTCCTGTCCTGTAGTTGGCCCAACTTCCAAGATAACAGACAACCCTGTACGGCTTCTTGTTGCGGTCTGGAAAGAAAACATGTCTTAAATAATTGAAGCAAACTTTTAAATGATCTTAATTATATAAAAAAAAATCTACTGGACAGCGCATGATTTCCCCTACACAATACAATAACTTTACATCTTTCACAGATTAATTTCCACTGGCAGTGAAGACCTGGGGGTTTATTCCCTAATTCTGCCAGTGAACTTTACTTCTTTCACAGCTAAACAATGATGTACATACAGTGTTTTTAAAAGTGTGTTCCGCGGAACCCTTGGAGTACCCCAACAGTATTCCAAAGATTTTAAGTAATTCTTTTTTTTTTAAACTAAGAAAACGTGTAAAATTTGAATCTATAATTTGGACCACAATGGACTTTTTCTCATTTTGGGGTTCAGTCATCATATTAAATTTCAAAAAGGTTCCGTGGCCAAAAAGTTCGAAAAACAGCGGTGTACAAACTCTACGGCACAATGTATTTGACACTGGATCAACAGGACGTACATTAAAACTATGAGCTTTTGAGCAGTGGAAAAACTACTTTATTATTATAGTGATCTACAACTACAACTACATTATGACAAATGTAGTTATACAACTACAACTACTTTTTTAAAAAGTAGTGACTACAAACAACTTTTTAAAGGTAGTCACTACATACCTACTTTTATAAGACGAATTTGCACAACTTCAATTTTCACGAAAAGTTGAGGATATGGATATACTGTGGTAATTTAACATAATCTGAATAATTAAAATTTACTGATCAACTTACCAATCTTTACGCTTTTACTCACTTCTGAAAAAAGTAAAATAATATAAAAGTATAAATCTTAAAATCAAAGACAACCAAAAATAGGTTTAGAAGTCCTTTAATAAAATCTCCTTTCCTCGGTGTACAAATACCTCGACATGCAATTTTTGTACGTCGAGGAAAGGAAATTTTATTAAAGGACTTTTAAACCTATTTTTGGCTGTCTTTGATTTTAAAGTTTTATTAAAGTTGACGTGTATCCATTTTATTCATTAAAAGTATAAAATAAAATAAAAGTAAAAAGTATTTTTTTAAAAACTTGTTTGTTCCTTTTTTATTAGAATTTGCATCTCAAATTTGCAATCAGATAAGCAGGATCTTTTGGGAAATAACACATATGAATATATCCATATAAAAATCAACTTCATGAGGAAATGGACTTCCTAACCCTACAGCATTCCTGCAGCCATTCATCGTACATCGTTGCGCAGAGCACTGAATTTCAAATAAATGAAAAAAGGGTGATCACATGATATGTAGAATGACACCTTGTATGTTTTATGAAGTAACGTTAAAAGTAGCGTTAAAACTCGATACAAACTACTGATTTATTGTATCGCGCTACTCGCTACACTACATATTTTTAAAAGTTGCGCAGTACACTACAAACTAAAAGAAAAAGTAGTGAGTACTGTAGTTTCGCTACTTGTAGCGCGTTACTTCCCACCTCTGCTTTTGACAATTTATGAGTCCAAACAGGATGGCTTATTTATATTCATGTGCAAAATCTTCATCAAAATGCAATTGGTATTTAATTAATATCCCGCTAAATAAATAACTGTTGATGAATTACTGGACATCGAAATACAAAACTATTACAAAATGTAATTTCTCGCGTGAATGGATTCAAAATGATGCTGTTATCAGATGGAACCAGATGATGTTATGAGATTTGATGCAAAAAAATTGCACATGGAATTGAACCTGTTGAATTATACTTACTATTATATTATGTAATTTTTGTAAAACATTATTTGAGAAATGGGCAATACCTCGGGAACGATATATGCTATCGTTCACACCAAACTATTTGAAGTCGTCATTGCACAATTTTTGAAATGCGCACAAATAGAAGAAAAATCGTTCTTGTGCTCACTTCGTCTTCAGACATCAGGTTTATTAGTTCTCTTATACTGACAAAGGGGATCCGGCTAATCCTCGAAACAGTTGTATGCTGCATTATTATTTTATTTGAACTTAAATACGTAGCTCAAGTTTTCTTTATGAACATAGTACATAATATATTGATATTTTCTAATAAATGACAACTAAATTAGTTTATATGCTAAAAACACAAATATAAATAGAAAGTTTTATTTCATGTCTCCTTACCTCGAGAAGCAGCTGAAACAACTGCTGCTGCGACCAGCAACAACAAGCAAAGTTCTTTCAAGAAACTCATTTTCTGGAAGCAGAAAAATCATATTTCCAATTACAGCTTTAGCATAATAAACTAGCATAAAAGACATCAGCATAAATCTGAAATATTATGAGATTAAATGAGTAGGAATCAGCATCTTCCATTCGGAGCCCAGGAGAATCCTTATTTTCCCCAGATTATATTAAAAGCACCCAACTTGCAATCGCCTCTCTAAAAGCGTGATGTCAGTATAAAAGCGCAGTGTCAGTATAAAAGCGCAGTGTCGGTATAAAAACTTTAGAGTCGGTATAAAAGCGCAGTGTCAGTATAAATGCGCAGTGCCAGTATAAAAGCGCAGTGTCAGTATAAATGCGCACTGTTGGTATAAAAGCTTTAGTATCGGTATAAAAACTTTAATGTCGGTATAAAAGCGCAGTGTCAGTATAAAAGCGCAGTGTCAGTATAAAAGCGCAGTTTCAGTATAAAAGCGCAGTGTCGGTATAAAAACTTCAGAATCGGTATAAAGGCGCAGTGTCAGTATAAATGCGCAGTGTCAGTATAAAAGCGCAGTGTCAGTAAAAATGCACAGTGTTGGTATAAAAGCTTTAGTGTCGGTATAAGAACGTTAATGTCGGTATAAAAGCGCAGTGTCAGTAAAAAAGCGCAGTGTCAGTATAAATGCGCAGTATTGGTATAAAAGCTTTAGTGTCGGTATAAAAACTTTAATGTCGGTATAAAAGCGCAGTATCAGTATAAAAGCGCAGTGTCAGCATAAAAGGGAAGTGTCAGGATGTCAGAGCACCAGATGCAACCCCGAGAGCTGAAAAAACTCATGTTTACTAATTCAACCATGCTGAAACCAAATCTGAAATCTGTGTTTCAAATTAACTCTTGGATCTGGAGAAATAGCCTCTCAAAATTTGGCCTTTTTTGTTATTTTTGTGTCTAGAATCTCAAGTCGAAGGCATTGCCGCAACACAATGCAATTGCATGGTCAAAAGACATAAATGTCTGAAAAAATAAAAGGAAGTCTATGAGCTGAATATCTGCATTAGAGTTAGAGATGGACCGCCTCCATTATTCAGCTGAATAGGAAAATTAATTTTGAGAAGTCATCTCAATTTAAAAATTCAGATTATGAATATTTAAACCATGGAGTTAGAGAGACTTGCTACCTGCTGTGTCTTCACATTCACGTTTTAAACAATGCAATTGGTGCAAACTTTGTTTACAGATAGATTGGTTGGTGCTAAATTGTATGACCCATAAAGTCAGACAGAGTTAGTCCATTTTCTTCCGTGGTATGATAGAAATAGTTGAGATAAATAGGTTTGAGGCATAAAACTAAATAAATTGTTTTGTTAGAGAGTCTAGGGGGACATAAATGAATAACGTTATGTTGTGGGTTGGTCTAGTATGTATGTTTTGATAGAGGCCTATAAGAAATAGTAGTATTAAATCGGAGGCGTGTATGACTGCATGTGTTTGTGGATATTAGGAGTGGATGGGAGGGTCGGCTTAAATACCCACAGGTTTCTGTTTCGCAACTATGACCATGGTGTACTTAGTGCACTAATTGCACGGACTTTGTTGGTACTATAAAATCTTCAACACTTTAAAACTCGTCTGATCTTGTATGTCTGTATGTGTATATGTATGTATGCATATGGTCCATTAACTCCAGGAATTAATATTCTAATTTGCGGTATAAAAGAAGGATTTATTTAAAATGGGAAGTATAGATCTTAAGATTTGTAGTTATAAATTTCTAAAATTTAAAAATGTAATATTTTTAATTATTTGAAAGAACACACGCTCATAAATCAAGATTTTGCAGCCTTCAAATAATTCAAGGATTTAAAACATGAAATCTCGTCGTGGAAAAATGTGGTTTCTCCTAAATATCAGATACGGATCTTTAAGTGTTGTTCTTAAGACCGAGACCGTCCGACCTACCAGAAAGGTGTAAGGTAACTGTTTGGACGGCCGGGAAGTGCCACCTAATTTAGGCCGGAACCCAGTGGGGGAGGCATCCACAGGGACCGTAACCTCCTTCCCCTTCTACCAACTTCTCGGAAGGATTTACGGACCCACATGTTTATCGTACCACATGTGATCGTACTCCGCGTGAACACGGCGGCAGTTTTGGCAGTGGTGGGAATCGAACCTGGGCCTACCGAGTGCAACTCTCGCGCGCTATCCACTGTGCTACCGCATAATGGATCTTTAAGTGTTGCAAACCCAGACCACACGACAGACCCGAAGTCTTACTGTTGCTAAGTGTGTGGCCGGGAACTTTATTTTAGATCCAAGAAGTTACATTACATATTAAAATTGAATCACAAAACAAGTAGTTACATCAAGACAAGCAAAAGATTGGCAACGACAAAACAAAACATAGAAACAATACAATACAGTACAGTACAATACAATGCAATACAAGAGAGACAAAAGGCAGAAAATTGTAAAAAGGGGAAAACACCGAACCCTAACACAAAATACAAAAGGGAATACAGAAAAAGTGTGTATAAGTTTCGAAAATCAAAAGGTGCAGTTTTTAATTATATGCAATTAACCGTCAATATTTTTCTGGACTTGCATCATTTGCTTTATATATATATATATGAACTTTTCAATAAATGACCAATCTTTGTATATGGAATTTTAAATATAAGTGTATTTAATTTTTATTAGTAATGTGTCCAAAAATTAAATGATTCTGATGAAATTCATCAAGTTAAGAATGTTATTTTTTCTTAAATAAATTCGCTGCCGACTTTTAAGGGACAAGGAGAGGGTAGGGATTTTGAGTCATGAATAACGAAGAATATTTTTCGTTTTGTTCTATTCTTAAAGGAAGGATTTCAGGTCATAAAAGTATGTTTTGAAAAGTCAATCAATGAACTGGCATTAATTAAATTTTGTAGTGAGGTGCATTGACTGACGCTTATGAAAAGGAGTTAGAATGTGTTTGATTAATTTTCTTTATGAAAAAAAAGAAAAAAAAAATATATATATATATGGTTCGAATATATTTTTCGGTTTCTGACCACGTTAGTTTCTTTTTTTCTTTTTTTTTTTTTTTTAAATTCAAGAAACAAATAAATAAATTATAATAAATAAATGTTGTATTCAGGCGCACCATCCTAAATAACCGCGCAGTCGATTGTAACAAAGAACCCAGACTGTGTGGCCTTGTGCCGCGTCACTCCATCATGCACTGTGTGGGGCAGTGTCCACGTATGATCGAGGCACTACGAAGGAGCAGTTGGTTATATTAGAAAGAACAATATATTTTTGCTGTGGTTAATTTTTTATTTATTTTTTATTTTGCTATTTTTCATTTTCCCCAAAGCGACTTTATAGAAACGGATGTTTTCGGTTCTACCGGTCCCAGTTCAGCAATCTAGGTGTCTATAGTTAGCAGCCACATGCTTTTAATTGTCATTTATTTCACATTTTCGCTGTAGGCTGACAAAATTTACATCGGAATATTTCCTCGAATCATCCTCATTGCTTGAAAAAAAAATTATCAAAATCCATCGCGTAAATCTCGATATTTTTAATTTGGAAGTGTTTATTGAAATTTTCACTCTGAAATATTACATTAAATTAATTTCAATCGTTTATTGCATAAGAACTCTAAAGAAAATCTAATTTTCATCACTAAAAATGGCATAATGAAAAACTTTCCATTACTTAAATAAACGAAAGATCGATTTTAAAGGCTACAGAGATCGACAGGCTAAGCATTGTTGAGTTCAGAACATTAAAAACTGCAGAAAATAATGTTCTTATAAATATTAAGGCATCCAAAATCTTACCTGTGTATATCTGAACCTCAGGAATACCACAGTCGTGAAATTATAGAAACTTGAATTTATAGATTTCTGTTATCGCATTTATCAAAGTTTGATTACGCCGACAAATGGCAACGTCAAGAATTTGATAAATCGACAGCGGACGCAACTTAATAAACTCCCATTTATTTTTTTTTTATGGAAATTCGATAAAACGCCATTAAAAAAAATTGATTTGAGAAATAAAGGATATGGTGTTGATTGATAGAAACTTTTTTCTTAACTAGACTGATGGAACAGGTGCTTTCGTTATATCCTAGTATTATTGTGCAACAAAATAAGAAAGCAATTTGATATAATGGCTAGAGTCCGCTTTTTTAACATTTAATGCTAAAAATAATAATAATTTTCCAAAAGCTTTTATTTAGCTTATCGTGACCGATGTCTGTTTCAACATCATTTTTAACAAACTTTCTTACATCTTAGAGAGCTGAAATTTGGTACAGATCTTAGTCTATAGTAAAACAGTTTAATCTATTAAAATTTGGCGGATAAAATTAGAACCGGAGCTTTTTAAATAAAAATAGTAAAAAATTGTTTAATAATCCAACGAAATAATAGAAATATATTGTAACACCTGGAAGAAGAGGCCAAAAATAAAACATATAACAAAGTAGCAAACAATATTATATATATATATATCTATTTTCATTCCTCATTTTTGAAATTTGTTGATTGTTTTTGTCTTTATGACCTGCATTACGCTTTATTATTTCCTTTTTATGTCTTAATTTCTTTTATTTCTTTGTATTTTGTAGAAAATTTTGGAATAGTGTTTTATGAGTTACTCCATACAATCTAACATTGGATTTACTAATTTATATATTTATATATATATATATATATATATATATATATATATATATATATATATATATTCTAAACAATAATAATGAATTAAAAAATAAATTAAAAGCATTTGGTAAACTAATAGGATTTCAAACTTTTGATTTTAAAGATCTATTTAATAATATTAAGATCACTGATCTTTATGATGTCATTTTAGCTTTATATAATGCTTATATTACTAATCAATCTCGTCTTACTAAATTTACCAATTTTCCTAAGCTTCTCCATTTTGTTCTTTTCAATAATTATATTTTTCAAGGTAATAAATTATACTTACAAGTCTCAGGTGTTCCACAAGGTGGTTGTAGTAGCAGTATGTTAGCTAATTTATACCTATATCAATATAAAAAATTCTTTACTTCAACAGATTATAAAATTTACAGATATGTAGATGATCTGATTTGTCTTGTATTTACTGATAACTATGTCATAGGTATAGATTTCTATCCGGATAATTTGGAATTAATACCTAATGAAACTACTATTAGTAAAAATATGTATTATTTGGATTTAAATCTAATTATAAAACCTACTAATGGGATAGTTACTAATTTATATGATAAAAAATATTTTTTTTAATTTAATATTAATAAATTATTACCATTTAACTCGTGCAACTCGATTCAATTGTTTAGAAATATTATACTTAATCAACTTTTTAGAATTTATATATTATCAGATAAAAAATTTCATGCTTTGCACATTAATAATCTCAAAATTACCAGTAAATTTTATAAATATCCAGCATATTTAATAAATGGTATAGTTAATAAGTTTCGATTAGTCTAAAATGCTCATAATCTCTCCTTAGTATCTTATTTTAGCTGTACTTCTACATTCTCGTGAATTTGATATATTTCTTTTTTTTTTATTTTTCAGCTTTAACTGTAGAATATCTCATTTTATTGCCTTTACGCAGTTCGGTTTTTATTACTTTCTTTGGCAACAGCAGATCACATCTTTTCATTTCTGCATATGGCAACATTGGTCTAGTCATATATTGCTCGTCATGGTTGTACTATTGAAGTGTATTTTAAGGTATTTGTGTTTCCTTTATTTTTTTCCAATCTATATGCTTGTCGTCCATATAACACAAGTTTATAGATAAAATCTATCTTGTGTTTCAGAAACAAGCATTTTTGTGTTCATTTCGAAGGGATATATGGACTTGAAAAGATTTTTTTCGAAATGAACTAATCTTAAGCCTACAGCTCTTCCACGTGCAAGCTTTTTAGCGTGATTTTTTTTGTTTTCCTATTTTCATTCCTCACCTTTGAAATTTGTTGATTATCTTTGTCTTTATGACCTGCATTACGCTTTATAATTTCGTCTTTATAGTTGAATTTCTTTTATTTCTTTGTATTTTGTAGAAAATTTTAGGATAGTGTATTATAAGTTACTACTTACATTCTACCATTGGATTTACAATTATATATATATATATATATATATATATATATATATATATATATGTGTGTGTGTGTGTATATATATATATATATATATATATGTGTATATATATATATATATATATATATATATATATACAAATATAAAATTGTAAATCCAATGTTAGAATGTAAGTAGTAACTCATAATACACTATTCCAAAATTTTTCTACAAAATACAAAGAAATAAAAGAAATTCAAACAAAAGGAGGAAATTATAAAGCGCAATGCAGGTCATAAAGACAAAGACAATCAACAAATTTCAAAGGTGAGGAATGAAAATAGAAAAACAAAAAAATCACGCAAAAAAGCTTGCACGTGGAAGAGCTGTAGGCTTAAGATTAGTTCATTTCGAAAAAAAATCTTTTCAAGTCCACATATCCCTTCGAAATGAACACAAAAATGCTTGTTTCTGAAACACAAGATAGATTTTATCTATAAACTTGTGTTATATGGACGACAAGCATATAGATTGGAAAAATAAAGGAAACATATATACCTTAAAATACACTTCATTAGTACAACCATGACGAGCAAAATATGACTAAACCAATGTTGCCATATGCAGATATGAAAAGATGTGATTTGCTGTTGCCAAAGAGAGTAATAAAAACCGTACTGCGTAAAAGCAATAAAATGAGATATTCTACAGTTAAAGCTGCAAGATAAAAAGATGAAAATATAATAAATTCAAGAGAATGTAGATGTATGGCTAAAATAAGATACTAATTAGAGATTATGAGAATTTTAGGCTGATCGAAACTTATTAACTATACCATTTACTAAATATGCTGGATATTTATAAAATTTACTGGTAATTTTGAGATTATTAATGTGCAAAGCATGAAATTTTTTATCTGATAATCTATAAATTCTAAAGAGTTGATTAAGTATAATATTTCTAAACAATTGAATAGAGTTGCAGGAATTAAATGGTAATAATTTATTAATATTGAATTTAAAAAATTCTTTTTTATCATATAAGTTAGTAACTATCCCATTAGTATGTTCTATAACTAGATTTAAATCCAAATAATAAATATTATTACTAATAGTAGTTTCATTAGGTATTAATTCCAAATTATCCGGATAGAAATCTATATCTATGACATAGTTATCAGTAAATACAAGGCAAATCAGATCATCTACATATCTGTAAATTTTATAATCTGTTGAAGTAAATAATTTTTCATATTGATATAGGTATGAATTAGCTAACATACTGCTACTACAGCCTCCTTGTGGAACACCTGAAACTTGTAAGTATAATTTATTACCTTGAAGGATATAATTATTGAAAAGAACAAAATGGAGAAGCTTAGGAAAATTGGTAAATTTAGTAGGATGAGATTGATTAGTAATATAAACATTATATAAAGCTAAAATGATATCATATAGATCAGTGATCTTAATATTATTAACTAGATCTTTAAAATCAAAAGTTTGAAATCCTATTATTTTACTAAGTGTTTTTAATTTATTTTTTAATTATTTTCTGTTATTTAGAATAATGTAGTTATCACTAGAATCTCGTAAATTAATATTTAGTACATTTAAATAATTTAGTAATAATTTACTAGCAGTTGTAGAGTATGAATTATGACCACTAGTTACAGTTCTAAATTTAATAGGATTTTTATGAAAAGGTATAAGCACAACATATGGAAATTTCAAAACATTATTATTAATATCTAAATCACTATACATATTGATAATTTTCAATTTGATACTATTAAGAGAGTGTGAATCAATTTTAAATAGACTATTATTTTTTAAATAATCTAACAGATATTGAATATAGAATTTTTTACAAATAATAGCATAATTATTAGAGGCTTTATCAACATAAGTAATAACAAAAGATCTATGTCAATCATTAACAGAGTGTTTTATATTATCCATATTATATATAGATCTAGATAAAGTAATACTACAAATGGCATTTTTAATAGATCTTAAAATAGTAAATTTCCACATATTAAATGCCTCTAAAGGCTGAGCATATTTAGAAGCTAATCCATAAATAAATTTATCAAGGTCCAGATTGATTGACTTTAAGACATGTTTAGAATTATTACTTGAAGGTAACCTGAATTTAGTGCCAAATGACATTATAGTTCTTAAAGATTTATCTTTAACAATGGCTAAGTCTCCAGTAACTATATGCCCCAAGTGTTGATTTATAAATTTAGAATAATTATAATCACTACAAATACAATATATATATTGTTGGACACAGATTGCATAAAATTTTGAACACGTGTTTCTATATAAACATAGAAACAATGGATATCTGTCTAGAATGTACCCTTGAAGACGTTTCTGGGATATATACTATTCATTGATTTATTTTCTATGTCCTGACCATTCCATGATCTACTTTTCCAGCCCTTCCTCGTTACTTTTTACTTACTGCTTTTAATGTAATTAAATACACGTTAAAATATTTTACATGCGGTTTGATGCTATGTATACTGATTTGCACTCCTGCCCTTTTGTTTTTAATTTATATATATATATATATATATATATATATATATATATATATATATATATATATATATATATATATATATATATATATATATATATATTATATATATATATATATATATATATAAAATCCCATTGTTATAAGAAAATTAAAAATAATTGTAAGCTAGTCCAATATTTAGTTAAAAATATAGTTATGTTAGTATTTTGCATCTAGGAACGGGCTTGACATAGAATACCGCCCAGTTTATTTAGTCAAGAAATTGGAGATATAATGTAAGTCCAACTTACGGCCCTCGAACAAGCATAATACTTATATTTAAAATTAACTAAATTAGTAATATTTATTTAAAAAATGAACAAATACTCATACTTAATGAAATACGTAACTGTAATAAGATAGATGATTATTACTGAAATAATTTTCAATAAAAAATATTTTGATCGAAAAATTTTGCTTCTTATTTTATAGAAATTAGACAGTTTTGTTTGCATAAAGCGTAATAAATTGAGGGGAAGGGGAGGGGGGTATGATTATTACTGAAATAATTTTCAATAAAAAATATTTTGATCGAAAAATTTTGCTTCTTATTTTATAGAAGTTGGACAGTTTTGTTTGCATAAAGCGTAATAAATTGAGGGGAAGGGGAGGGGGGTATGATTATTACTGAAATAATTTTCAATAAAAAATATTTTGATCGAAAAATTTTGCTTCTTATTTTATAGAAGTTGGACAGTTTTGTTTGCATAAAGCGTAATAAATTGAGGGGAAGGGGAGGGGGGTATGATTATTACTGAAATAATTTTCAATAAAAAATATTTTGATCGAAAAATTTTGCTTCTTATTTTATAGAAGTTGGACAGTTTTGTTTGCATAAAGCGTAATAAATTGAGGGGAAGGGGAGGGGTGTATGATTATTACTGAAATAATTTTCAATAAAAAATATTTTGATCGAAAAATTTTGCTTCTTATTTTATAGAAGTTGGACAGTTTTGTTTGCATAAAGCGTAATAAATTGAGGGGAAGGGGAGGGGGGTGCTAAATATGTGTTTATGTCACTGTTGGTTCTAGAGTTGCTCCCCGAAATCAAAAACTTACATTTTTCTTGAAATATCGAAATTTTCAGGATGGGTTATAAATAAAGCTTAGATGATGATTGATATGGATTCGGCATCGAATTCCGAAGAGGGGGGAGGTACTGAAGATTTTCACTTGTGCGTTTTTTTTTCTTTGCTCAATTTCTTTTTCTTTAAACAACTAAACATCTATTCAGCATCAAATTCCACAGGGAGGTAAGGAGTTATTGTGGATCTCCCTTTCCGGTTCAAATGTTTTGTTTGAAACGTCAATATTTTTTAAGAAGCAGCTGTAGATATATAGATAGAGATTAGATAGTGATTTAAATGAATTCAGAATTTAATTCTAGTGAGCGTTGGGAGGGGAGGGTGAGCTCACTAAGAATTTCCGATTCCGGTTCTAGAAATGTCAATTCCAATTTAAAAAATTACATTTTTCTTGCAACATCTTATTTTCAGGATTGGCTACAGATAGATTTTAAATGATCACTGATAATCATATATAGACTCAGCATCGAATTTCGGAGTGGGTGAAGAGGTTTACTAAAAATTTCCACTTCCGGTTCTAGTTCAAAATGGAGAATTCGGCGCAATATGACATAAGTATTGATTCTATGTTTTATTTTATACGATTATACAAAATGTAATAGATAAAGCATTAAAAAAATTTAAAATTGGGGTTACATCCGCGTACATCCGCATTTTTAATTTTAAATATCCTGGCTGAGGCGGTATTCCGCACAGAACCTCACATAGGAGAACGGACACCATTCGAATGGGGGAGGGGCCTCTATAGAGGGCCAGGACCTATTTTGTTCTGAAGGATGAGAAGACATAAAAAGGTCACAAATAGAGGACAATCAAGTACAGAAGGGGGCTCGGAATAAATGTTTGTCAGGCGTTATATGGGCGGCCCTGTTCAGCGGGTTCAAACTTTTTCTTCATTGTTTGCTACCTGCAAATGTTGAGAACCGTTGTTCGTTACTATAGCCAGGAAATTCTTGTAGTTTAATTTCGGAATTTCAATAATTAAAAGCTGTTGAACGAAAAGCATCGATTTATAAAGTGTCTACTTACATTCGTCGGCGTTAATACCTTCTGTGATGTTTGCGCTGCAGTGCATGTGCCTTTTGTGTCTCTGCAACGACTGTGAAATTCCAATCCACTGATTTCAGCCCTGATTGAATCATATCGCACACGTGTTTTCATTTTGGGCAACATTGAAATTTTAGTATATTTACTTTGATTTATTTTCTCCTTACATATTTATGTGTGGCTAACCATTTCCGTCCTAACTTCATGCGTTCCAAATGGAAAGTAGTCATTAAATGTGATACACATATGTATATACTATATTTACTTGTATACATATATATATATATATATATATATATATATATAATTAATTATATATATATATATATATATATATTATAATTAATTATTATATATATATATATATAATATATTAATATAATTATATATATATATATATATATATATATATATATATTATAATTAATTATTATATATATATATATATATATATATATATATATATATATATATATATATATATATATATATATATATATATATATATATATATATATGTACATTTAATAAAAGTTTTTAATATATTTTCTGAATATTAAAAACCCTTTTAGATTTAAGCATAAAAATAACGGGCACACAGTAAGTCGGCCCCCGCATCAAATTTAAGGCAAACTTCTTATGTCAATCGTTAGAGAAGGAAAAACTATTTTTAGATCAGAAAAAAACTACCATTGGATCAGAGAAAACTATCGTTACCCCCACTTGAGTTTTACTGAAAAAAAAAACTGTTATGGAAGGGGGGGGTAGGCTAACTGTGCGTTTTTTAAAAAACGCACAGTTATATCCATAACAAAAAAGATACCGCTGCTCCGGTGGTATTAAGATGTAAACTCTGCGGAAATATCTGCAGTCACCCTATTTATTTATCTGAATCTTCAACACACGAAGAGTATTATATTTTAAAAATTCATGAAAATGGGTTTGTTAATAATGCGGATTCCGTTCGAAGCTTGTTTAAAAGATAAATTTTCGATCTTTTTGATGGTGTTAAGATAAAAACTCTGGATGATATCTTCGGTAGCTAAGGAACTGATTTTTATGAAAATCGTGTTGAAACATAAAGCAACTGAAAAACTAATTCGAATTAAACAAATAATAATAATAATAACACCGAGGTGCACCTTTCTGGGTCCTGAAGTACATATGCAACTAATTTCATGGCCGTACGACGTTTAGGTTTCTCGCCACACACTGCATACACATACAAAGAGAGAAAGAGAGATGTCTTCTTTTATTATATAAGATTTTCCCCCCAGTTTTAATTGTTGGCATCAAAGAGTGCTTATAACTGCTAAAGTGGTATAAGTTTTTGATATCAACTATGCTTGGGGTATATGCGACTGAAATCGGAGCGTTACGAAAAATGTAAACACTTGGGATGCTTATATCTCCGAACCTAATAGATGAAAATGTATACAATGTCTACACAACAAATGATGAATATATAAAATAATTTTAATATATACAGGCTGTCCAGTGATATCGGTGCCCAATGGCTATTTCCTCAACCTTTAGTCGCAGAGATATATTTCCAATTGCAAAAATATTTTAAATTTTAAAATCTATTATCTTAGAAACAGTTTAAATCAATAAGTACATTTCTGAAAGAAATTAAGAAATTCGAAATTTAAATTTTTATATGGTCCCCTTGTCCTACCAATTATATTTAGGAAAATTATCCTCATACAATGCATACATTTCTCATACATACATTTCATGCAAAATGAAAAAAAAAATCTTTCTTTTATGACCAAAATTCACCGAGTTATGAAGCATTAAACTTTATGACTTAAGTCGCTTTTCCACGCATAAATATATTCCTTTTCAACCAACCAACCAACCCTTTCTCAGCACAAAAAGTGCTCCAACTTTGAACAGCTAGTATAAGTCGGTCAATTTTGGTCGTAACAGAATGATTTTTTTTTTCCATAAAATTGTATGAGGATGATTTTCCTAAATATAATTGGCAGGACCGGGGGACTGTATAAAAATTTATATTTCGTATTTCTTTCAGAAATGCATTTTTTTTATTTAAACTGTTTCTAATATAATAGATTTTAAAATTTAAAACATTTTTGCAATTGGAAGTATATCTCTGACTAACGGTTGAGGAAATAGCCATTGGGCACCGATAGCATTGGACACCCTGTATATATAATTTTTTTTTTTCGAAAAAAAACCTAAACAGTTTTCGTCTGAGCGAGTTTTTGCTTCATTTTGCTCATTTCACTCGAAGTATCTCCGAAACTATAAAAGACAGATATAAATAATAAGCGAAAAAATGTTTAGTACGAAATCCTGTTCCTAGATCTATTATTTGTTTTAAAGTTTTTGAGAAATCGTCTTGTCGAGGTGAAGAATATTGAAAATGTTTCGTTTGGTCGAGTTCTTAGTTTTGAACTATAGTGGTTATAATTTCGATATTTTAATATTTTGACTTCTCGAAGTTTTCTGACTGGAAGGATAGCTGCAACGTTTAAAATGTCACAAGTGTTGCCGCTCAATATGTTTAATCCTTGGTAAAATATTGGTGCACAAGCAAGAGATATTTTATATTGTTTGAAAGAAATTAGGAAGTGAAGGTGGAGATTCTAAATATGTTTAATGATTAATGAGGTTTGAAGAGAAAAATTGGTAGTATGAAATTCTAGTTCGTATTTATGTCCCGATAGGCAAGTTTATAGATTCACCTAAATCTTAAACCTCATCAAAGATATTGTATAATTTAAGTTTATATACCGTCAAGAAAGTTTGATAAATAATTTGAAATTTTGACGAGAAGTCTAAATGCGACAACTAAAAGTGTTAGCTGTAAACAAATTGCGAGTAATTTGTAGCCCTTTGAATGTCTTATAAGGATATACAGTTGGATTTCGGATCAGTGTCTCAGCTTTCGAAAAATAAAATTTCGATATTTCAGCATTTTGAACTATTTAGAAAAGATAGTTCTAACTTCGATATTTTAAGTACTTTAAACTACTTTGAAGAGGTAGTTCTAATTTGAATATTTTAGTATCCTGAACTTCTTTGAAAAGGTAGTTATAATTTCAATATTTTAGTATTTTGAACTACTTTAAAATGGTAGTTCTAATTTCGATATTTTAGTATTTTGAACGACTTTGAAAAGGTAGTTCTAATTTCAATATTTTAGTATCTTGAATTACTTTGAAAAGGTTGTTATAATTTCGATATTTTAGTACTTTGAACTACTTTGAAAAGGTAGTTCTAATTTCGTTATTTCAGTTTGAACTGCTTTGAGAAGGCAGCTCTAATTTCGATATTTTAGTAATTTGAACAACTTTGAAAAGGTAGTTCGAATTTCGATATTTTAGTGCTTTGAACTACTTTGAAAAGGTAGTTCTAATTTCGATATTTTAGTATTTTGAACTACTTTGAAAAGGTAGTTATAATTTCGATATTTTAATATCCTGAACAGTTTTGAATATGTCTAAAGAAAACAAAGCCCCCACAAAGAAAAATGTTATTCCCGCAAAACTATTTCAGCTCCATTGGACTACAGTCACCGTCGATCTTTTGTAAAATAACTTTGCATCGTCATCCCTCATTCGAATTTCTCAATTTTCCATTGATGTAAAAGCTAAGACGGATTGAATGAGATAAAAACCAGGATTCTAGCTAGTGTTGAAGCAATAAATCATTTTATGTTTTCGAAGATCCTTTCTTATCGCCCCCCCCCCTCCTACACCTCTTAATTCGAATTTTTGGAATATTAAATTTTTTCGCTGATTTCGAAACTGAGGCTGATCGAATAAGACCAAAGCCAAAATTTGGGCTTGAGTGGAAATGCGCGATCAGTTTGAAAAGTGGTTTTGAGTATTTTGATTATTTTTTCAAACCCACTCGTAATTTGAATTTTCGAAATTGTCTATGCTACCATTGGTCTCCCCCCCCCCCTTCACCTTCCGGGACTAGTGAAGATATAAAAAATCATATTTGTGACATCTTCAGTGTTTGATTTCCTTAATTATACATTGAGTTATGAGGAAACTTCATTTGTATATATATTAAGAAGCTAGTGCTGCTAGTGAAGCTAGTATTGGGTGTTAGTGAAGATTTGCCTGGTTCTGGTCGGCGCTTTGGCAAAGTGGGTGGAGGGGCTGATTAGGAGTCGAAAGCCGACCGAAGACTGAAGTAGTAAAAGAAACACTCTTACTATTCCTAACCTGACTTATTGACTTTATTCCGATCAGTAGATTAAGGCTCTTCGAGTATCCTGCTTCTTGACCAGTATGAGAGACGAGGAAGATATTATTTCTACCCACAAGGTGGATTCTAGTACCAACATTGGCGGATATATAACAAGGCTTGTATTATGTCATAACAACTTAGGGTCTGAAGGAAATATAAAAGTTTCTGTTCCAGTTCAAATTAGAATGAAAGACGAGTTAGCTTTGATGATTATGCAACAAACCTTAATCGCGACCGTTTTTATTGGATAACAAACTTTGATTACGGTTCAGATGGAACAACTAAATGCAGTAGGAAAACATCTCATATGCGCAAGCTGTAGAAAAGGTGGAAAGCGAAGTACATCCAAAAGCAGAAAACGGACTACTCGTGTATTGACTCATCCATCGACTCAACGGAGTTCATCAGATGAAACCAAATCTGATGTTCAAAGCCAAATTTATCTCTATGACAAACCATTTTGCAATGTCTGTGACCTTCAGGAGATAATGGACAAGAATCACCTTCTCCACTGCCCAGCTCTCTCCGTAACATCTGAATGAGAACCGTACTGGGAAGCAAGAGACCGTGTGAGTGCTGTATCGACTTTCTTCTGCAGCTGTAATGTTTTCATATTCATGTTATATTTTTTGTTAGCTTCATTTGTTTTTTGCTTCAGCCATTGGAAATTAAAAAAAAAATGTTCAAAGCCTGGTTAATACTCAAAAACTGAACATTAGTGTAAGGGGCGTAAGAAAAATAGCTAAAGGAGGAATCATTGTGGAAGCAGGTAAAGAAGAAGATATTGACAAAGTCGTCAGGGAGTTTACTGATCAAGACTTCACTTTCCAAGTTGGAAAACCTAAAGAAAGGGATATCCAAGTGATTTTGTATAATGTTAACGATAACATTACAGAAGAAAGATAAAATTATTTCTCAAAACGAAGGAATGGCCAGAATTAAGGAATTTACAGTCAAATCTCACTTTAAGGGCAAGAAAGGTAATAATTGGTGATCTCTTTGGATCCGGTTACCTTTGGTGTGTTGATCAATCGAGATAAAGTGATTGTGGGATGGACCAGAGTGGATTGCAAGGAGTTTCCTAGAGCCAATGTTTGCTATAAATGCAGACTTTACGGACATATCCGTAAGTTTTGTCCTAATGAGGAAGTATGTACTAATTGCGGCGAAAAAGGTCACAAGGCAGTGGACTGTGAAGGTAATGGAATAGGAAACCGGACCCACCCTGAGGTATATGGGAAAGAATCTCAGTCGTCACGATGGCGCTCCTGGAACATCAGGCAATGACCCAACAGGGAGGAAGAGTCACCCGCCATCCCACGAGATCACCATCAAAATCCCCCAAGAAGACCACACCCAACACTGGGGGGGCTTGGTAGCCCAGTGGTTAGCGCGCTGGAGTTGCACTCGGTAGGCCCGGGTTCGATTCCCTCCGCTGCCAAAACTACCGCCGTGTTCACGCGGAGTACGATCACGTTAAACATGTGAGTCCGTAAGCCCTTCCGAGAGGTTTGTTGTAGGGGAAGGAGGGTACGGTCCTGTGGATGCCTCCCCCACTGGATTCCGGTCTAAATTGGGTGACTCTTCCCGGCCGTCCAAACAGTTAGTTACCTTAAACCTTTCTGGTAGGTCGGACGGTCTGGGTCTCAAAAACAACAACACCCAACACCGGGAAGACGAGGTAAACCGAAACGACAGGCGCCAAAGCCGGCACAAGGACTGTGAAGGTAAAACAGTGTACCTGAACTGCAAGAGGCACAATACAAAATTTAAAACGTTGTATAAAACTGACCATAGATGTATCAATCGAGAATGCAATATTTATATCAAAGAGTTAGCCTTTACAAAAGTTAACTATGGGAGAGCTTAGCGTTAGTGTCAGACTTTAACTTCTATTTCTTTTGCTTGTGTTTTTATGATTACGCGGCTTTGATGGCCGAGTTTTCTGTGGCTGGTTACTTTCCTTATATACATAATGTATAAGGAAAGTATTGTGACGGGGTCGAAAATTCGAATTCGAGTTTTCGACGGGAGAGCACGTTTCAAGCATCCCTGATCACGAATCATACATTTTTGAAGTGATGTCTGTGTGTGTGTGTGTGTGTGTGTATGTGTGTGTGTGAAAGTATGTGTGTATGTGTGTGTGTGTGTCAGTGAGTCTGTGGAGACGATAACTGACGAGCGAATGGACCGATTCGAACCAAATTTGGTACAAAAATCACAATCCGTAAACACTGGAAGCCTATTGTTTTTATACGCAATCGAATGATCAGATCCTACTTAAATTTTCGAGTGAAATTTTGAAAAAATCGTCAAAAAATCAAAGCCGCTAATAAAGTTGCGCAAATAGACATTTCTTATGTAATTTTTCATTAGAAAACGATTGACATAAATTTTAGAACGCTAACGTGAACCGTTCTCGAGATATTGCACATTTTTCAAAAAATTATCAAAAAGTCATATAAAATAAAACAAAATATTTCCTATTGAGAAACATGTTCTCTTTTCATATGTGATGCTATGCGATAAATTGGGTGACATCATTCTTGTGGATATAGCTCGTTCCATTCATGAAAAAAGATACTTTGAGTAATACTTTTGTATTTGAACGCCAATAGTCATTTATCGGCTGTAAGAATAACTTATTTCTTCGTCCACAACGCTTGGTGAGATTTTGGTGACGAATTTGGTGGAATGTCGCCAACTTGGCGACTTTTTAAATGTTGCTAAATTAACGAAAAACTCGCCAAATGGATAAAAATGACGCTAAATCAATGACGTCTCATTGATGATGACGACATGAAAATTCAATATCTGGGAAAGAATATAAATAACTACTACAGTCGAACCTCGATATGTCGAATTTGAAGGGAGAAAAAAAAAATTCGAGATATCGAAAATTTGAAAAAATTTAAGGAATTCATAAAAGATACTAGTAATATACTTTACATACTAGTCCTGTACTTTACACATTTTTAAAAGAATGGCTTACTTTATCTTGCAGGCACAAAATTGGGTATTTCCCAAGAAAATGCAGACAACAAATAAAGCGAAGCTTAAAATGATTGGATACACATTTAATGTAATACTATGTACGTACATACATTATTAAAATTTAATCTTGCATTTTTTTACTTTGCAAAATAGTCATCAATGATAGTTTGGTTACAGTTACTGAATCCTTCAATATCTATCACATTTCCTAAATGAGCTAGGCTGATCCAAATGAACTTAATTTTGTGGCGATAGTTTACTTTAAAACTCTGAATAATACCTTGGTCCAAAGGCTGTAACTTAGAAGTTGTGTTTGGTGACATAAAATGAACTTTCACGGTTTAATTTCGGCACTCTATTATGCGCTGTACAGTTGTCCAAGAAGAGAACAATATCGCGATTTTCAAGGGACATTTTTCTGTCTAGTTCCTTCAACCAATTAGTGAAAATTTCGGCTGTCATCCAAGCCTTTTTGTTCGTAAAATAAGTCATTGGAAAAGATTTCATTCCTGAAAAACATCGGGGTTTAGCAGATTTAACTATCATAAGAGGTTTGAGCCTTTCTGAATCATCCATATCAGTGCAAAACAGCATAGTTAATCTTTCTTTGCTCCTTTTCTGGCCATAACATACTTTACCTTTAGTTTCATAGTTTTATCAGGCATACACTTAAAAAATAGTCCTGCTTCATCTGCATTAAGCACATTTTTTGGATCGTATTTTTCCAAATGAAAAGTTGAAAATGGTAAGATGATCCAAATGGTAAGATGAAAAATTTCGAGATATCGAGAGTTTGATTAGAAAAATTTCGAGTTAAAGAGTTTGTTTTACATTAGTTTTATACCGTGCGTGAAGGGAGATGAGAATATTTCGAGATATCGAAAATTTCGAGATACCGAGGTTCGACATATTGAGGTTCACCTGTATAAAAATAATCTTTTTTTTTTACTGTAAAAGTAGTAAATTCATTGCATTATATAAGGAAAGTCATGTGCTGCCCACATCAGATTTTTTCTTCATGCCGTCATCCGTAATTCGAATTGTCGAAATTGTCTATTTTTCCATTGGTTTTGAAGTTGAGTCGGATCGAATGAGACCAAAACCGAGATTCTAGTTATAGTGAAGGCGCTCGATAATTTTGATGCATCACCCAATAAGTCAGGCAGTTCAGTGCATGTTATATTGATACAGGAAAGCAATAGTTTTAAATTTGTTATGCTTATTAAAGATAATCAGATAATGTGTATCAGCATAAATTAAGCGGCGTCATGCTTTGGGTTTTCATAGGTGAAATCAAGAGCAAGAAGTTATTATAAAAACTCGATAACTAACTGTTGGAACATTGATACAAAATATTATATCTCGTAAGATAAACAATCGGCGTAGTGCTGGTTCCGTGTCTTTTCTACCATCTGTGCAGTGGACGCCTGCAGCTGTTCCAGGACTTTAAAATCTCAACATTTACTTACTCTTAAATGTGGCAATATCAGCGATTACGGAGAATCTAAGGTCCCCGCATGAAACGTTTATAGTAAAAAAACATCTACTGTGGGCGGTACATGACCTTCCCTACATAATGCAATGGCTTTACTTCTTCCCCAGCGAAATAATGGTATGGTGTGCAAGATCTACAGAACAATGTGTTTGGTAATGAATTAATACCACGTAAATTGAAATCGGGTATATTTTGGACACTTATCAGTCCAAACAGATTTCCCATGCGAAATATTCAAAATCAAACTGCATTTGAACTGTAATAAAGTAATATCAATACAATTACTGAATATTGGCGCGAAATGCAAAACTATTACGAAAAGTAGCTTTTCCAGTGAATAAAACTGATTAGATCCACGAGAATAATGTTGACAGATTCCCTGCTTAATATTGCTCTTGGAAAGTGAACATATTTGATAATACTATAACTACTTTTTTTATTTTATGTTAATTTCTGAAACATTTAGTTAAAAAAACGAGCAACATCTCGAAAACGGTTCATGCCAATGTTCTAAAATTTGTATCATTCGTTTTATCATGAAAAATTTCCTCTAAATTGATTATTTATTTATCATTATTGAAGATCTTATTTTTTTTTAATGTTTTATTAAAATTCATTCGAAAATTGGGGGGAGGATCTTTCGAACATTCGAACGCTTTTAAAATCAGAAGGATTCCAGTATTCATCGATTGTAATAATCGTACCAAATAACTTTCAAAACGCTACATTCGTTCCTAAGATATCGCATCCACAGACTCGCGGACACACACACACGCACACTAACATACATCCGCACACTAACATGCATCCATACACTAACATACATACACACACTAACACACATACACACACACTAACATACACAGACATCACTTCAGAAACGTTCGATTTGAGTTCAGAGATGCTTGAAGCGTGCTCTACTGGCGAAAACATGGATTCGAATTTTCAACGTCGTTGCTACACTTTTTATATACATTATATATTCTTCTTCGACCAAGACCGTCCGACCTACCCGAAGGTGTACAGTATCTGTTTGTCGACCGGGAAGTGCCACCCAATTTGGACCGAAACCCAGTGGAGGCGCTATCCACAGGGACTGTAACCGCCTTTCCCTACCACCAACCTCTCAGAAGGGCTTACCTACCCACATATTTAACGTACCCGTACTCCGCGTGAACACGAGGACAGTTTTGGGTAGACGTGGGAATTGAACTCAAATCGTCAGAGTGCAATCCCCGCTCATTCACCACTGGGCAGTCCCGCCCTAAACATTATATATTCCACAGACCAGACCGAGTGGCTCGCCAAAAAGGCAGAGCATCTGAATCCCCGGTCGGAAACATTATATATTGCTTGTATGAAGAACAGTAAACGGTACATTAAGCACGAAAGTTGGGTCCCCAGCATTTGTCCATGCGACTCATGGTGAAAAAAAAACCCACCCTGGTATGCAATAGTCCTGCATATGAACTATAACAGCGATGAAACAGGATCAATTTTGATGCTTCTTGTGTCTCTCTGGCAAGATTCAAGACAAATTTAATGCTCGAATCCTCAGTTCGGGCCCTTCCCTCTTTGCTTCCTCCGTTCATCTTGGGTATATAAGATTTTATTATATTGCCTAATATAAGGCTAGAAAGGATTGCAAACGTTTAAATATTCACAATATCAATGAAACAATACATGAAATTTATTTTATTTGATGATTAAAATGAAGGAATTGTACTGATTTTGAACTTAAATACGATATAAATTTCAAAATTAGGTATAATGAATCGAACATTAACAAAGGTCGTAGACGTAGTTATATTCGATTTTTGGTGATGACTCCCTTAAAAAGGCTGTTTGTTTTAAAAGTATATTTGCGAATAGTAATGGTTAGTTGGTTGATTGTGGTTTTCAACAAAAAACATCACACACAAAACCATAGCCAGCTGCCCTACCGTGCTGAAAACACCGGTTCTCGTTAGATCACCTAAGTCAAGCAGCATCGGGCGCGGTTAGTACTTGGGTGGGTGACCACCTGGGAACACCGCGTGCTGTTGGCACATTTCGGGCGCAGTAGCCCGGTGGTTTGCGCGCTGGATTTGCACGCTGCCACAACTGCCGCCGTGTTCATGCAGAGTACGATCACGTTAAACATGTGGGTCCGTAAGTCCTTCCGAGAGGTTAGTGGTAGGGACAGGAGGGTACGGTCCTTGAGGATGCCTCCCCACTGGATTACAGTCTAAATTGAGTGGCACTTCCCGGCCGTCCAAACAGTTACCTTATACCTTTCTAGTAGGTTGGACGGTCTGGGTCTCAACAACAACAGCACACAAAACCACACAGAATCCAAAAAGGACATACTGCGCCAAACATATGGCAAAACAAACAACTAATTTACTAGTAAAAGACAATAACAAATGTATAATATAAAAAATTAAAATGTACACATAATAAGAAAGATCAATCATGCATAAAGCATTGATTATAAAACACTTTCCAGCTCAAATGCAATTTCTTTTAAACATTTCTAAAATGCAATACATTCAACGGTGATATTTTTAAAATTATCACAATACTAAAATAATTTATTATTTATTATATTTGAAAACTTCATCGGAAACAAATAAACTTTATTCAAATAACGTCATCGAAATATAAATCGACTGGCTTTCTATATAAAAGCAGTGAATATTTCATTCATAAACTTTTTCCATTCCTTTCATTCAGCGGCGATATTTTTAAAATTATCACAATACTACAATAATTTATTTTACTTAAAACGTAAAACCATGGAGGTAAAATTACTTTCTAACTCCATGCTTAAAACTTCATCAAAAAAGCAATAATATGGAATCGTCTGCTTTTCTATATAAAATCAATGAATGTTTCATTCATATCAGCTATAGTGCGGACTCCATGAGCTAAATAATTTTGCGTTAAAGAAATGCAGCAATGCTTATACAACTCATCCTACATCTTTATGTGTTTACATTCTCCATAAGTGAAAATTAGACTTCGTTGTAGAAATAATCAAATTTTGATGATCATTTAAACTGAAATATATTGTCATTGCGTTGTTTCAGAATGTAGATGCACAGAATTTAAGCAAAAATAAAGCGGTTTTAGGACGGATACAACACTAAACATAAATTAAAAAGAACTTTTAAAATCACGATTTTGACATAAGATGTATGGTATTGATCATTTAGACTTAAATATATTGTAATTGCGTGGTTTCAAAATATAGATGTATAGAAATTAGGCAAAAATAACGGCTCTAGCAATTATCACGACGCATATATTGAGACGGGGTGTCCAAGTTACTACTTACTACGGCTCCGTCTCCTTCCCGCCCTCGTATTCAGAATCGGTGATGCGTACAGAACCCAGAATGGCCGCCAGGTGGCGCTGACATCGATCCTTGGCGAAAATCCCAATAACGCGCCAATGCTCACTGATGCCCTTGTAGTTGCAGACTGCAGTGGAATTGAAAAACAATGGGGTAACCCTTACCAGCCAAATTTACCACGTTTTTTCTTCTATGAAACAAACCAAACCAAATAGTGTTTTTTGTAGTTCATTTTGCTACTAAATCCGATTCATTTTAATTTAAAGTGAGTAGAAGCCTATTTTTTTAATTTTAATCGTTCTGCTTACATTGTTTATATTTCGTGTGTGCTGTAAATGAATAAATAAAAATGTCTGGGATAACTTTTTCAGTATTTAGGAAGAAGAAATAACATTACATGAAATGTTACTAATTATTCTAGCAAAATTTTTCGTTATTATATATATATATGTACTTTTAATTTTTTCTTTTGGAATAACGTTTTCAAAATTTCTTAATAGTTAGACGTAGGATAGATGCATTGCTAATTTAATATATTTATCATTTTATTTTTACACATTAGTTTTGTACTGAAATGATTACTTTTTAAAATTTGTTCATACTGTAAAATAATTTACATGTTCTTGCCAGCTGAGTTTCTTCTTTGTCCAGAGATCATAATTGAATTCTTCGGCATAGAAGGTAATTTTGTTAGCTTTTAATATGTTCAATGCTTGAAATTTAATGATACATTGTTAGTTTTTTAAATTATGCTTAAATTTGTAAATATTGTTAATATTTACATTAAATATTAGGTTAAATTTGTAAATGTTAGGTTAATTTGTAAATATTAAGTTATGAGGTTTTATCAATAATTATCTTTTTATCAACATTATAGTTGTATTTGAAGTGTACTCCTTTTAATATTTGTAAACTGCATACTGACCAGCTGAGTTATTCTCTGCATAGAGTTTTAAATTGAAATCTCTTGTCTCTAGTTGTCGTAGAGGACAACTTTTCTGTTAAGAAAAGTAATTGCTGAGATATATCAGAATGGAAAGTTCCAAGTGACCATATTGTTTAGTGCATAATTGTAAAATTGAAACTTTAATTACTACTGGTTTGTGTTGTAGCATAAAAAGGCAATGTTTTGAACAGCTGTCAGAAAATTTTATACACTAGATGTATCCATGCAGAACATCTACGCTCTAGTGTCTTTTAATGCTCACTATCTGTTAGTAACCTACTACACAATCTCTGGAGCGTAAGTCATTTTCAAACATTAATATTCCCTAGTATTTAGTTTTGTTTGTCTCACAATCAGCATCGCTCTTGCATTTTTAATATCACCAGACATATGTGGATTCATTGTTATATAGCCCTGTAATCAAATATAAACCATATATTTATTTAAATTAAATTAACTTTAGATCAAAAAATATATAATTTCATTGGTGAACAAAAACTTGAATAAAATAATTAGTGTTTGAGATATCATTATGGAAGCAAAGGGACTACCTATCTAACTCCATGGATACTTTTGATAGGATGGAGTAAGAGTTTTCCTTTACTTTCATATTTTAAACAATGTGATTATGGTTAAACTTGTTATCATTTGGGAAATGGTAAATAAGCCCTTTTCAACATAACGTAAATAAATGCATTATATATGCAGGGTTAGAAAGTAGGAGCATAAAGTCACGCAACAATGGCATCTAACCAATTTTCCCCAGTTACCAAAATGTCTTATTTGGGTGCAATTTCCAAATTATTTATTTTGTTTTTATTATTTAACTCACAAAATAAATCATCTTTTATTAGCAGATCTGCCTTTGACCCGCTGTGCTGCATGGGTGCATGTAATCCATGATATGAATTAGTTAGATTGTTAGAAGGAAGAATAAATGGATCAAATAAAATTTGCATCGTACATGCGAAGAAAGGCAGAACAGTTAGGTATCTAAAATCTCCATCAAAGTAAAATATATAGGTATGAAATTTAACGACCACTAATTTTGAACCCTTTATAGATTTAAATCAAGGATTGCAAACACAAATGAATTCCAATTAAAATTATTAACTATTAAAATATGCACTTACATAGATAAAATCAAGGACAAAGCGTTTTAAAAAACTAAAGGTCTTTTATTTAACAGATCCTAAAAGAAGTACAAAGCATATAGTAAAAACTGCCAGAGCGCTTTAAGACGTATATACGCCCTTCATTAGTGGCTACATGAATAGTAAAAACATGGAAGCATTTTTTTTAAACGTTTTGACCTTGATTTTATCTATTGAATGCAGACGTGATACCAATCTTGAGTTTGTACGTCTTTTAGGATGTGTTAAATAAAAAACCGTTCGTTTTTTAAAACGCTTTGTCCTTGATTTTATCTATTGAATGCAGACATGATACCAATCTTGATTATGTATTTACATATTTAAATATTTTTATAAAATAACGTATTAATTTTTTTTTCATGCAATATATTGAAAATCTAAACATCAGTTTAAGATTTATTTTAATAACAAATTTTAATGTGTAATGGTTAACAAAATTTCTTCCCACTCTAAAGCAGAGGTGCTTTACGTATTTACTGTCACAGCTTGCACATCTCAGATGTATGCCTGAAAAAAAAAACACTGGGCCTAAGCTCACGGGCCAGGCCAGAGCCCATAAAGGATTCACCTCTAACTAAGACACCTTGAGATTGATATGAGTTTAATTTAGAACTGAATCCCTCCAAAATTTGAATTTCAAAATATGCCTCTGCTTATATTGCTGTAGAAGCTTTAGAACAATGTAGTAACAATTATTTTTTTATAAATCTGTATTATTCTGTAGATTCCCAAATTTTGAATTGGTGGGAAAAAATAGTACATATTATGTTATTAATTATAGATCTCACTGGAAATCAGTAGACTTATTGTTACTGATTATATGATAACTAATAAACTAAAATAATATTTTAGACCAAAAACAAGCAATATCTAAAAATATCGTTTTGAAAGTTATGTTGCATTCACTTTTAAACTAAAAAATACACATAAAATGATTTTTTTTAATAAAGTGTAACATAATTATATTTTATAGTAGTTTTTTTATCTAAACTAAATGTTCGAAATATTGAAAATGTTTCTGCAGTTTGATGCCGATGGTTCTCCGATAATCGCTTAGGAACTGACATTTATTACTTCAAAAAATCACACAAATTTTTATTCTATTTACTTTTTGTTTCAGAGATATAGGGCTAATTGTAAAAAAATATAGAAGTTTCATTGTATCTCGAAAATAGCTCTTGATAATTTCTAATTAATGAGGAATTGTGTCCATTGATTTCTGGTTAAAACTATGTATGTACAAAATATTCATTCATTTAATAATAGTGAGTTTAGTTTATTTTTTTCAATTAAGGTAAAAAATGAGAACATGTTAACATGAAAAAATGTTAACATGTTAAAATGAAATGGTATTCACATGTAAACGGAAATCACATATTAAATACCTATTTTTGTAACATCTTTATACGCTATTCTGTTTATATATTGCTTATTCGGTTTTCTAAAATAAATGTTCGAAAAATGGAGGAACTTCTCCGTGGTCTATTCATTCCCAAAATAGATCTCCAATGTACATTGATTAAAATAATAGCACTAAATGTTATTCGATTTGCTCTATTTGTTAGAGATATATAGTGCTGCTTGTAATAAAAAAATTAAGTTTTTTTCTAAACAAAAGATTTGTTTGATGATGTCGACTCTGGTAAAAGAATAAATATGCACAGTTATATTTAGCAAATGGTTGCTTTGAATGAAAATTTCCCAATTAATCCAAGGCAATTAATTCTGATATGCTAGGATAAATCATTTTCAAAGTTTCCTTTCTAATGAAGTTTTCTTAACATCTTACCTTTACAACTCCTGAGAAAGTGAACCTAATGTTCGTATATGTAATCCTTTTTTTCATCTATAATGAAATCAATTGTCTTGAATTAATTTGAAACAGAACTCGAAATAAAAAATTTTATGAACCGGAATGCAAAATCATTCGTATCGTATTTCCAACAAAAACAAAAAACAGCCATAAACACTTTTCAACTATGTTGTAAAGTGTTAAAAACTGATGTCTGTAGCACTTGACTTTCCCTCTATAATGAAATAAATGAATTTGAATGATTTATGAATATCTATAATGAAATAAATGAATTTGAATGAAATGAATAATTTTTTTTAAGTTCTGCACTAAGTGCAGGACAACTCAGGCTTCGCCTGAGCATATTTTAAACTGTATTGACTTTAAGTTGGATGAGGTGTTTTCAAATCCTCTTTTGATTTTAGACTTTTTAGAAATTCATGGTCTGACGGAATTGGTCTAATTTTGTTGGACCAAGTAGGGATTAGGAACAACAACAACGCATAAATGAATTTACTTCTTTCACAGTGAAAATATAATGTATAGGATCTATATCACAATGTTTTTAGCTGAATTGTACATTAGGCACTTTTCCTGATGACAACATCTAAAACTATTTGGAAGTACTCAATTTACTTATATTTCATGCAACTCTAAATTAGCAATTATCAATATTGATAGCATTCGCAATAGTCCATATATTAAAATATTTTAATAATTAATTTATCAAGATGGCAACATTTTTGTAATTTTAATGATATTTTCATCAATCTGGGGGTAAAATATGGCAAAGTTGGCGATATTTTATTAAATGAGTAGCCAACTTTGCCAAAAGATATCACCAAGCGTTACAGATAACCAGAGAGAAGAACATTTCTTATATATATAAATGACTGTTGGTAAATTATTTGGTGTCAAAATACAAAACAATTACACGAAGTACCTTCTTTCGAGAATAGAATGAATTAGATCCGCGAGAATAATGTTAACAAATTTAACACATAAATGTATGAAAAGTGAACATATTTCACAACAGTTAATACAGCCAACGGTCCTACCGTGCTGAAAACACCGGTTCTCGTTAGATCGCCGAAGTCAAGTAACATCGGGTGCGGTTAGTACTTGGGTGGGTGGCCACCTGGGAACACCGCGTGCTGTTGGCACATTTCGGGCGCAGTAGCCCGGTGGTTTGCGCGATGGATTTGCACGCTGCCACAACTGTCGCCGTGTTCATGCGGAGTGCGATCACGTTAAACATGTGGGTCCGTAAGTCCTTCCGAGAGGTTGGTGGTAGGGGAAGGAGGGTACGGTCCCTGTGGATGTCTCCCCCACTAGGTTCCGGTCTAAATTGGTTGGCAATTCCCAGCTGTCCAAACGGTTACCTTACGCCTTTCTGGTAGGTCGGACGGTTTGGATCTCAACAACCACAGTTAATACTTTTTTTAATTTTATGTGATACTTTGATAAATTTATTTTAAAAAGTATAACATCTCAAGAATGATTCATGCTAGCATTCTTAAATTTGTGTCTTTAGTTTTTAATGAAAAATTACATACGAAATGATTATTTGTGTAACATTATTGGAAGTTCTGATTTTTTTAAAATTTTATTCGAAAATTTGGTTGTCTTCCAAACATTTGATTGCATTTAAAATCAATAGGCTTCTAGTGTTCACCCATTGAAATTTTTATACAAAAATGTAATTTTTGGTAAAAAAAAAATGTAAACTTCATACCAAATTTTGTCCAACATGCTCCATTTGTTTGTGAGATATCTCCATCCACATACACACAAATTATTTTAAAAACCATTGATTCGATTTCACGAATGCTTAAAACATGCTCTTTCGTCAAAAACTATAATTTTTGACCCCGTCACAACACTTTCCTTACATATTATACTATGCACATAGGGAAAGTAAATAAAAAACAAATTGACAACAAATGGATAAAAATTTCATTTATTTTCAAACAATATATAGACATACAGAGCATACAAAAAAGTTTACTGCAGTATTACACTAATAGAGCACAACAAAATGTTATAAACATAATCACAAAAAATTATAATATCAAATATAAAAAATACTCACAGGAAAAGCGCACACGGCGGTTTTCATGCATTTTTGATGAACCAGCGGCTATCTTAGACATATGATTGTATGTAATGCATTGCAAGTTGTATTAAAATATGATTCTTTGTGAAGCACAATAGGCTCATGTAGGTATTAGATACATTCTTGTGAAGAGTAAAGAAAGATCGAGCTGTGAAACAGAAGTTGCTTTATTGCACAAGGCCAAATGACTGCCTAGCGTGACAAGCAGTCAAAGATTACAAATCATACAACATAACTACAATGGAATTTCAATATATTTCATGAACTGGAGTACCATTTTGGTTTGTTCTGGTACATTTCAGCTCCTGATTTGAAAGCATGCCGTACCTCTCCTGTATATTATAAACGCCTTCTGTGAAGTGACAAATTTGCAAACTCATGCTATAAAGTATCATTTCATTCCGAAAATATGAATTTTAATTATAATTGGATACAATCAAAGCATTATTTTAACATTGCATGCCGTACTTAATATTATCAAACTGTACTTAATATTATCAAAGTTGTACATATTATCAAACTTACTAAACTTATCCTTGAAACTAGTTTTTAACGCAAATAGTTTAATTTCTTATTACAAAAGAGAGATAATGGATAAAAAGTGATAAGCACCAGAAATGTAGCAGATTTCTCTAATAATTAATTATTTTAAATAATTTTAAATTTCAACAGATTCATAGTTGCTAGTAGAAGTGTGAAGTTTGAACCTGAGAGACTGCTACCAGTCCTTGACTAAATAGTAAGACAATTTTATGAATATTGAAGGTCATTAAATATTTATATAACAAAAAATAAAATTTGCAAAAATTTTGATTTTAGTGTTCCTCTTAGTGACATTATACACTTAGTGCTCCTTTTAGTGACATTTTACACTTCTCTAACGAGCACTAAATACAGGTCCATAAGCACTGTGGTGCTCGTGAGCAACATGCTCAGGACCTCTGTTCTAGGGGAACTGAAAAATTCAGTTCTACCACGTTTCCAGCTTCAAATATTAGTAACATTTAATTTGAGTTACATAAAAATATTTAATGAAACACGAACAAAATGTAAAAACTTCTGGATCATCAATAGTAAGAAGTTATTTGAAATGCAATTTATTAAATCAGCTTTAACTTTCTTGAAATTCAGAAATATATAAATTCAATCAAGCCTTGTAATTTAATCAACTTTAGCCATCATAGGAGTTTAAAAATTATTTTTAATTGTTTGAAAAGTAACTCGTTTTCCACATTTGGCATTATTTCACTCAATAAAATAAGTATGTCAAAATTGCTTTTAACACCACATTTAGTGTAGCTTCTGTAAATGTGCAATTTTGTATGCATATATGAAGATACTCAGTTTTTATGTACAACTACTTAATTACCACACTGGATATAAATATAAAGAGTATCATTTATTCTACAGGATGAGCATGTTCTTAAAGGTTGTAGCTAAAAGAACACGGAACAGTTTACCAACATTTTATAAAAAGCATAACTCTTTAGCGATCATTTAATTTTCTATTACTCTCAGTGGTAGATTGGGGGAGGGGGCTACAGCCATGAACACCACATTGTGTAAATTAAAAAATATACCATAATTTTACATTACATTCTAATTTATACGACTGCACTTACTGCTATCGAGCTTAAAATATAGTTGCTCATATAGTCAGTGTTTTTGATATGTATATCAAATACGCCTTTTAAAAATACAAGATTTTTTTAGTTCTCCAATTAACACGCTGTATGGTGATAATTTGTGGTTTTAAAATGGCTTGAAAAGGCAAGTTTGGGATTTAGTTGTGTTTGTGTTACTGGTAAAAATTGGGCTATAATTAAACTAGTTTACTTAATTCGTAGTAATTGCAATTTAAGAAATACAATAATTCCGAAAGTACAATTACAACATTTATGTATGTAAATTGTTTCTGAATAAATAACTAGTATATTTTAAACCCCTTTCGATCTTGGTTATTTTCTATAGAAATATAAATGTATTTTTACACATTTCAGGTTAGCAAAATAATAGTTTATGAAGCAAAATCATGCATTTCTTTCTCATTAATTTTTAGCATGTTCATTGTAATAATCTTAAATGCATATATATTTAAATACAATAGTATTTAAAGGATATCAGAGTAAAATATATGTATATTTATATAAAGCTCCCACACAAATAATAAATAATTGTGGAAAAAATCAAAATTCAACACCGTCTGTTTCTCCTACTTTTCATTTCGAATATTAAGTAGTATGGATTTTTGGAAATTGAACTTCTGTAAAATGAGTAAATGAGTCATTTACTATTTTAATGAGTCATTAAAAATTTATGTCATTTAAAATAACAAATTTTAAATTTCATTTAAATTCCCAGTTAAATGTTTTAGGTCTATATCATCAAGTTGCATTTGGTTGACTATATTTATATGTCAATAGCGACCCCTTTATACTAATAAACAGAAATCAATCTGTTGCAAGGGCCCTATCAATATTTTAAGCCAGGGGCCCCATGCAAACTTGATACACCTCTGATGACTGTGTGTGTTTGGGTCCGAGAGTATAACGGGGAATGTCATTAGTAGCAGAGAGCGACGGTAAAAAACAGCCAACAGAACTGAAATGTATGATGAAAACAGACTGTGCACCTTGAAATCAATCCTATTATAGATACTCTTACTACTGAAATAAAAGGTTCCACAAAACGCTATTTGACAAACTGAAATTCATTGAAAAAATTTAACTTCAGAGTGGCTCAACTCGGCATTCTCATAGCAGAATCCATTGTTAAGTAACTTTTTTTTTTGTTTGCAAATTTTACAAGAAATTTTTTTTCAAAAATCTATATTGTTGGTTCAAATGATCATAATTAAAGCATGTTACCTTTCATTTTAAAATCTTGAAAATATCTTTCGACTGATACTAAGTTTGACAATCTATCCCATCGGGAGAGGAGGGGGGAAATCTTTCGATTGATACCATACTTAGCAATGAACCCCGTTGAGATAACTTGCCCATCAGGGGTGGGGGTAGGGGGGTACTAATGACGTCATGAATGCAAAACTTGTATCACAACTATTTTTCAATATGATTGAAAATATTAGGTTTCATGATCATTGAGCCATAAACAACCACTTTTATGCATAATTATGTTAAATTTTGCCCTATGTTACCAAAAAAATATAAAATTTTACAGTTTTCACTTGATTTGTAAAAGTTCTATCTAGTTCTAGATTTTTTAATAATAAACTGGATATAATCGTGAAAATCCATTAATATTTATGGAAGCAATCGTGTACACAAGAAATTGACTGCAAACACAGGGACATCATTCTAAATATAGTCAAAACGTGCTCAAGAGGCACTAAAACACATATTGTCAAAATTTTTCATTTAAACAATACTTTCTTTATACTATATTCTACAGAATGAAATACAATTAAAATAAAAATTAAATACTGTTATAGGGGAGGAGGTACTTGAGGAGAATAAAGTGCTTTAAGAAAAATAATAAAGAGGAGAATAAAGCGCTGCTCAGCATTAAGAAAAGTACATGGAATGAACATTCACTGAACTCATTGCAGGGTTAGATTCAAGTCTGTTACTTTCAAAACACGCATGACTGTATATGAAGAAAGTGTATAGTGTATGTTAAAATTCAAACCGTAGTAGTAGTGGTGGTCGCCCGCTTCGGGCTTCTGAGCATATAACAACGTTCGCAAGAACGGTTTTGCACTCCGCAACTATTCAAACCGTAACTTCTATTACTGAAATGTACAGATACACAGAATGGTGCTAGACAAAATCATGATTTCACGGTAGCATAACACATTTAAATCAACAAATTCTGTTACTTTTATTCTAAAACATGCAAACGAAACTTCACATATCAGAGGAAAAACTCAACACCTTACTTTATATAGTACAAGTGATTTCTAGTGCCATGTCAAACAAATAAATAATCCATTATACATGCAATATATCACAATACTACATTTTTACATGCAATTAATTTGTTATACTTTACAAAAACAGTTACTACCCTAGCTGATTTCCGAGATGCAGATATCTTTTAAGATTCCTAGCTAAAAAAACACTTAGAAAGTCCGCTGAGATATTATAAACAGCATAACTCATCTAGCCTTTTTGTATAAAATAAAAGTACAATCATGCACGTATATATGAAGCGTAGATGACATAAAATTAAAGGAAACAAATCTTAAAAGTCAATGTATAACCAAAAATGATACGTTTTAGGCTTATGAAAAACCGGCAAGAAAGAGATGATATTTTAAGAAAAAAAATTATTAAATGTTGTCAAATTAATGTTTAAGGCTAACATAATATGAAATTAAATAAGAAAACTGACTTCAATTCTCTCCGAAAAAGTTTTATATCCATAGCATAGCATAGCTTTATATCCATAGCATTCAATGCAAGAATCTACCAAACCGTGTCAAGTCACGTGACTTTCCCGCCACAATTTATAATTTAACGCTCAAGCTTGGCTTTCTAGTCAGCCCTGATTTGGCGTTAAAGCGTTCGGGATTCACCGATTTCGCCAAAGGTCGCCTGGCGGCCATCCTGGGTTCTGTACGCACCACCGATCCTGAATACGCGTCCCGCTCATACTGAGCAGCGTATTTCCATAATGCGATTCGGAGTAACAAGCTTGGCGATTTGGCGAAAATCGCACTATGAGTCGGATGAAGACACTGGTAACCTTCTGAGAAGAAAAGTAAGGTAACCCTCACCACCACAAAAACAAAAACAGACTCGTTTGTTTTCACATTTTACTGTGTCTTTTCCATTGCGTTCGCACAGAAATACTTATTGAACACGGTTTTAAATAATAAAAATGTTTTTTTAAAAATACAGTTTCGTGATGTTATTGTTATTGTTTTAGTATTTATAAATTTTATTGATGAGAATCGCTTAGTGTACTGAACTTCGGTTCAAACTGCTGGTAAATCGGAATAAAATTACTAGATTATAACCTCTTAGCTACATGTTAATGTAGTTGCATATCAAAGTTACATGGAGAAAATTTTGCAAAATATATTTTATCTTTAACGGTATATATCTTAAACGTATCTTATCATGTACAGTGTCGCGGGGGTGTTTCGCTCCACCCAAAAGGAAAATGTTTAGGTAAATCCATTATAAGATGTATAGTACATTTTGATTAATATGTCCCCCAAATGCCCTTCAAATAATTCAAAATATGACGCTGGTTAGACAAGATTCAAGCATTTTGTGTGCTGCAAACTTGCATGCATAGTGTTTTCACAACACATTGTAATTTCCTTAAATTAAATAATACAAAATCGGTATATAATACTATAAGGTATTTTCGTCACATGATGCCACAATTGTACTTTGAAATTATATATTATGAGGCTAATATTTACTTATTAATATCATTGTATATATAAACTAATAATTATATATTTGTATTTGGATCTATATAAATTAACTAATAGTTAAGTGCAGGTATTTGCAAGCTAATAGTTGACTAACAAACAATATAGTTGCTTTAAATTAATAGATAATGTAATTAAATTTAATATTAATCATAAACTAGTATTGGAACTTAATTCTTTAAATATTCATCTGTTAATTTTAACTTTGATCCTTTTATAAGTGTTGATAACAAAGAGTACTTATAAATTATATTTTTTATGGAGCACTATTCTGTGTACTAGGGGATTTGCAGTGGTCTGGAATTCAGTTCAAATTTTAGGTCCCAGTCAAATTAACTTCTTTGCATAATTAGGATGCAAAAAAGTTAGAATTTTCTTTCATAGAAGTGCAAGTAACATACATTTAAAGTAATTACAGCACTTTTCTCCCCGATTTCCCATTCTATTGCTCTAAATCTTTGGATATGCTAGGTATTAAAAAAAAAAATTACATACTCGCAGAAGCCCCCTATTTTAGAATTGCGCTTCTATTTCAAATAACACCCATTGGCCATCTTCACACTTATACATTTGCCTGGATAGAATAGTTGATAACTGCACTGACAGCAAGATGACTTGCTGTGTGCTACACTTTTGCAAACCTCTAATGGGGCCGATAAATTTAGTTGCACCATGCAGCTTGCTCAGGCTGCAATGGTCAAGTGCATACTCACTGAATCCACTAATAGAGGACTTTCTCAGAATTAGGATCCTTCGAGTCGTGCAACCAGGATTATCGTTTAAAATCAGTTTATTTGAAAACTGTTATTCAAGGAGAATAAATGTTTATATATAAAAATTGACATTGGGCGGAATTTAAAACTATCTCGCACACCTTTTCAATGGGTTATAATAGAGTCTACACATAAAATATAAAAATTGAGGTTTTAACACTAAAACGACTGATATATTTGCTGTCGTTCTAGGAAGATCGTTGATTTGTCCTCTTATTATAAAACCTAGAATAATTTCTTCTGTGTTTGCAATAACTTTAAGAAAATAAGAAAAGTCATAAAATTTCAATAGGCTGGGATTAGCCGTTTCGAAGGAATCGTTTCTCAAAGTAGTTGTGCAGTCAAAATGAGCGCTTCCGTCGATCTAGTGTTAAAAACATTGTTTTATTCCAAAAAGTTTAGTACTGAATAAACTATAACTATAATGAACACTTTATATTCTACAATAGTTAAAAAAAATATTAGGAGGTCTTGTACAGATTAAGTTAATTTCTTCAATAATAAATATTTTTTGTTTAATATTTTTATATGAAACATATCTTTACAGATCACCTTTTCTAGTATAAGATACAGACACATTAATTTTTTTATAAGAGTTTTTTTACATTTTTTGCTTCTAGGGAGGGTTTGAGACGCCGTTGTTCTGTTTCCATTGCAGATAACCAGTTTCACACTTGTTATGCACTCGTCAGCATGGAATAACCAATATAGCTGATTTTATGGGTATGAACTTGGCCATTGCAGCCTGAGCTCTATCTCTATGAAGTTTAAAACCAGCTGTGTAGTAAGACTGAATTTGATAGTTTCTATAGAGGTTTGCAAAATTGTGGCACATAGTAAATTTTCTTTCTGTCACTATAGATATCAACTATTTCTTGCTGATAAGTGTAAAATACATAGGGGTAGGATTTTTATGATTTTGCATAATTTTGGCAATACCGAAATGTTGTTCAAGTGTATGCAAATATGTTTCATAAGAAACAATGCTGATTTTAGTATCTTTATTAAGGTATTTTTTTGTGATTTTTACACATGACATTTTTTTCAGGTTTTTTGAAAATTTTAAGGCATTTCTTTTTTGTCTTTATTTTGCATATTTTGTTTCAATAGAGCATTTTTAGATTAATTTTCTTGGAAGGCACAGAACTGTAACAAAATAAAGTTGTATTTCTTGTTTATTCTTTGTTTTGATTCATTGATAAGTACAATACAGAATATCCGTTAATAACCGTTAGAGCAATAGTAAACAAATAAAATTATATTATTTAGCTTCCTTTCATTTTGTTTCATGTATCTCTTTTCTTAATTAGTTTTGCTATGACATAAAAAAATAAATGTGTATTTTTCTAGCTTATATTTTTGTTACATAGAGCATTTTCTTTTACATTTTGGGTCATAAATGCATTTTTATAAGACATTTACTAGCAATTTTTGGTCATAAAAATCCTGGCTGTAACAATAAACATAAAACAAATTCATGAATGCTATTATCTACAATAAGAATGCCTCCTATAAGCAAATTCTGTGAGGTATGAACTTGGTTGTTGTAGGCAAAACATTTTCTGAAGGGGAGGGGGGTATTTTTAAAAGGTTCTATCCATTAGAAATACAGTTGTTTTTGTGTAAAATTTACGATATTTTAATTGTACATTAAATTTAAAACAGTTACTTTTAAAATTAAAAGTTGAAGTTTTAAATATTTATTAAAAATTTTAATTTACTTACCTAATTCGCTCTCTGAAGAATTGTTGGTTTCTGATAAAAGCACTGTATTTCTAGAAGACTATAACTATTTCAGCCTTTTTGGTTACTCTCTTCCATAAAAACAGCACTTTTAACTTTTGAATTTCATTTATCTATTTTATTGTTAACTTTTGAATTATTTTTTATTAAAATAATTAATATTTTATTTGCAAAAAAACTCCTGAAAATCTTGATGAAAAAATGCTTCCATTTAGCGATAAGTTGTTAAGTGGACCTGTCCGCACAGCGACCATTTTTAATACGTGTAGTAATTATTTTGTTAAGCAGCAGCTAAATTAATAAGCTGGTGTATACTGGAAAGAGATCTTCATTACACATAGCATATGTGGCACATTGAGGTTTGCGTTTGATGAAAATAAGAAATGCTACCATAATACAAATCTCCAGCAATATTTGCTAACTCATAAAATTCTGCTAATTTTGTAATATTTTCTACAATTTAACTTTCATATCCAATTTTTCTAATGATCAACTGAACTGGTCACTTAACCTGGAGCCTCAAATATCTGTATACTGATAGTTTATTCCTAATAATTTAAATACTGCTTTTTTTTTCTTAAATAATATTTTTTTTCCTTCAAGGGGTTTTAACACAACCCCTCCCATGGCTGTGCCACTGGTTACAGCCTAAACTCAATCTTTAAGAAATTTGAAGCCAGCTGGAAGGTAAAACTGAATTTAATGGTTTCCATAGAGGCTTGTAAAATAATGGCACACAGTGTTTGTTTACATTATAGTTATCAACAATTCCATGCTGATATGTGTATAATATATACAAAACAGATCCATGGATGCTGGTATCTGCAGTGGGAGCATGATTATAACTTTGGGAATGCCCTTTATAGGCAACTTTATGAGTATGAACTTGGTCGTTGCAACCTGAACTCAATCTTTAAAACATTTAAAGCAAACTGCTTGTAGGATTGAAATTGTTGGTCCCCATAGAGGTTTGGGGAGTAGCACTTAACAAGTTTTCTTGGTCCTATTACAGATACCATTATAAATATTCCAAGCTGACAAGTGCATAATAAGTGCAAAACTATTCCATGGATTCTGTTTTCTGCAATTGGAGCGGATAAGCAAGAAAATGCTCAACTGGTCACTCATCCTTTACTACCCATGGACCATTGTTTCACAATTATTGCTGCTCATCAGCAACGTGGCAGGCGAAATTCCTTAAAGCGATAATTTTGTTTTTTGTAGAAGTGTTAAAATATTTACTTATAACCATTAAGAGTACTGGACATTATTTTAGCTCTGTTGATTATTGATAAAATTAAGTTCATTAATTTTTGTCGTATCACTTAGCAGAAGTCGCTTCACTGCATACAGTCAAGCAATGGAACACAATATCTGGTACCCCACGAAAATATTTTTTGATGATTCTACTGCCGCTCATTGAGTGTACAGAGTATGTAGCTATCGATATAATTTAAAACTAAATTTATTATATTTTTTATATGTTTAGCAATTTTTTCTTTCCTTTTATACCTAAAAATAAAAGTATTATTATGCAGTCGAAAATTCTATTCAGGGTTTTTCGACAGTTTGACATGCTTTAAGCATTCTTGAACTGAAATTGAATGTGTTTGAGGTGGTATGTATAACAGTTAATGAACATATTTTGAAAACATATTAAGCAAGTAATAAAAAAATTTAACTCCAGTCCAATAGAGTCGAAATGGTTTTACGTGAATAGCATTTTGTAAAATAAAACTGTAAAATTGAACTGTAAGTTTATCTGATTTTTTCAGACTCATTTGTTTCATTTACAGACTTTCCAAATTTCTACAAGTTACTCGTTAACAATTTATAACTAGTTAGAACTTTTAGGTTTCACCCGGGTTTCATCTGGATACTTCGATCATGAACTTCACATTAAAATACCAAATTATTTTACTAACTTGTTTGGCGGTATATAAATTAAACTTATGCAATATATCTGATGAGATTTTACATTCAAATTAATCTATAAACTTGCCAACTTTATAAACTTTTTTTTAAACCAAATAAAACATCTCGTGCTTATGCATCCATCTATCACCAAGGAGTAAGTAAATAGATTGAGTTGCAACAATCGTGACATTTTAAATATATATTACACCTTCCCCACCCATTGGAAAACCTAGGTTAAAATACTAGAATATTAAAATTATAACCAATATACTTTGAAACTATGAGCTCAATCCAAAATTCAATTACATACACTTGTAGGGATTTCAAAAAGATACAAATTCTTGATTACAGAGCATAGGCACGTGAGGTCACACGGAAAATTTTGTCCTTATGTTTCCAAAACAAAATATTCGTATGCTTAAACAGTATGGAAGTATGCTTAACAGTATGGAAATTTCCATTATTTCCTGTATTAAAAATGGCTATTTTAGAAATTTACAATCGTTTAATTAGAATATATCTAAATTTATCTTCTTTTATGAATATTTTTAATTTACCGGAAAATAAATTATTCACTTTCAATAAAATATATAGTTTTAAGAAAATTTGTTATGTACTTTTCACTTCTCGCTTGCATATACACTGCAGAATTTGCTAGTAAATGTTATACATCTTCAGAATGCTAGCTAATGACTGCAGTAAAATTGAGTGTAGTAATGTACATTCACTTAAAGTGTGTTTCAGTAAATGAAATTTTTAAACATATGTCATTTCTCAAGTATTCTAAGTAACTTATTTTCAGCATAAAGATAAATTTCGATGTTGGGCCTAGTTTTAATTTTTATTTGTCACCAGGATTAGTTTATCATTATCTTCTATAATAAAAATAATGCCCTTACTTGTCTGCACTGTCTACTATACAGGCTGTTTATTTACGCTCATGCCGATGCTCTCTCAAGGACTCAAGGAAGGTTTTAAAGGAGCGCCTAGCAAAGCTGCGTAGAGCTTGCTTTAATCTCCGATCATAGTAAACGGTTTAGAGAATCATAGCAAAAGACATTTAAATATGGTATAGATCGAATGGATCGTAGCAGAGCACATGAGTCCGAATTGGGACAAGTCCCAATTGGGTTACTGTGTCGCGTAATTTGGAATAAGGAGTCAAGTCAAGTCAAGGGTGCAATTCTGGAGCGTCTGGTCAAATATGACCGTATCTCCGAGCTGTAAGTGAACAATCATGATCTCTGTAATTACTTGAATTGCTCCAAAAAGGGGGGTGAAGATGAGAATACTCCGAGGAGTATAGAAGTGGTACTAGGAGGTAAGTGAATTCACGAGAAAAAAGTATGACATGCCATGACGTAATGTTCAAAAAAGTAGTCCGAATTCCTCTTGAGACTAGGGGTGCGCGTCCACAATTTTCAGTGATTTTTATAATTATTCTGTTATTCAGTTTACAGTTTATCAAGTGGAGAGATGACTTTAATTAAATTTCAGAGTGCTTTTAAACTTTTGATAAAAAAAAAAACAATTTAGGTGCTATTAAAGATTAGAGTATTGTGGACGCTCTGGGTCTCTTCCTGAACTTCCACTGATGGGGGTCGTACTCCGGTAAATTGCAGATTTCTTCATTGGGTATTTTATTTAAATTTTGAAACATTTTAATTGCTGGTTTTGAGATTTGATTATTAATATTTGTTACTCCGAAGTCGCTGTGGATGATATCGTTCCTGAGAAACCGAGGGGCTTTCCTGATAGCTCTGAGTGTTTTATTTTGAGCTGTTTGAAGTTTCTTGATATGGTTTTTTCCTGCGAATCCCCATATAGCAGATCCGTATAAGAGGATGGGCCTAAGTACTGTCTTGTATAGTAATACTTTGGTATTGTAACTCGCATGGGGGGAATGGAGTATGGCCGATAGTTGGCCTCTGGCCGAGTGAAATTTTTTAATTGAGCTTTTGATTTGTGGCTTCCAGTTTAGTTTGGAGTCAAACGTGATACCTAAGTATTTAGCGTTGTCCACGTAGGGTATGTTGACTTTGTTTATTTGGATGGGGACCGGTTTCTTTTTCTTTTTTACTTTTGAAAAAAGGATACAATTTGTTTTCTTTTCGTTGATTTTTATCTTCCATTTCCGAAACCAGGCGGAGATGGCGTTTATGTGTTTTTGAAGCCTGGAGCGAATAAGATATTTTTTGGAGTTCCTGGTGTATATGGCTGTGTCGTCCGCGTACATTGCAAGGTGTGTGTCTGGAGCTCTGGGTATGTCGTTTATGAATAAATTAAACAGGGTTGGGGCCAATTGTGAGCCTTGTGGGACCCCTGACCTGAGTGGTTTGTGCTTGGAGTGGGTCTGTTTGTAGCGGACGGTTAAAGATCTATTTCGAAGGTAAGAGTTTATTAAGTGGATTAGTGTGTCTGGCAAGTTGAGCTGAATTAGTTTGTATATTAATGCGTCATGCCAGACCTTATCAAAGGCCTGCGAAATGTCCATAAGTAGGAAACCAGTTGCAAGGCCGATTTCAAGTCCTTCAGAGATGAATTCGGTAACCCTTAGCAACTGGTGTGTTGTAGAGCGCAAGGGGCGGAAGCCAAATTGTTCTGGTTTTAAGATGTTATGTTGATCAATAAATTGTTTTAATCGTGTGTGTATTATTCGCTCCGAGAGTTTGCTAAGTGTGTTAAGTAGGCTAATAGGTCTGAAATTTTGAGGGAGGGTGTGGTCTTCGCCTGGTTTCGGGATTCCAATGATTATTGCGGTTTTCCATTTTTTGGGGAAATGTTGAAGTTTGAATATGGCATTTATGATGGTGGTTAGATAGTATATTATGTTCGTGGGGAGGGATTTAATGGCTTTGTTGGAAATTAAGTGTATTCCTGGGGCTTTTCTATTTTTCAGCTTTTTTATCTCTCCAATTATTTCAGAGGGGGGAGCCATTTCAATAGGGTGAGAGGGGGGGTTATTTAGGAAGGTGCATATGGTGTTTGAGACTTCTTCTTCCGTTTCCGAACAATTTAGATTTGGGTTTTCCGTAAATTGGGCTTCGTAGGTTTCCGCAAGAGCATTTGCTATTTCAATTTCCAATTCAGCTAGTCCACTGTTCGTTCTTAAGTGTTTAATTCTTCTTCCCGGATTTCTGATTTTTTTCGTAAATTCCCAGAGCGAGTTGTCAGTAGGGGCCAGCGATTCAATAAATATTTTCCATTGATGTTGTTTATGTTCCTGGAGTTTGTATTTAACTTGGCTGCAGAGGTTGTTAAACAGGGTTTTATGGGGGGAATCTGGTATTCTGCCAGAGCTGTCTGGTGCGGTTCCTTTGTTTTATTAGCTTTTTGATGTGATAGGGAAGTTTATGGTGCGTGGGGGAGGGGGTTAAATGTGGTGGCCATAGCAAGTGCCGATTTAATTTCATGGGTTATCTTGTCAGCACAGTTATCTAATTCCGTTACGTTTTGTATATTGGCGTAGAGCAGGGGAAAATTCGCTAGCGTATGAGTGAATTTTACCCAATTTGTGGATCTAATGGAGGGGGGATGGGCAGATTCGTGTTTAAGTATAAAGTAAGTTTTACAGGAAAGTGGTCCGAATTAAGTTCATTTAAGGTGCAGATTTCGCAAGGGGAGGGAATATTATTCAGGAGGGCAAAATCGATGATGGATTTATTTCTAATGTTGAATCTAGTCGTTGTATTGGGGTGCAGATGCCTAATATTATTGTTTAAGATGTACGTGTTCAGGTCTTTGCCGTAACGGTTCTTTCCCGGACAGACCCAGTTTGTGTGGCAGGCATTGAAGTCCCCCATCAGTATGACTTGGCTCTGGAGGCCAAAGAGGACTGCGAGGTCATCCTGAATATTGAGCTTGGATCTTTGTTTGGCATAGCATGAGCCAATTAATATGTGATAAGAATTCGGGATTTTGAGTTTAACTAGTGTGTGTTCAATTATATTTGTGCTTGTGGCGCTAAGTTCCTTAAAGTCTAGTTGGTTTTTTATATATATGGCGGTGCCTCCATGGGGGGGGGTTGTGTTTGGGCGGGGGGGGGGTGCAGGACAGTGTAATTTGGTATTTTTATTCTATTAGGGGCCGTTTATTTTAGTTTCCTGTAATAGTATAATGTGAGGGTGCTGCTCTTCAGCAAAATCCCTCAACTCCTGAATTTTATTTGTTAAGCCGTTCGCGTTCCAAGAGATGATGGTAAAGCGGTTTGGGGGGGGGGGTCATGGTGCTAGTTTAGGTTCTGGTTAAAATGTTGATCAAGGAGCCCGAGAATTTTCAGTCCCTTATCCACAATGGGAGTGTTCTCTCTGAATATGCTACAAAGATCTTTGAGGAATAACATAATTTTATTTAAATTTAAAGTTTTAAAGATGTCTGCAATTTCTTGATACATATTTAATGCCTCGGCTATGGGCGACTGTTTTTCGTTAGTAGGATTTGTGTTTTTTTGTTTTAAATTTGGGTGTGCGTTTTCCTTGTAACTTCCAGTGGTCTTCTGGTTGAAGCCGGGGGGAGGGGGTAAGTCCCTTTCGTCTGGATACCTCTCCGGGGTTTTTTCAGTTTCTCTGTTGCCTAAGATTTCAGCAGTTCTGCTTTTCGATATTTCCCCGTCCCTCCTGGCAGTTCTCGAGTCTTGGAAGAAGGAGAAATACCTCCGAGAAAGAAAGGAACGATTTGGAAAACGGGGTGAGTTCCGTGGAGCTCTGTCCTGAGTCGATGAGTGCGTTCTAGTGCAGTAAAGGGGGCGGGACAGAAGGGGAGGAGCCAGCAGAGAAGGAGATCCAGGCCTAGCCTATCAGAAAGTACAGCAAAGTTCTAGAAGGTAGAAAACGGGGCCTGACAAGCAGGTCCCAAAAAACCCTGAAAACGGACTTGATTAAGGGGACATAGCAAGATCACAGATGTTCTCATAAAGAATTGAGATTCTATCAATGATAGTTTTAGTTTCCCTTAATTTGGGGAGGGCAGCTTTAAAGGCTCGCTGAAGGAAATCTCTCTGATAGACATTCCTTTCGAAACGTACTATCAGATCGATCACCTCCAGCCAGTCGTCTTTGTAAAAATCATCACCTTCACTGGGTGGCTTGTTCGGATCGAAATTCACAATCTGCTCTTTAGGTTTAGTTTTGGTAGGCAGGGCGGGGAAATCGTTGACTTGGGTCCGCATGGCAGCAGCGTAAGATTTATGGTTGGTCGCAAAACGATTATTGAAGGTCCTGGGTTGGATCCTAGGTTTGGGAAACTTGGAACATCCGCGATAGCTCGCCGGGTGCTCTCCACCACAGTTGACGCAAGTGCATTTGACTTCCGGCCTTTTGGGGCATTCGTATGACCGATGATTTCCTGCGCACTTCATGCACTTAGGCGGAAGATGGCACGAGTTAGCGGCATGGTGCCATTGCTGACAGGAAAAACACTGGGTACTAGCGCCCTTGCGCCCTCTGTAACGTTCGATTTCGACGGCTAAACCTAACAGCTTAATGACTTGGTAGATTTTAATGTTATCCGGATTTTTATCCAGTTGTATATAAAAAGGGGCATCATAATTCTACTCGTTTTAGGTCCCTTGAAGAGCTGCGTGACACTATTTATTTTGAAGCCTCCCACTTCTAATCTTTCTTTAATTAACTCAGTGCTAGTAGGCACCGGGAGTCCCCTAATGACGACCTTAAGCGGCTTTTCTTCGTTGAGCAGGAAGGTCCTAAAGGAAACTTGATCTTTGAGAAGCCTGCTTTGCAGGCAAATACATTCTTCCCTCGTTTTAACATCTATTTTTACCATATTGCCTCTGAGGCTGCTCTCAATGGAGGGGCCTCAAGCCTTAACTGATTGAGGTAGTCGTACCAGCTGAGGCTGGGTACAATGAAGAGGGGGGGACGTCGCTCTCTTTTAGGGGCGTCGACAACAGAATCAGCGTCAGGCGCGGGAACCTCAGGGTCAAGCACTTGCGAGACCGTGGCAAGGGGGGGGGGACTGGCAACGGCTCTGGCAGAGTGCCTTTTTGAAACTTGAATAAAGCCTTCTTCATCAGGTTCAGAGCGCGGGTGTTTGCTATTATTAGCACAGGGTCCCAGGTTGGCAACAGGGATATTAGTCTGCGTAAATTTATCAAAGTCGTTCATAAGAGCTTGTACATCTTCAGGAATTTTAATACTAGTCCTATTACTATTAGCGGCCACGTTGGTCAACTCAGGGGCGCGTTGCGTAAACCTGTTCACTTTGGCATCTTTTTTGGTACTATCCTTAATGGATTTTAACAGGGTCGTTTTTAAATCGAGCGGGAGCTTCACAAATAGGTCATTAACAGAATTAGTCCTGGTCGAGGTAGGAGTACCACTAGGCATCGAAAGTGAAGAAGAAACAACGTGAAACCCATGAGAAGAACTCATGGGGGGCTCACATGACGTGTCCATTTTGCTGTTTTGCAGCTCCTGTTCCATTTTGGCAACTTTTTGATTCAGGATGGTCCATTGATCCGATGTCATGTCCCAAGGGGGGCTTTCCACGATAACTTTGAGTTCGTCCAAGTCGAACTCCGAATCTCTAAGGGTTTGCAGATCCAAATCCAGGCAGCCTGGATCCCTGATCGAATTGGGAAGACCACGTGTCTTCCGAAAGTCGTGAAAATCAGCAATCGTCTGATGGGAACCATACACGTGTCTAAAAGCAACGTAGGAAATATGAGCGTTCGCAGGGCAAAAGCCCGCAGAGGAAGCCATTTCGTCCAAAATGGCGACGAGAAAGAGCGTCGACCGAGACCAACCTCACCCCACGGCGTCTAGAACGAGAATTATGCCGATGCTCTATTGTTCATTGCTAGCAATTTTAGTTTATAAGATGCAAGCATTACAATCGTGAAAAACAGAAAATTTTCGGACATACTTTTTTGAGTTATTTCAAAAATAAATTTCAAGATATTAAAATATTGAAATTATTTATACATATTCATAATCTGGATAAGATGTAAATAATTTTTCTTATTTTCAACAAAATAAGAAAAATTATTTACATCTTTATGTATTAGAGCCATAGATGGAGTGTTACAAAAAATGTAAACACTTTACATCCGAAGTGTTTACATTTTTTGTAACGCTCCAATTTCTTTCACAGATATATAGATCCCCAAGCATGGATGCTATTCACATCAAAAAATTATTTGTACAATTATTAGAATCATTGAATAATGAAACTATTGATTTTGATTGAAGTCAAATATTCAAAATGCCTAAATTTTTAAATATTTCTGTTTAATTCAGTTTCAGGAAACTTAACATTAAAATATCGAATTACACTAATTTTAAAATGATTGTTCTTACTTTTGCACCACATTATTTGAAATTTTTTAAAAGTCATAAAATTTAAAATACATTAAATATGGTTAAATGAGTGGATTTATCAAATGCAATATTGCAACTTCTATTAACAATGCACATGTAGCATTATTAGTGGGAGCATAATGCTTAAAAAAGGAACGTTTTACAAATCTTTTACTTTGACGCCAACAAAATCGAAGTTTTACTATATTAATTAAATATCAGTGATATTTTGTTGCAGACTCTACACATACATTATGATACAAAATTATTAAAGCACTAAATTTTAATTTTGTGTTATAGGCTTTGAATGTAGATACAAATGAGTTAAAATAAATTTTCTAAAATACTCAGTCTTGCTATCAATATCATTGAACTGGCTCCACAGTTTTACAAGAAGTAAGCAATAGTATAACTGTACGTCACAAACTCCGTATTGAGATTTTATCACTTTTCTATGATCCTTTCCATAACATAGTTATCTGCATTACCCATTCTATACAAAAACCTAACAAAAACCTGGTTCAAGTATGATTAAGTAAACACTTATTTCACATTTAGTTGTTAAGAACTTCCATACACGAGGTTGGATATGGCTTATATGATAATTTCTCCCATATGCTAAACCTGTTATTGCAGAAGTTTATTTTCTGTTTAAATTTGTGGGTTTATACGGATAAAAGTAACATTTATAATACACAAAAGACAACAGTTTTCAAGATTGAATCTGAATGACAAGTGTAAAGCACATGCATAAATATTGAATTATTTCTTCAAGCTTACACTACATGGCAGCAGATTTTAAGAAATATATTTTCAATGTCACTAGTTATTATGAATTCAACAAGATAGAAAGTCAACATTTATAATTTGCATCTAAAAATTTAAAGTTTTGATTCAATAACAGGTTTTATTAAAAATAAATTTATTGGCAACATTTTTTATAAATTATGCTTACTTACTTCTACATTGTATTACAAGTTGAGATATACAATACAAAATTATAGTAATTATGAGGGAAAATATCTTGTGTAAATTAGAGGTTTGTTAAAGAATCACACACCTGTAACATATGTAAACTTCATTCTTATAAAATATAAATTCTGTTAGTAAATAAATAATCCATGACAACACATTGAATATTTATTTTATAGGACAAATACAATTGTTCCAATTTATAATGAAATTATGTAAACAAGATTTCCATCAAAATAAGTATTTTTTGTTAATTTACATTTTATTAGGGACGATTTTAGTGGTTTACTACTTGCACAAAAATTTTATTTCACTGCAATAAAAAAATTGCTCGTTTGATTTTCTAAAATAACCAAATGCATACTATTATAAATATCATCATTTATTCTAAATATGACGTTTTAAACCACTTTATTAAAAGAACAGTATGGAATTCTATAATTACAAGCACATGACATTGTGATACACGGGATTGCAGAATCTACATAATGACTTGAAGTGAATATTGGAATGTTAACAATTCTTTGTGAAGAATTTTAATAATTCATATTGATATACAACGTATAAATACGAATCCATTTCGCGCAGACACAGATCACAACAGAGATGTTTACGGCACTCTTGGCGAGAAAAGTTCTTTACCGCAAATTTCGCCAAATTGCCAAGCTTGCCACACCGAATCGCATTATGGAAATACGCTACTGGGCACCAAGGTAAACGGAAGTAAGAGAGGTAGGCCATTCGTTTCTGGCAACCTACTCCTGGCCAGAGTTCTTGGAATTACTGACGTCACTGGTCCCTAGTCGGACCTTTCCGAAGCATGGGAAAATGTGTCGTAACTCTCGCGTTGCTAATAATAATAAATCAAAGCGCTCAGCTTTTGGAAATAATATAAATGACCAAATGCAAATTCTGAGTCAAATGTAAGCGGATATTACGGAACTCAGAGTGATTTCTAAAACTTCAATACTGCCTTTCCAAAAAGGCATTCTTGTTTCAATAGCAAGCTTAAAAGGACTTTATGATGACATGAATGAAAATAATATTAAATACATAAATGACAAGTAGAGTCAATCAAGATGCTTTAGAAAATATATTTTCCCAAATTAGAGGTCTTGTACGATTTTATAACCATCCTCTTGCTACTGATTTCAAATCTCGACTTAAAACATTATTGCTTGGGTCTAAACTTCCTATGCCAATAAATACAAATGTGGAAAATGACCAAGATCAAACACTAACTGCGACTTTATTTTTTAAATTAATTTTTTTTTTGCAGGATATTTGGCATATCGTCACAAAGAAGCGCAGTTAGGAACTTATTCATATCTAGTGGAATCAACATCCGAAAATGACAAAAAATGGATTGAATCTTTATCAAGAGGTGGTTTAATTGTTCCATATGATACCTGGGAAGAAACAGTCACCAAATTATAAGATATTTTTTTAAGCTACACGGAAATTTATTTCTAATTCAAGAAATATTTTCGAGAACCTCCAACTGAAAATAAAAGAACAATTTTCTGAAATAGCTCTTGATGTTGTAAGAACATATACCAGAACCAGAACCTTCTTCCGAATAAGGCACATAAATGAACAGATGAAAAGAAACGCCATGAAAAGAAAAGCTGAAAGAATTTCTGGTGATTCACGTGAAGAAATGAAAAATAAGCAATGGAGAGATAGCTTTAAATTTTAAGGTTTTCTCATGACCTAGTAGTTAGGAATTGACGGGCTGCGTGTGTTAGGTTTTCATGGTTTTCCTAACATGTAACATAAATGTGACTCAGCTTCCCTTAAAAAGTCCTTCATGAAAGCATTCCTCCTTTATAGAATGGCCATTTTTAAAATTAACCTTCTCTCCCATAGGGGAAAATCCGTAACCCAGTCATTTGACCACTGACCTTTGTAACACCAGAATTAGTTGAAAGATCGTGAGATCACATCTAGTAAAGTCACTAAAGAGGTATTGGGAGATATACACCCCCCCCTGAAATCTATCGAAAACTATTGAAGTTAGAAGGAAGGATATTAGGAGAAATAGGAAACAACGCATTTTATTATCGCCCCCCCCTCCCCATTTTTTCTGTCGACGCAATTGATTAAAACCTATTGACTGGTTGGACGTGTTAGTTTTCATTGATTTTCAAACATATAGCGTAAATAAGGCACAATTTCGGTAGATGTTCCTTTATGAAAGGCATTTTTAAAATCTGATCACAACTGAACTTATCTAATCAATATCTCGTCCTATCTCTTTAGTTTTTTTAATTTTTAAATTTTTTTTATCATGAAGTACCCATATTCAAAATTGCCTATCGTTATATGAAATTCAGTGCTCATTTAATTTCTTGAATAATTCGATTTTTTGACCATCATGAAACAATAATAATACATAATTAAAGAAAACAATTGTACTGATCTTTTGTATCGTACAAAATATGATTTCCATAATTGGATTTCGTACACATATCAATTTCATTATGAAATAAAATATAATACGAGCATTTTTCTGCCTGAAATCTTTAAGGACGTCACATATTTATTTATTTCTATAATTCTGAAAACTATTTTTGAATTACATTCAGCAAGTCATTCACTATCTTCTAATTTATTTTATCATGTCAAGTCTACAAGCATGATATTTTAAAGCAGTTCGATAAAAATGAACAGCTTTTGTTGGCTTATTATTCTAGTCTCAGATAGAATATTAGTGTCTTGTATTTTAGCTAAATCCTCCGATATTTTACTATGCACTTATTAAAGAAAAACTAATAACAATTTTAAAATGCAGAAAATATTTCAGCATAGTTTAAACAGCTCAATTGCTAATGTCATCGTTAGAGATGCTTAAAAGCAACTCTAACAATACAGTCCTAAATAAAATTTACCATAACTAGTTTTATTTAATATTATATTCTTATATACGAATAATGAAATCTAATCTATCATTTACTCGGTAGATATTTCAATATACTATATGATGTATATTTAAATTAAGAAAATTGCTGCGCTATTCAATGTATTTCTTATGACAGCAACGGGCTACGGACCTGTCTTTGGGACCAGTGACGTCAGTCGCGAAGGGAGGGGAGAATTCCAGCTGTTGGCGTATAATCTTTGGCCAACCTTATCTTTCAATAGACCTTGGTGCCCAGTCAAGGTCTATTGAAAGGTAATGTTGGCCAAAGATTGTACGCCAACAGCTGGAATTCTCCCCTCCGCAGCAATTTTCTTAATTTAAATATACATCATATAGTATATTGAAATATCTACCGAGTAAATGATAGATTAGATTTCATTATTCATATATAAGAATATAATATTAAATAAAACTAGTTATGGTAAATTTTATTTAGGGCTGTATTGTTAGAGTTGCTTTTAAGCATCTCTAACGATGACATTAGCAATTGAGCTGTTTAAACTATGCTGAAATATTTTCTGCATTTTAAAATTGTTATTAGTTTTTCTTTAATAAGTGCATAGTAAAATATCGGAGGATTTAGCTAAAATACAAGGCACTATTATTCTATCTGAGACTAGAATAATAAGCCAACAAAAGCTGTTCATTTTTATCGAACTGCTTTAAAATATCATGCTTGCAGACTTGACATGATAAAATAAATTAGAAGACAGTGAATGACTTGCTGAATGTAATTCAAAAATAGTTTTCAGAATTATAGAAATAAATAAATATGTGACGTCCTTAAAGATTTCAGGCAGAAAAATGCTCGTATTATATTTTATTTCATAATGAAATTGATATGTGAATGAAATCCAATTATGGAAATCATATTTTGTACGATACAAAAGATCAGTACAATTGTTTTCTTTAATTATTTATTATTACTGTTTCATGATGGTCGAAAAATCGAATTATTCAAGAAATTAAATGAGCACTGAATTTCATATAACGATAGGTAATTTTGAATATGGGTACTTCATGATAAAAAAAATTTAAAAATTAAAAAAACTAAAGAGATAAGACGAGATATTGATTAGATAAGTTCAGTTGTGATCAGATTTTGAAAATGCCATTCAAAAAGGAACATCTACCGAAATTGTGCCTTATTTACGCTATATGTTTGAAAATCAATGAAAACTAACACGTCCAACCAGTCAGTAGGTTTTAATCAATTGCGTCGACAGAAAAAATGGGGAGGGGGGGGGGAGATAATGAAATGCGTTGTTTCCTATTTCTCCTAATATCCTTCCTTCTAACTTCAATAGTTTTCGATAGGTTTCTGGGGGGGGGGGTATATCTCCTAATACCTCTTTAGTGACTTTACTAGATGTGATCTCACGATCTTTCAACTAATTCTGGTGTTACAAAGGTAAGTGATCAAATGACTGGGTTACGGATTTTCCCCTATGGGAGAGAAGGATAATTTTAAAAATGGCCATTCTATAAAGGCGGAATGCCTTCATGGAGGCCTTTTTAAGGGAAGCTGCGTCACATTTATGTTACATGTTAGGAAAACCATGAAAACCTGACACACACAGCCCGTCAATTCCTAACTACTAGGTCATGAGTAAACCTTAAAATTTAAAGCTATCTCTCCATTGCTTATTTTTCATTTCTTCACGTGAATCACCAGAAATTCTTTCAGCTTTTCTTTTCATCTGTTCATTTATGTGCCTTTTTCGGATGAAGGTTCTGTGGTTCTGGTATATGTTCTTACAACATCAAGAGCTATTTCAGAAAATTGTTCTTTTATATTCAGTTGGAGGTACTCGAAAATATTTCTTGAATTAGAAATAAAATTTCCGTGTAGTTTTAAAAAAATTTCTTATAATTTGGTGACTGTTTCTACCCAGGTATCATATGGACCACCTCTTGATAAAGATTCAATCCATTTTTTGTCATTTTCGGATGTTGATTCCACTAGATATGAATAAGTTCCTAACTGCGCTTCTTTGTGACGATATGCCAAATATCCTGCAAAAAAACCAAAAAAAAAACAAAAAACGCAAGGCTTCTTTTTTATTTACATCAGGACTGAAATGAATGTCATGTTCAGGCTCAATATCTGCTGTGATGCTGTCTGCATCCTCTTTTTCTATTAATTTAAAAAATAAAGTCGCAGTTAGTGTTTGATCTTGGTCATTTTCCACATTTGTATTTATTAGCATAGGAAGCTTAGACCCAAGCAATAATGTTTTAAGTCGGGATTTGAAATCAGTAGCAAGAGGATGGTTATAAAATCGTACAAGACCTCTAATTTGGTAAAATATATTTTCTAAAGCATCTTGATTGACTGTACTTGCCATTATGTATTTAATTTTATTTTCTTTCATGTCATCATAAAGTCCTTTTAAGCTTGCTATTGAAACAAGAATGCCTTTTTGGAAAGGCAGTATTGAAGTTTTAGAAATCACATCTGAGTTCCGTAATATCCGCCTGCATTTGACTCAGAATTTGCAGTTGGTCATTTATATTATTTCCAAAAGCTGAGCGCTTTGATTTATTATTATTAGCAAAGCGAGAGTTACGACACATTTTCCCATGCTTCGGAAAGGTCCGACTAACTCTGGACAGGAGTAGGTTGCCAGAAACGAATGGCCTACCTCTCTTATACCCCGTTCGCTCTGAAAGTTAAGTCGACTTATCTTCCGAATGCGACTCAAATATGGCGGCGTTTGGGACTTAACTTCTTCCAAAGCGACTTACTTCCATTTACCTTGACTGGGCCGTTGCCTACGTAATATACAAGGCCGGGAAATTTCGCGTATTTTCGGCCAAAAACGGGCGACAGCTTAGTTCACTCAAGTGTCCGCTAGGATCGCTTTTATTTCCTGCCCTTTCGCAGTTTTTAAATGCAAACAATGATGCACTCCTAAGGGTTTGGAGTGCATTTTTGTTTATGGTAAAGCTATTTTTTTTAAATTTTATATTTGTTATTTTTTATTAAATTATACTGATTTTTATAGCATTAATATAAAATATTGTGTAAAAATAATTCGGTAAAAATGGTACATTGTTGTGTACCATATTGCAATTCTGATTGTAACGTAACGTAAGCAAAAGGTTAAAACTATTTTCTTTAACAAATTTTAATATATTAAATACATATGCTTGGGATAAAAATCCCAAGTATATGTATTTTTATCATAAGCCTTTTATCCCAAATAAATAAATTTCCCCTTCATTATTGATGGACAAACCATTAGTAAGTAATAATTTAATAAGCATTATTATTTTATATAGCCCAAACTTATAAATGTGAAATAAATTTATGCATGTTCATGTTGTTTAAAATCAATTAATTTAAAAAAGTCATTGATTTTAATGAATAATTTAAAAAAAAATAAGTGATTTAAATCAATATTTTTTTTAAACCAAGTAATTAAAATATTGATTTAAATGTTGATTTAAATCAATCTATCCTGTCGACCCCTCACTCCTTTCCAATTTATTTTAATTATACACTCCCCAGTTTATGAGTCCTGAAGAACTTCCGACGAGGGGGGGGGGGGTACTTTATGGCATGTTAATGAAAAATTGGATTTAAAAAAATTAAAAATATTTTAATTTTTATTTAATATAATTTATAAAACTTAATTTTTATTTCATAATAACTAAAATAAAAAATTGAAAATTGAAAAATTATTAAAAAACTTGTTAATAAAAAAATTTCGCTTTTAAATTGAAAAAAAAAATTCACTTCTGACATCCCCCTATGTTCTGGTTTCGCGCATGTTTACAGGTATATTTCCTTTTTCCTGTAAAAATTATTTTAACATTTTTAATGTTGATGTAAATCAATCTATCCTGTCGATCCCCCTTACATTTTTTTAAAATTATACACTCCCGAGTTTATGAATCTTGAAGAACTCCTGGCGGGGGGGGGGGGGGGGTACTTTATGACATGTTAATGAAAAATTGGATTTAAAAAAATTAAAAATATTTTAATTTTTATTTAATATAATTTATAAAACTTAATTTTTATTTCATAATAACTAAAATAAAAAATTGAAAATTTTAAAATTATTAAAAAACTTGTTAATAAAAAAATTTCGCTTTTAAATTGAAAAAAAATTCACTTCTGACATCCCCCTATGTTCTGGCTTCGCGCATGTTTACAGGTATATTTCCTTCTTCCTGTAAAAATTATTTTAACATTTTAAATGTTGATTTAAATCAATCTATTCTGTCGACCCCCCCCCCTTCAATTTTTTAAAAAATTATACACTCTCCAGTTTATGAATCCTGAAGAACTCCCGGCGGAAGGGGGGGGGGGGTACTTTATGACATGTTAATGAAAAATTGGATTTAAAAAAATTAAAAATATTTTAATTTTTTTTTTTTTTTTTTTTTTAAAACTTAATTTTTATTTCATAATAACTAAAATTGAAAATTGACAATTTTAAAATTATTAAAAAGCTTGTTAATAAAAAAATTTCGCTTTTAAATTGAAAAAAAAAATTCACTTCTGACATTCCCCTATGGAAATTTCTGGCTTCGCGCATGTTTATAGGTATATATTCCTTCTTCCAGTAAAAATTATTTTAACATTTTAAATGTTGATTTAAATCAATCTATCCTGTTGATCCCCCCCTTCCATTTTTTTAAAAATTATACACTCTCGAGTTTATGAATCCTGAAGAACTTCCGGCGGGGGGGGGGGGGGGGTACTTTATGACATGTTAATGAAAAGTTGGATTTAAAAAAACTAAAAATATTTTAATTTTTATTTAATATAATTTTTAAAACTTAATTTTGGTTTCATAATAACTAAAATAAAAAATTGTAAATTTTAAAATTATTAAAAAACTTGTTAATAAAAAATTTTTGCTTTTAAATTGAAGAAACAAATTCGCTTCTGACATCCCCCTATTGAAATTTCTGGCTTCACGCATGTTTACAGGTTCCTTCTTCCTGTAAAAATTATTTTAACATTTTAATAATAACGTTTGCCTTTTTTAATTTACTAAACGATAAAACATATTAAAGACATTAATTTTGCACCTTTTTTTAAATTACAAAACTAAAAATGTTCGAGGTTAAATAAAAAATAACTATATTTATTAAACAAAAAATACGCAAACAGATGCCGATTTTAATTTATTAGATAATGTAAAGAAATGTAAAAATACGAGGTTTGACAGGAAATAACAGCGCCCTCTACCAACTGTTCTGGAACTACACATTCCCCACTTTCTAAATCGAAATTTCCCGGCCTTTATTATCACGTAGGCAACGACTGGGCACGACTGAAAGTGTAGCCATTGTGACGCCACGCGATCCCAGAATCCTTTGCTCTAGATGTACGGTTCCTTCCTTTATCACTTTGTGTTCTTACTTGTTCTTCAACTTATTTACTTTATTTTTACTCGTCGTTCTTTCAAGTTCTGTAGATGCTACAAAATTAACCATTTTCTTTTAGGTTAAGAAATGCATCTAATGTCAATATGCAGTATTCAATGTTGTTTCCAACGGATGGTTAAGTAAAGCTTGTCAACACCGAATGGCGATTGAATAATGTAATATATGGTTCGATATCTATTTTGGCATTCTATGTTGAATTAAGAATTTGAGGGCTGTAAGGTATAAATAGCGTAATAATTCAGTTTAACTGGTTTTTAGTTTATGTCCTGAAAGAAATAAACCTATTAATGACAAATAAAATCGATTATTATTTTTTGCCTATGGAGCAAATGAAGTACGTATGTAATAACAGTGGCAAATAGAAATAATAAATGTATTTGTTAATATATACGAAAAAGTAAATATGATATTTAAACGTATAGAGGAGAGTAGGGAATAATGAAACAATTATAAATTTTTAATTATTTATAGTAATATCAACTAATTTTAGTTTTTTTTTTACATTCAAAAACACAAGTATCGATCTTATATAATGAACGTATTTAGAACAGATAGAGATTCGAAGCTCAACACAGATGGTGTTAGTTCTATCGTAAGGTGCTCAATTTTATAAATACTTTATTTCATTAATACTTCAGTGAATGTGAGTGTTACAATCATGAGGTATACCTTAGCGATATTTATCTTTTCTCTTTCGCCATTATTTTGTCTTTACTCTTTCCCCCATTTTCTGACTGTTTGGTGCCAATGGTCTTCCAGCTGCTCGTGACACCAATGCCGAGGCCTTTCTAGACATTGCATCTGCTCTATGGACTCTAGTACCACTCTCACATGAGTTTCACTGTTTGGGCTCATTTCAATTCTTGAGTTCTAACTTAGACTAAGTTATACACATGCAAAATATCAAGATGCTAAAATTATTACATGCAACTGCTTACGTAAAAGCAAACAATTTCCAATTCTGTGAAATGAAAAATATATCCTTGAAGGTTTTCAGTCAAAAAACACTAGGAAGATTGCTGACATTTTAGAGCAGCATAACTCGCTAGTGATTACACTTTATAAAACTGAAATTAAAAGATACATAGAAAGGGTACATAGAATAATACTCAATTCATGAAATAAATGCAGGATTGCACATTGAAATCAACAAATAAAATACACTCTTGTTAGAAAACATGCTGTTCTGTTAATTATTTTCATGAAACATGCAAAATTGTTAGAATGCATGTAATCTATTAAAAACTTGCTATTTCAATTCTTGTGTTCTAACTTAGACTAAGTTATACACATGCAAAATATCAAGATGCTAAAATTATTACATGCAACTACTTACGTAAAAGCAAACAATTTCAAATTCTGTGAAATGAAGAAAATATCTTTGAAGGTTTTCAGCCAAAAAACACTAGATTGCTATTGCTGACATTTCCCCAATAACATGGACTCACAAATACTTATGCACGAAAGTGCAATGTGAGTGTCAGTACTTCGGCTTCTACCATCAGGGAGACGGCTCAACCCCCAACCCCATTAATTTTCCAAGATGTACCAAAAATATACTCTGACAAATACTTTAATTTTTAATAAAAAATGTTCAAAATATTAGTGCAAAAATTTTTTTTATAGTCTGAACCATATTTCCAACAGTAAGGAAATAATTGTTGGAAATGATTTATCATTTCAGATCATCAAATGATCCTTTTATGAGGTTCAGAGATATTAGTGTCCAGTGTCTACATTTTTGTAATGCTCTGATTTTTACCACAACAGAGTGGCTACATGAACCTCAGACAAAAGATTCTCCGATATGTATCACTATCTACTTTTACTGACTATCAGTGATAATTAAGAATAAATAATTAAAAGTAATTACTTTCAGAACTGAAAAGTATAATCATCAAAGTATAGTATTTATGCAAAAAATGCACATGCAAGAAAAGGTGAATTTGTTACAACTTTAAAAACTTATACAAATGAATTAGAAAAAAGGTTTTCTGATTAAAAGATTATGCAGTTATGAATACAGTTGACTCTTGTTAATCTGCAAATACTTATAATTTACAATACATACCTGCCAACCTGGGAAAATTGGAATGTGTAAAATTTTGCGTGAATGACATTTATAAAGATTTTTTTTAAATTACACGCGCAAACGACATTTCTAATGAATTTAACTATGTACAAATACCTGCATTAGAAAAATACTGCATTAAATATCAGGCATAGTACTGGTAGAATATGAAAATTCAGGACACCAATTTTATAAAATTTCAGAACAATAAATTATAAAATAAAAAATATATAAAGGTTTTATCCCGTGAAAATTATTTTATAATGAAAACAAATATTTATGTTTGGTAAAACACAGGTTTTCACTAAGAGTAACAAATATTGATCTTTAATAATAATAATTAAAAAAAAAATAATAGCACTAAATTATGTTCCTGCCAAAATGGTTTCCTTTTTGTTTGCCTAAATTATTGCTTTAATACCACTTATTGGAAAATATTCCTTCACAGAGTTCATACCCATTTTTCAAAATAGAAAAATTTGTATTATGCAAGTATTATTAAAAAATTAACTTTAATAATTAGCCATAATATGAAAATAAGCTAGTTCAATCGATCTAATATGCAACATTTAAATGATGGAGATGGATGGAAAAAGATATTAACGTACTCTCGGCAATTCACGCGAAGTAACTGAATTGCGCAATCGCACTGTTTATGCGGAAATAATTAAGAAATTAACCGTAATAATTAATCAGAATATGAAAATAAGCTAGTTCAATCGATCTAATGTGCAATATTTAAATGATGGAGATGGATGAAAAAAGATACTAACGTACTCTCCGCAATTCACGCGAAGTAACTGAATTGCGCAATCGCACTGTTTATGCGAAAATAATTAAGAAATTAACCATAATAATTAATCAGAATATGAAAATAAGCTAATTCAATCGATCTAATATGCAACATTTAAATGATGGAGATGTATGGAAAAAGATACTAACGTACTCTCGGCAATTCAGGCGGCGTAATCGCACAGTTTATGTGAAAATAATAAAGAAATTAACCATAACAATCAATTAGAATATGAAAATAAGCTAGTTCAGTCAATCAAAAATGCAATATTTAGAAGATTGAGATGGATGGAAAAAAATACTTTTGTTCTCTCGGCGATTCATAAGAACAAACTGAATTGCGCAATCGCAGTGTTTATGCAAAATAAATGAACAAAATAACATTTTAGCGATTTATGCTGAATTAGACAACCTTTGAAGAAGTATATTGATTACTTTCATAAAATAAGCGACCGAGATCTTCATTTACATTACACGCGGCCGTAAATCTCCGTGAATTTGATTGGTATTATCCTGCATTTTATTAAGGATTTGCTACAATCCCGGGAATGGTAGAAATCCATGCTGGAAAAGCGTAAAATGGTGTTTCCGAGGAATTATACCACGTCTGGTTAATTAATAAATTTCAAACAAAAAAAGCCGGGGAATTTCGCCGAAGATTGATTTCCTAGTAATGTTAAAAAATTCAAATAAATGCGGAAATGCGTAAAATATAGCAATACATGCATAAAAGCGTAAAGAGCAGTTAAAATGCGTAAAAGTTTTTACCACAACAGAGTGGCTACATGAACCTCAGACAAAAGATTCTCCGATATGTATCACTATCTACTTTTACTGACTATCAGTGATAATTAAGAATAAATAATTAAAAGTAATTACTTTCAGAACTGAAAAGTATAATCATCAAAGTATAGTATTTATGCAAAAAATGCACATGCAAGAAAAGGTGAATTTGTTACAACTTTAAAAACTTATACAAATGAATTAGAAAAAAGGTTTTCTGATTAAAAGATTATGCAGTTATGAATACAGTTGACTCTTGTTAATCTGCAAATACTTATAATTTACAATACATTTTGAATGTATATGATCAAATTTAAAACAAGTTACAATGAAGTATTAATTTCTGCAAAAGTTAATTCTGATACTGATTCTAGTGATAAAGGAGAAAATATTACTTTTGAGCAGGGCTTAGCTCTGGGATATAAATAATTTGAACAGAAATAAAGAAACAAAGTTTTATTACATAGCTTAAAAGAATTCTCTGTAATAAAAGTTAGTATTTCCTAGTATTTTTCTTTTTCAGAAAATTACTAAGAAAACTAACAGTTTAAAATCTGATATGAATAAATGATGAAAATTAAAATATACAAAATCAATGTAAAGAAAAGCATTTAATTAAAAATTGTTAAAGGGTCTAAAAGCCCTAGTTGAGCATTAAAAATCAATTTATTAAGTGCTGTTTTCACACACAGCATTTGTTCACGATCAGGTATAGATCTAAGTTCATTTGCCAATTGTCAAAATGTGTCTAACTTGTCTGTCTGTGACATACCACTGAGTGCTTTGCATGCCATTTTTAAGAGATCTTTTTCATCTGTTTTTTCCTATATGGAGATGGTGTTGAATCATCGATACTATAATAACTTGTTGATGTTGATTGTGAAGAGATGTTTGCTACATCTTCATCAACTCCTAACTATATAAGAATAAAATTAATTTAACATATAAATAAATTATTTCTAAGCAAAAGTTCTTCGGAACAATAAATTGATGAAAACAGAAGGGCATAACATAAATAATATACTCTGTGTTATACAGTATTTGCAACAAATTCTCTACTGAAACTGAAATTGCCATTTCAAGCTTTTCTTCCTTGGAGAACAATTGTGTAACAAGTTTTGTATTTTCCCTTCAAAAGTGCTAAATCAATTTCATTTAGAAGTGCTACAAATTGCAATATCCTTTACAAATGTTACAATTTGAGATTTTAGTAAAGTGCTAAAATTTGTTATTTTGTTTAATATTAAAATGATTAAAATAAATTATATATTACTTTTTATTTTTTACATATACTTACTGGAAGATTTGTCCTGCTTGGCCTCGGAACAGTTGTTCCTTTAAGGAATTGCAAGTCATTAAAATACTTCCATTTTGGAGGTATTTTAATGACTACCCTGAAATTTCATACCCTGAAAAATTGATAAAATTCCATTTATTGTTCATTTTCTATCACCACTTTTATTATGTGAAGAACTAAAATCTGTTTTAAGGTTGACAATTAATTAAAAATTAAAATTTATATCCATTCTAACCATGCTTATCATGCTAAGATAAAAAAACAAACATATGATGTTAATATTTAATTAAAAAATACTGCATATCTCTAGAACATAGAGTTCAAATTAACTTGCAGATAGCTGACAGAAATGGATAAAGTTAACAATGAAAATGGATGAAAAATATTAAACAAATAACTCTAAATGAATCAATGTGGGCATTTTGCAGAAAACTTTCTCCAAATTGAAATCAAAATAACATATATATGAACTAAAACTTTAGAATTTCCAATTTTAACCTTTATTATATATTCTAGAGGTCATGTTAACATGATTCAGAAAAAAAAATGTGTAGGTACTATTTGCTTACTTTCCAGATTACCACAAATGTATTAATTTGAGAAAATGAAATGGGATAAGTGTAAGACATTTGAGTTTCAAATGAAATTCGAAAGCCATTATTCAAGGAGACTTGAGATTTTGTAAAAGTCAGATTCTTATATAAAAACAATAGTTATTGTTTAAAATATGTATTGCTGCATATAAAAACATTTTAATTATTAAGCAAATGCAAACCATGTATTTTTAAGCAAATAACGCTTAAAAATTGACATGCACAAATCGTCCAATACAACTAACAGAAATATGATAGATTTCAATTTTCTCAATTAAGGGTGACTGCTAAAACAAACATTTTTATGCATATAAACAGAAAATGGTAAAATATTTATTATTATATGTGGTAAAAAATCATATGGTCTCTGTTCCCATTGGCAGGTAGATCTTGTGCTTGTCACTTGTTACATTTTGTGAAAAGTAAGTGATAGGCAGGTATAAAGATAAACATATACCTGACATAGGACTGGACAAATTCTTTTTGCATATACATAGAAATCAGCAAAGAAAATTTTGGTGGTGATTTTACATTGTACAATTATATTTGCGCAACACAATGTTTTTAAGCCTCATTTTGTTTAATTTCTAATGGGGAAAAAATGGAAAAAGATATAAAGTATCTTTGGCACCTATAGTTGAAGACCCAGACCGTCCGACTCATCCTAGGACGTGAGCAACTATTTGGACGGCCGGGAAAGTTTGGCACCTATAGTATAATAGTTGATTACAATTTTACAGTATTATGAGGATACTAAGTTCAGTACTGTTAGAATCTTATAGTAAACAAAGTTGTCATAAACCCCCTCTTTCACCAAACTTTCATTTGTCACAGCATGCACTCACAAAGTATGGTATACTAAAATCTCAACAGGATGATGCAAAACATGACTAGATGCATACATAAAAAGTTTCTGATAATTTGAATTATTTTCATTTCAATGTGAAAGTGGATTTTAATAAACATAAATACAAAGTAAAAACTATTCGTCAATAATGCAAATACTGAAGATTTATCCTTAAAGACAAGAAACATTTGAAAAAGGGCACCAAATTTTTTTCTGCTCTATGTGCTAAATCTATAATTGCTGCATTGGGGAAACATTAATTATAAATTAAATTTTTATTTCTTAATACATTCTAATTTCTACTTAATGTATGGAAATGCATTGACACAAAATCATGTACAAATAATTTGAATCAGGGATAATTTTATACTTCTTTTAGAAGTAGAAAATCAAAAGTCTATCATACAAAAAAAAACCGAAATTATCTGTATTCATACTTATTTGTCCTACAGAACATTTTTATGTACTAGTAGAAAAACACCAATTAATAAATGTAAAATGATACATTAAATTATGTTTGTTAAATAAATTAACAAATTTTTGTTCCAGCTTACCACTTTACTTTCAAAACTGTAACTTTTTTGCATTCAAAATTAAATTGTGTTCTCATTGTATTAATTTTTTTTACATCCTCACTTGACAAATCACCAAGTTCAGCGATTTCAGATAAGGGCCGATTTCTCAGATTTTTATTGTGATACTTGGGCAGCCTCGTGTTCCACAATATCGGTCTCTCTTTATAAGCTGTAATGATATTCTCAATCTTATCTTGATTCCAGCAATTGCTCACACTCATTTGTAACAAAAAGAATGAATTAAAACATTACACAAAAGAGAAAGACTACAAATAACAAACAAATGGGCAAAAAAATATATATACACGACACAGAACTATATGATGAATCTACGGATGCAACTCCAAAATGGTAATATGTTCGTGATTGGTCAATACAAATATCAATCATGCTGACTCCTCAATGTTTGGCGAAAAAGTAGGACGCTGCTCTACAAGAAAAATGTTTGACCTCACAATTTGACAAACACGTGTTCAGATCATCAAAAATCAGTGATCAAGCCTCTTTGACAAACATTCACTGATCGTTTGTAGACACCTTTACTCGGCATCCTTTCAAGTTCTGTAGATGCTACAAAATTAACCATTTTCTTTTAGGTTAAGAAATGCATCTAATGTCAATATGCAGTATTCAATGTTGTTTTCCTGTTGTTTCCAACGGGTGGTTAAGCAAAGCTTGTCAATACTGAATGGCGATTCAATAATGTAATATATGGTTCAAATTCTATTTTGGTAGTCTATGTTGAATTAAGAATTTGAGGGCTGTAAGGTATAAATAGCTTAGTAATTCAGTTTAACTCGTTTTTAACACTTTACAACAAAGTTGAAAAGTGTTTATGACTTTGTTCATTCTGTCTGTCTGTCTGTCCGTTAGCACGATAATTGCCGTAAAAATGACTTAATCAAAATGAAATTTTAGTTGTTCAGATGGTCTGTAGAACCTATGGGAATATAAATGAATGATATCACCCAATTAGTTTTGGATTGAACCTGGGTCAAAAAAATGAAATACATTGAGCCCTATAGGACCTAATTTTTCCAACATTTTTTAAGCGGATTTAAAATTCACAAATTGCTTCGAAAATTTTAGGTAATATTCAAATTGTTCCATAAAATATATAAAAAAAATTCAGCGAAATATATTCAGTAGTTTTTTAAATAAAAATTAAAATAATAATTACACCTCTTATATGAAACGATCACGTGACCATGATATGAAACGATCACATGACCCACTTCAAAATGATATATGTCATCCATTTTGTTTCAAAATCGTGATTTTTTTAAGTTCTTTTTAATTCATATTGAGTGTTGTATCCGTCCTAAAACTACTTTATTTTTGCTTAAATTCTGTGCATCTACATACTGAAACAACGCAATGACAATATATTTGAGTTTAAATGCTCATCTAAATTTGATTATTTCTACAACTAAGTTTCACCTATGTAAAATGTAAACAGCAAAATATATAGAATAAGTTGTATTAGAATTCCTGTATTTTTTTAACACAAAATAATTTAGTCCATGGAGTCTGCATGGCTGATATGAATGAAATATTAATTGATTTCATAAAGAGAAGGACGATTTTTTTCGATGAAGTTTTAAGCATAGAGTTTAATTTTTTGTAGCTCCATGGTCTTAAACAAAATGTTTAAATAAAATAAATTATAGTATTGTGATGAATGAAATGAATGGGAGAAAGTTATGAATGAAATCCTGTTTCATACCTGCCAACTTTTACGCATTATGCGTAAAATTTACGCATTTTAATTGCTCTTTACGCTTTTACGCATATATTGCTATATTTTACGCATTTCCGCATTTATTTGAATTTTTTTAACATTACTAGGAAATCAATCTCCGGCGAAATTCGCCAGCTTTTTTTGTTTGAAATTTATCAATTAACCAGACATGGTATAATTCCTCGGAAACACCGATTTTCCGCTTTTTGAGCACTGATATCTACCATTCCCGGGATCGTAGCAAATCCATAATAAAATGCAGGGTAATGCCAATAAAATTAACAGATTTACGGCCGCGTGTAATGTAAATTAAGATCTCGATCCCTTATGTTAGGAAAGTAATAAATATACTTCTTTAAAGGTTGTCTAATTCAGTATAAATCGCTAAAATGTTATTTTGTTGATTAATTTCGCATAAACACTGTGATTGCGCAATTCAGTTTGTTCTCATGAATCGCCAAGAGTACAATATTATCTTTTTCCATCCATCTCAATCCTCTAAATATTGCATTTTTCATTGACTAAACTAGCTTATTTTCAAATTACAATTAATTATTACGTTAATTTCTTAATTATTTTCGCATAAACAGTGCGATTACGCAATTCAGTTACTTCACGTGAATTGCCGAGAGTACGTTAGTATCTTTTCCCATCCATCTCCATCATTTAAATGTTGCATATTAGATCGACTAAATTAGCCTATTTTCATATTCTGATTAATTATTATAGTTAAGTTCTTAATTATTTTCGCATAAGCAGTGGTATTGCGCAATTGAGTTACTTTGCGTGAATTGCCGAGAGTACGTTAGTATCTTTTTCCATCCATCTCCACCATTTAAATGTTGCATATTAGATCGACTAAACTAGCTTATTTTCATATTATGGCTAATTATTAAGGTTAATTTTCTAATTATATTTGCATAATATAAATTTTTCTATTTAAAAAATGGGTAGGAACTCTTTGAAGGGATATTTTCTCAAAAGTAGTATTAAAAGTGGTATTTCCAAAAAGTGGTATTTTGGCAAATAAAAAGGAAACCATTTTGGCAGGAATATAATTCAGTGCTATATATATTTTTTTGTTTGTTTTCTTATTAAGGATCAATATTTGCTCTCTTTAGTGAAAACCTGTGTTTTACCAAACATAAATATTTGTTTTCATTATAAAGTAATTCTCACCGGATAAAACCTTCATATATTTTTTGTTTTATAACTTATTGTCTTGAAATTTTATAAAATTGGTGTCCAGAATTTTCATATTCTATCTGTACTATGCCTGATATTTAATGCATAATTTTTTTAATTCAGGTACTTGTACATAGTTAAATTCATTAGAAATGTCGTTTGCGCGTGTAGTTTGAAAAAAAAAAATCATTATAAATGTCATTCACGCAAAATTTTACACATTCCAATTTTTCCAGGTTGGCAGGTATGCTGTTTTTATAAAGAGATCCAGGCGTGTTATTTTTTCTATGATGTCATTTGAATTAATTTCAGTTGCTTTCGATGAAGTTTTCAAATATAATAAATTATCGTAGTATTATGATAATTCTAAAACTATTACCGATTAATGTATAACATTTTAGAGATGTTTAAACCAGGCAATTTATATTTCAATGCCGTCATTTGAATGAAGTTCATTTTTTTCGATGAAGGTTTAAGTTTTCAAATATAATAAATTAATGCAGTATTGTGATAAGTTTCAAAATATTACCGAGGAATGTATTGCATTTTTGACTTTTTTTAAATAAAATTGCATGGAAGTTGGAAAGTGTTTCATAATCAATGCTTTAAGAATGATTGATCTTTCTTGTTAGTTTATGACCTGAAAGAAATAAACCTATTAATGACATATACAATCGGTTATTTTTTTTCTTCTATAGAACTAATAAAGTACATACGTAATAACAGTGACAAACAGAAATAATAAAAAATGTATTTGTTAATATATACGAAAAAGTAAATATGGTATTCAAACGTATAGAGAAGAGCTTGTCAATACCGAATGGTGATTGAATAATCTAATATATGATTCAAATTCTATTTTGGTAGTCTTATGTTGAATTAAGAATTTGAGGGCTGTAAGGTATAAATAGCTTAGTAATTCAGTTTAACTCGTTTTTAGTTTATGACCTGAAAGAAATAAACCTATTAATGACATATAAAATCGGTTTTTTTTTTTTCTATGGAACAAATAAAGTACATATGTGATAAGTGACAAACAGAAATAATAAAAAATGTATTTGTTAATATATACGAAAAAGTAAATATGGTATTTAAACGTATAGAGGAGAGTAGGGAATAATGAAACAATTATAAATTTTTAATTATTTATAGTAATATCAACTAATTTTAGGTTTTTTTTACATTCAAAAACACAAGTATCGATCTTATATAATGAACGTATTTAGAACAGATAGAGATTCGAAGCTCAACACAGATGGTGTTAGTTCTATTGTAAGGTGCTCAATTTTATAAATACTTTTATTTCATTAATACTTCAGTGAATGTGAGTGTTGCAATCGTGAGGTATACCTTAGCAATATTTATCTTTTCTCTTTCGCCATTATTTTGTCTTTACTCTTTCCCCATTTTCTGCCCTTTTGGTGCCAATGGTCTTCCAGCTGCTCGTGACACCAATGCCGAGGCCTTACTAGACATTGCATCTGCTCTCTATGGACTCTAGTACCACTCTCACATGAGGTTCACTGTTTGGGCTCATTTCAATTCTTGAGTTTTAACTTAGACTAAGTTATACACATGCAAAATATCAAGATGTTAAAATTATTACAATTAACACAAACTTAAAAAAAATTAACACAAGTATTGATTTTATATAATAAACGCTAAAATTAACACAAAAACTAACACACACACTGCTAAAATTAACACAAGTATTGATCTTATATAATAAACGTATTTAGAACAGATAGAGACTAGAACAGTGTTTCCCAACGTGGGACCTGCGCCCCACAGGGGGGCAATTTGATTGTTAAGGGGGGCAATTCGAAAATGGACTCGTCCTGAATTTAAGTTATAATTCTTTCGAATATAATAGTTCGAATTTAAGCTACTCGAGCTGGGTAAACGTCCAGTGTAGGTAACTTCTGTCCGCCATGTTTGTAGTCGTGATTTCACTATTAGACGCTAGGGGCGGTCGTAGTTAAAACCACCTGAGTCAAAATAGATAACCCTAACTCACATTATAACCACCAGAGCACACTGGGAAACGTCAAATAAATCCCTCCATGTTCGTTCTAAAGATTATTAGACGCTAGGGGCGGTCGCCTGTTGAGTGCAAAGAGTTAAAAGGAGAATCGTTGGTGTTAATTTGAAATAAGCGTCCGTTAAAACTCTTGTAAAAGTCTTGTTGATTTAAAAAAAAATATACATTGTATAAATATAAGTGGTATATAAATATAAGTAGTAAGTTTTTGTGTTTTATTTTTATTTATTTCAGTTTTAGAATGAAACGAGCTAGATCCACGTAAATGATGTGACCAAATGTATTGCATGATATTACATATGAAAAGTTAACATGTTTCTTAACAGTTGATATTTTCTTTTAATTTATGGGATTTTTTGATAAATTTAATATTTTGAAAAATGTGCAATATCTCAAGAACGGTTCGTGTTAGCATTCTAAAGTTTATGTCAATCGCTTTCTAAGGAAAAATTACATAAGAAATGTCTATTTGCGTAACTTTATTAAAGGTTTTGAATTTTTTGATGATATTTTCAAAATTTCACTCGAAAATTTAGGGGGGTTCTGAACATTCGAATACGTTTAAAAACGATGGACTTCCAGTATTCACGGATTATGATTTTTGTACCAAATTTCATTCGAATCGCTCCATTTATTCGTGAGATATCGTCTCCACAGACTCACTGACACACACACACACACAGACTTCACTTCAAAAATGATTGATTCGTGATCAGGGATACCTGAAACGTGCTCTCCCGTCGAAAACTCGAATTCAAATTTTCGACCCCGTCACAATACTTTCCTTATACATTATGTATATAAGGAAAGTAACAATTACTAATAATTAAAATAATATAGAAAATCTTTCATTAAAATTATTTCGTACTTGAATTTCAGTTCTCCATTATATGTTTTGAAAATTTTCTTACTGTGTTTCCTCAACAATTTCCTAGTGATTTCTTCCTAAAACCTATCATTTAAGTTTCTTCAGTGAACAATTCAATTTTTGAATATTAAAAATTATGTATATGTTACATGGGGGGCATAAGAATTTCAGAAAGGCTTAGGTGGGTTATGGCACAAAAAAGGTTGGGAAACACTGGACTAGAAGCTCAGCACAGATAGTGTTAGTTCTATCGTAAGGTGCTCAATTTAGGTTATAATCCCTGTCCTTTGACATCAGCTTGACAAGTTTCGCAGTAGCAGAAACGTCTTTAATACCTTTGCAGTAAGTTCTCCAGGAGTTTCTCTTGGAGTCTCTAACCGCCTTATTATAGGAGGTGAGAGCAGATTTATAAACCTGCCATTCACCACTCTTTTTGGCTTTATTAAAGAGCTTTCTACAATTGCCATGAAGACAGCTGAGATCATTTGAACACCAAGGAACTATCCTTGGGGAGTCAGCTTTAGTGGCTTTACAGTTCTTAAAATATGATTTGATAATGGAATGTTGCACAGAGTCAACAGCCAAATCCAAATTAGCCATTGAAGAATACTCACCAGTTTGACTAGCAATGCTGGCACGAAGATCTTTGTAGGAACCCCAGTTAGTTCACTTGGGGTTCCTACCTTCTACTGTTGTCAGTTTCGAAGGACCTCTAAGAGAAAAAGTAATTAACTGGTGATCAGACAGGGATATATCATCTGAAACATTCCAGTCCACTACATTATCCTAAGCAATACTAGTACCAATGTTCAATTTAATAACTTCACGGTGATTTACCATAGCAAAGGTAAGTTAGTTGCCCTTGTTAAGAATAAAAAAGTTGAAGTGAATGATCTGCTCCAAGAAATTATCACCACGACGGTTGCAGTCACTGCTGCCCCAAACAGTGTTATGGGCATTAGCATTACAACCAATGATCAGTCTTTTACCCCCACTCCCCTCAGGGGTTCACTTTTAGTGAACACGGGTGTTGCAATCCCAAGGTACCTTAGCAATCTTTTTCTTTCCTTTTTTTTCTCCCTCTTTCCTTTTCCTCCTCCTTTTTTGTCTCTCCTCCTTTCCCCTTCCCCTTTTTTTTTCTTTTGTTCCCTTTCTGTGTTTTGTGTTTCTTGTCCCTCTCAGCTGCTGGTGTCATCAATGCCGAGCCCTTAGTAAACATCACATCTGCTCTATGGGCCCTAGTACCACTCTTCGGCCTCTGCCGTAAGGTACGCTGTTTGGGCTTGGGAATGGGTTCATGTGGGTGTGATGCGAAAGGGGTAGAATTGCGTGCATCAATAGTTTTGCTTTTGAGAAATGTTTGCAGTAAACGGTTCCAGAGGTGAGTCCCTTGGTTGCGTTGGTTGGATGGTGGAACGTGTTTCATATCGAGAAATCCCCCATGGATCCTTGCTGGTCCTTGGGCCCTGTGCTCCAGGTGCACTTTATGGCCCGCTCTCCATCATCCAGCTTTGTGAATAACTACGGTGGTTACACTTGGCACGTCAGAAAAGTGTGGGGAGACGGAGCTTGGCGGGGGCTCCGATTGAACTAGTAGTAATCCGTGGTTTTTTCAGTTAGTGATTACAAGCATGGAGAATTCGAGAGTGCTTTTGACCTCGGTTTCTTCATGCCTTCCAACTGAAAATATTAGTGCTCTTTTGCCTGCCAAGGCAGGATCTCTAAATTGGGCAGATAGAGTAGATGCATCTAGTGTTTGTGTCCTTGGGATATACAACTAATCAAAGTACTACAAACATAAATACAGTTATTGGACAAAGAATTCATGAACTGGGTAATCATAAAATGACTACAACTAAAGCAAAGTTTTTCATTATGAATAGAACAGATGGACCACTCAATAATGTTTCACCCTTTTTGATTCAAAAAGAAATACTGGGTATTGTTGGAGAAGTTGAAACTATAAAGAAGCTGAGATCTGGGGACAAAAGTTTTCTTTACCACACAAGCAAAAAATATACTTTCAATGAAAACCCTCGCAAATATTCCAGTGTCCGTGACTGCTCATGCTACATTGAATGTCTCTCGCAGGGTTATATCAGAACCAGACCTTATATATGTACCTGAAACTGAAATCCTTGACAATCTGAAAGACCAAAAAGTTAGCTCTATGCGACGAATCTCGGTAAAACGAGATGGTACAATGTTCCCAATGAAACATCTTATACTGACTTTTGACACTCCAATGTTTCCAAAACATTTAAAAATAGCCTACCTTATATGCCAAGTATGGCCATATCTGCCAAACCCATTAAGATGCTTCCACTGCCAGAGATTTAGACATCCAAAAACTTCCTGCCGTGCTCCTAAAGTAGTGTGTGCACGCTTTGCAGAACATGGACATGACAGTGAGGGATGTATAGCCGCTCCAAAATGTGTAAATTACGAGGTTGAACATCTATCTTATGCTCGCTCATGTCCAAAATGGGTTTTTGAGAAAGAAATCCAAACTTTAAAAACAACCAGTATATTACTTACCCAGAAGCACGTAAACTGATTGAAGCAAGAACACCAAAAATAGGCATATCATACTCATCTGTTGTCAGAAACAAGCAAACAAACAAAATCTGTTAGCATACAAACTGAAGTTACATCAGTAGGCACACAAACCGAACCTGACTTGAATTTTATGCAGTTAATCCATAATCAACAAACTATCAAAACAAAACCTGTCCCTTCTGTAAACACTGCTGTTACAAGTACTAATCAAAAGAAAAAAACCTCTATACCATTAACCACTTTCAGACCTGCTTTCACACAACAAAAAACTGCAGTAGTACCAGTGGGAAAAAAGGAATTAATACTTCAGAAGACAAACAAAAAACATAAATTAAAGAATACCAAGGACAGTCCATTGGAAAAAAAATCAGTCAAAAAAACAGACATCCATGAAAAGCATAGCAAAGATGGTGACGAAATACAACTGTGTGCTGAGGATGAAGGGATGATGACGGATGTGTCATCCTCTTCATCTTCGTCTACTGGGAAAAAAGAGACCACCACCCATAGGCCCAAGAAAACAACCTGAATATGGCTTTTTTATTACTATCTTGGAATTGCCGTGGGTTGCAGCACAAGTCGGTGGAGATCAAGACTTTAATTAATACTTTTCATCCTATTTGTGTCTGCCTTCAAGAAACTATGTTAAAATCTAGCAGTAATTTTAGTATTAAAAATTTTAATTGTATACGTAAAGATTTTAATATGAACAGTAGAGTATCTGGGGGAGTTGCTTTGTTAGTCTCTCAAGACTACCCTTCTTCCATATTACAACTCACCACAAATCTACAGGGTAGTGACAGAACCGGGAAATCAGGGAATTCTCAGGGGAAAATGATTTCCTGGAAATATCAGGGAAAACTCGGGGAAATTTGCAAGTCTTAAACTTTATTCTGATTAGCTGTTGATCATATGACATCAAAAGCTTAAAATTCCCACTCACCACATGGCGATTAAACTTGAAAAACTGGCGATTAACGAAATCCAGATTACCGGGAAAACTGCGTAATAGCATAGGATGGCTATTCTCCCTAAGCAAATCCACCTGTGGAGTGAGAAAATCTGTTAACAACCGCTACAATACTGCTACGGCTCTCCCATAATTTATCCTCTACGAGGCGATCGTAATTTATTGCATTTGCTGCTAAGGATGAGTGCAATCCAGTATCCACATTCCTATCCTACCCCTCCCTGTAATCACCGATGTGATTTACGACATTCCGAGGTATAGCTTCTTAGCTGTGCTCTCTACAATGAGCACGGCAAATAATAATTATGGCTTAAATGGGTTCCCCTATTTTTACATCTGACTCAAATTTAAAAGGATTCCTGAAAGCGGATGCATGAACGGAGTTAAAATCACTCGCTAAAATAAAAATGGTGTGTGAAACTCGCGTGGCGCGTTCCCGCTATTTCGTGCTTGTGAATTTATTTATTGGTTAAATATACATTATAGCCTATTTTTCATAATGAGAAATTAAAATAATTAATCTATATGAACGAGTTTCGAGAATACGCTGCCGCTCGGGGCCGACACGAATAAAGGATATCAACCTTGGGGATGGGGGAATGCTTTTCCAAGCTGAATTGCTGATATTGCAATGTTATGTATTATTGTTCTACTTTAACCTACATATGAACGGCCCATAAACAACTATATGGAAATTATGAATGTGTGTAGCATTGGCTAAAATAGCGCGTTTGAAGGATGCTATCCCAGACATACTTAGTATTAATTTTAAAACTTGATCGTGAGAACTTCATAATTTTTAAAATCTCGATGTACGATAGTTTTTCGCTAGGAGAAATTTCAGATTTCCTTTTACAGATTATACCCTGTTTTAAATTATTAATCTCCCATCGACGATGTATAAAATAACGATGCATGGATTCCTAAAGTGTTTGCTTAGTTGTATTTTCAAAAATGCTAATTGTTAACAATTATTATAAATTCAAAGTTGAATCGGTACCATTTTCAACTAACCCGCGGGGCCAGGGATAGTTCACGGCCTTTTTCCCGTTGAGCGGAAAATTCGGGTATTGCAATAAAACGGCATGCTTCTAGCGATATAAAACAACATATTTTAAATTCAAAACATTGAAATATTAAAAAAAATAAAATTTCTTCAAAAGGATAAAGAATTTATTTGTTATGAAATAAACATATTGGGGAAATTTTAAAATAAGAGTTCATAACGTCCGTTAATATAACGGAAAAAAAGGCCAAAATATCGCGATCGCGATGATTGAAAAATTAGAGTAAATGATCAAAATATAAAACAAGAATATTAATTTATTAAAATTCGTTGAAAATCATTTGTAAAACCCTCGAAATTAAAGAAAAATTAGTGGACGGTCTTCTTAAAAATAAAAGAGGAATAAATAATAGTGAATGCTTCATAAGCTTGGAAAAGTAAAAAATAAAAAGATCAAGATGAGAAAACTTAAATGAATATAAAATTGCCTCAAAATGTATTTGAATGCTTCATGATAAATGAATTTTTTTTATGATGTATTGGAAAACAAATACAGTGACCGCCGCTTATAAGAAACACGTTCGTTTTGCTCGTTTTGTTTCTTATAAGCAGTTGTTTCTTAAATCCGGAAATTTTTTAAATATCGTTCTTCCATTGTAAATACTACTTATTGAACATAGTTTTACAGAATTTAAAAGATAAATGTATATAAGTTAAATATTAGTACGTTCATAATACATTTGTAAATTGAGTTTTGCATTTAAAAATATTTCTTATTTACAAATTAAGCCTTACAACTTAAAATATTATCTATATGCATATAGTATGTAGTTAAATAAGAATAAAAAGTAAAACTCATAGGTCTTTCATTTATGTATAAGAGCATAGTACATTTTCATACATACCGTAATCTATTACTGAGGAATCACCTTTTAAACTTTTTTCATCTTGTTTCCATCATTATCCCTCTTGCATTGTCTTGTTTTAGTCATACAACTTTTTAGATTATACACTTGTTTTTATTCTTTACCTTTATCTGTATTTTAGTATCATATGTCCGGCGCAGCATATCCTCTTTGGATCTTGTGCCAAAAATCCTAAATCAACCAACCAACCAACTATTACTGAGGAACAGCAAAAAACTTATCCAGTGTTGTTTGTGCTAACGAGTCTGTGATTAGTTTACGTACATCCATTTCTAATTCGTAATAGTCCATAAACATTTTCTGATGCCCCTCTGTGTTCAAGAGTTTTTCTAATTATAGTTGGGCTTCTCGCAACTGTTTTGCTGTAGAAATATTTTCTTCTTGTGGAACGTCGTCTTCATTTTCTTCTTCTTTGCAAACATTCTAAATTTCTGCCACTATGTCATCATCACTTTTTTCTTCAGATGTTTGTAAATTTTTGTCGATGTGAATCCATTCTTCGAAAGGTGCTTCTAATTCTTCTTCATCTTCTGCTAGTATGTCAACATTATTTTTCAAAAATTGTGCTTTACGGAAACAATTAAAAGTGCATATGTCGGAAGCATTTTTTCATTCGCCTGCGATCATATGGATAGCATCAAGCAAGGTTATTTTCTTGCTTATTTCGGAAGCCGATCCTTTCTCTTCATCAATTTCATCCACTATTTTCTGTCGCATATTTGACCGATACAGAGTTTTAAATGCTTTAATAATTCCTTGATCAAGAGGCTGTATGATGGAAGTTGTATTGGGTGGCAAAAAACAAAGTTCAATGTATGTCAGCTGTACTACAGGATGAGCCGAACAGTTGTCAAAGATTAAAAGATTTTTTTTCTTTTCCCATCAGTTCCCTTCCCTCAGGGGTTCACTTCTTTAGTGAATACGGGTGTTGCAATCCCGAGGTACCTTAGCAATCCTTTTTCTTTCCTTTTTTCTTTCTCTCTCTTTCTTTTTCCTACTCCTTTTTTTTTTGTCTATCCTCCTTTCCCCTTCTTTTTTGTTTTGTTCTCCTTTTGTGTTTTGTGTTTCTTGTCCTTCTCAGCTGCTGGTGTCATCAATGCCGAGCCCTTAGTAAACATCACATCTGCTCTATGGGCCCTAGTACCACTCTTCGGCCTCTGCCGTAAGGTACACCGTTTGGGCTCGGGAATGGGTTCATGTGGGTGTGATGCGAAAAGGGTAGAGCTGCGTGCACCAGTAGTTTTGCTTTTGAGAAACGTTTGCAGTAAACGGTTCCAGAGGTGAGTCCCTTGGTTGCGTTGGTTGGATGGTGGAGAGTGTTTCATATCGAGAAATCCCCCGTGGATCCTTGCTGGTCCATGGGTCCTGTGCACCAGGTGCACGTTATGGCCCGCTCTCCATCATCTGGCTTTGCGAATGACTCCGGCGGTTACACTTGGCACGTTAGAAAAGTGTGGGGAAACGGAGCCTGGCGGGGCCTCCGATTGAACTGGAAGGAATCCGTGGTTTTTCAATTAGTGGTTACAAGCATGGAGAATTCGAGAATGCTTTTGGCCTCGGATTCTTCATGCTTTTCAAGTGAAAATTCTAATGCTTCCTTGCCTTCCAAGGCAGGATCCCTTAATTGGGCGGATAGAGTGGATACCTCTAGCGTTTCCATATCCTTGGGACATAAAACTAATGATAGCAGTATGAACGTAAATACAGGTATTTTACAAAGAATTAATGAAATAGATAATCATAAAATGACTACAACTGAAGCAAAGTATTTCATTATGAAAAGAATAGATGGATCATTCAATAACGTTTCACCCTTTTTGATTCAAAAAGGAATACTCAGTACTGTTGGGGAAGTGGAAACTATAAAGAAGCTCAGATCTGGTGACTTGTTAGTTAAAGTTTTGTCTACCGCACAAGCTAAAAATATACTTTTAATGAAAACCCTCGCAAATATTCCCCTGTCCGTGACTGCCCATAGTACATTGAACTTCTCTCGTGGGGTTATTTTAGAACCAGACCTTACACATATACCTGAAACTGAAATCCTTGACAATCTAAAAGACCAAAAAGTTAGCTCTGTACGACGAATCTCTGTAAGACGAGATGGAACAATGTTTCCAACAAAACATCTTATACTGACTTTTGACACCCCAGTCTTACCTAAATATTTAAAAGTAGCCTACCGTAGATGCCAAGTACGGCCATATGTGCCAAACCCATTAAGATGCTTCCACTGTCAGAGATTTGGACATCCAAAAACTTCCTGTCGTGCTCCTAAATTGGTGTGTGCACGCTGTGCAGAACACGGATATGACAGTGAGGGATGTACATCTACCCCAAAATGTGTTAATTGCGAGGCTGAACATCCATCTTATCACGTAAACTGATTGAAGCAAGAACACCAAAAATAGGCATATCATACTCAACTGTTGTCAGAAACAGACAAACAAAATCTGCTGGCATACAAACTGAAGTTACATCAGTAGGCACACAAACCGAACCTGACTTAAACTTTATGCAATTAATCTCTAATCAACAAACTAACGAAACAAAACCTGTCCCTTCTGTAAACACTGCTGTTTCAAGTACTAAACAGAAGCAAAAAACTTCCATCCCATTAGCCACTTTCAGACCTGCTTTCATACAACAAAAAGCTGCAGTAGTAAGTACCAGTGGAAAAAAAGGAGTTAATATTTTAGAAGAGAAAACAAAAACAAACAAAAAACATAAATTAAAAAATACCAGAGACAGTCCTTTGGAGAAAAAATCCGTCAAAAAAACAAACATTCACGAAAATCATAGCCAAGATGATGACGAAGTACAACTGTGTGCTTCCGAGGATGAAGGGATGATAACAGATGTGTCATCCTCTTCCTCTTCGTCTACTCGGAAAAAAGAGACCACCTCCCATCGGCCCAAGAAAAAAACCTGAATATGGCTTTTTTGCTATCTTGGAATTGCCGTGGATTGCAGAACAAGTCGGTGGAGATCAAGAATTTTATTATACTTTCCAACCTATTTGTGTTTGTCTTCAAGAGACTATGCTAAAATCTAGCAGTAATTTTAATATTAAAAATTTTAATTGTATCCGTAAAGATTTTAATATGAACAGTAGAGTATCTGGGGGAGTTGCTTTGTTAGTCTCACAAGACTCCCCGTCTTCCGTATTACAACTCACCACAAATCTACAAAATGTTGCTGTTCGGATCCATGTAAATAGATTGATTACAGTATGCTGTATTTACTTACCACCAAATGATCACATAAATTCTAGAGAACTTGATAATTTGATTCGCCAACTTCCTGCACCATTTGTGATACTCGGTGACTTTAATGGCCGCAATCCCCTTTGGGGAAGTATAGACACAAATTGCAGAGGACAACAAATTGAGCAATGTGTCAGTGATCACAATTTATGCATTTTTAACAATAATGAATGCACCTATTTTCACCAACCTAGTAGGACTTTTCACAGTATTGACCTTGCCATCTGTTCACCCTCTCTCCTTCCTTACTGGAATTTTGCAGTTGATAAAGAACTTCACAATAGTGACCACTTCCCTATCATGCTCTCTAACAGTCAATTCAGATCGACTATAAAACCATCTCAGTACATATTTTCAAAAGCTGATTGGGCGAAGTTTACTTCCCTAGCTCTGATCACTGATGAAGCTATTCAAAGCATTGACATTGATACAGCTGTAGAAAATGTTACAGATATCCTTATAGAGGCTGCTGATGCTGCAATTCCAAAACGTGCAGGTAATATATCTAAGCATCGCTTCCCTTGGTGGAGTGACGAATGTCGTGAGGCTTATAAAAAGCAAAAGAAAGCTTGGTCAATTTTCAGGAGGTCTCCTACCACTGAAAACCTAACTGCATTTAAACATGCAAAAGCGTTTGCTCGCAGGATATGCAGAAGAAGGCAGAAAGAGTCATGGGAAAAATATGTTAGTGAAATAACATCTTCCACTTCTAGTAAAATTGTATGGGAGAAAGTCAAAAAGTGTACAGGGAATTATAGTGATCACTCCATAGCCATTCTAAATCATAATGGCACAACTATAAGTTCCCCATATGACATTGCAAATGAAATTGCTAAAGAATTTGCAAATATTTCAAATGCATCAAATTACTCTGAACCGTTTTTAAATCACAAACTTAAGTCTGAAAATAAACCTATTATTTTCCCTGAAGCTAGAAACCTACCTTATAATATGCACTTTACTATGTCAGAGTTCCCCTCAGGGGTTCACTTCTTTAGTGAATACGGGTGTTGCAATCCCGAGGCACCTTAGCAAGGCTTTTCTTTCCTTTTTTCTTACTCTCTCTTTCTTTTTCCTTCTTATTTTTTGTCTATCCTCCTTTCCCCTTCTTTTTGTTTTGTTCTCCTTTTGTGTTTTGTGTTTCTTGTCCCTCTCAGCTGCTGGTGTCATCAATGCCGAGCCCTTAGTAAACATCACATCTGCTCTATGGGCCCTAGTACCACTCTTCGGCCTCTGCCGTAAGGTACACCGTTTGGGCTCGGGAATGGGTTCATGTGGGTGTGATGCGAAAGGGGTAGAGCTGCGTGCATCAGTAGTTTTGCTTTTAAGAAACGTTTGCAGTAAACGGTTCCAGAGGTGAGTCCCTTGGTTGCGTTGGTTAGATGGTGGAGAGTGTTTCATATCGAGAAATCCCCCATGGATCTTTGTTGATCCTTGGGCCCTGTGCACCAGGTGCACGTTATGGCCCGCTCTCCATCATCTAGCTTTGCGAATGACTCCGGCGGTTACACTTGGCACGTTAGAAAAGTGTGGGGAGACGGAGCCTGGCGGGGGCTCCGATCGATCTGGAAGTAAACCGTGGTTTTTTTATAAGTGGTTACAAGCATGGAGAATTTGAGATTGCTTTCTGTCTCAGGTTCTTCATGCTCTTTTTCAGATGAGAACAATGCTGTTCTGCCTAATATATCACGCATGGATTGGGCTGAGAGGGTTGAGATTACTGAATCCTCAAAGCCAAAAGATGTGACTTCCAGAGGCATGGGACAAAGTTGTGTAACATCAGGTAATGCCTCAAAAGCTAGATATTTTATCATAAAGAAGTCTGAAGGAACTTTTGAAAATTGTTCACCTTTTTTGATTCAAAAAAGTATAGCTGCCTATGTAGGTGATGTAAAAAATGTTAAAAAACTAAGATCCGGTGACCTTTTGGTCCAAGTTACCACAAATGCTCAAGCAACAAACATAATGAAAATGACCCATATTGGAAGTTTCAAGATCACAGTAAACTTACATATGTCACCTAATTATTCTAGAGGTGTAATTTCCGAATCAGATCTAATTTATGACAGTGAGGAAGAAATTTTGAACAATTTATTTGACCAAAATGTGTGCGCTGTAAGACGTATCAACATTCGTAGAGAAGGGAAAGTCTTACCAACTAAACACCTCATACTTACCTTTAACTCGCCAGATTTACCAAAAACCATTAAAGCAGCCTATCTGATGTGCAAAGTCCGTCCTTTTGTTCCAAATCCATTAAGGTGCTTTAAGTGCCAAAGATTTGGACATTAAAAAAATTCATGCAAAGGGAAATATGAAACATGTGCCCGGTGTGCTGAGCCCGGACATGAATCTGAAAATTGTTCCAAAAAATTTCAGTGTGTTAATTGTAATGGTGAACACCCATCATATGCTCGATCATGCCCTAAATGGAAGATCGAAAAAGAAATACAAACTGTTAAAATCAATAATAATATTTCTTTCCCTGAAACGCGTAAAATAGTAACAGCATGTACACCTGAAGGTGTATCCTATGCCACAGTAGCCACTAAATCCTCAACTTCAGTTGCCACACAATGTGAGAAAAGATCTATTGCTACACAAACCGAACCTATCTCTGTGCTCGAAGACAGTCCAAATCCTACTAACCCATCAAGTACTCAACTTAAACCTAAATCTGCCATACCCTTAGCAACTTTTAGACCAGAGATTTCACAGCCAAATAAACCAAGTACCAGTCGGGAGACTGAAACATATACTACAATGAACAAAAAAAAGTCCAACCAAAAATCTAAATTAAAAAATGAAAAAGACGAACTTGCACCTAGAAAATCATTAAAAAGAGTAGATGCAAAAAATGATGCCAATATTGATGATGCAGTACAACTATGTGTTTCGGATGACGAAACAATGTTGACGGATGTGTTGCCACCTTCATCCAATAGGTCCAGGGTGAACAGTTCTCGTTCACCAAAAAAGAAAAAACCTACATAATGGGTTCTTTAGTTTTTTGGAACTGCCGTGGTTTGCAAACCAAGTTGTTTGAGGTTAAATCATTAATTAATACTTATCATCCAATTTGTGTCTGTCTTCAAGAACCCCTCAGGGGTTCACTTCTTTAGTGAATACGGGTGTTGCAATCCCGAGGCACCTTAGCAAGGCTTTTCTTTCATTTTTTCTTACTCTCTCTTTCTTTTTCCTTCTTATTTTTTGTCTATCCTCCTTTCCCCTTCTTTTTGTTTTGTTCTCCTTTTGTGTTTTGTGTTTCTTGTCCCTCTCAGCTGCTGGTGTCATCAATGCCGAGCCCTTAGTAAACATCACATCTGCTCTATGGGCCCTAGTACCACTCTTCGGCCTCTGCCGTAAGGTACACCGTTTGGGCTCGGGAATGGGTTCATGTGGGTGTGATGCGAAAGGGGTAGAGCTGCGTGCATCAGTAGTTTTGCTTTTAAGAAACGTTTGCAGTAAACGGTTCCAGAGGTGAGTACCTTGGTTGCGTTGGTTAGATGGTGGACAGTGTTTCATATCGAGAAATCCCCCATGGATCTTTGTTGGTCCTTGGGCCCTGTGCACCAGGTGCACGTTATGGCCCGCTCTCCATCATCTAGCTTTGCGAATGACTCCGGCGGTTACACTTGGCACGTTAGAAAAGTGTGGGGAGACGGAGCCTGGCGGGGCTCCGATCGATCTGGAAGTAAACCGTGGTTTTTTTATAAGTGGTTACAAGCATGGAGAATTTGAGATTGCTTTCTGTCTCAGGTTCTTCATGCTCTTTTTCAGATGAGAACAATGCTGTTCTGCCTAATATATCACGCATGGATTGGGCTGAGAGGGTTGAGATTACTGAATCCTCAAAGCCAAAAGATGTGACTCCCAGAGGCATGGGACAAAGTTGTGTAACATTAGGTAATGCCTCAAAAGCTAGATATTTTATCATAAAGAAGTCTGAAGGAACTTTTGAAAATTGTTCACCTTTTTTGATTCAAAAAAGTATAGCTGCCTATGTAGGTGATGTAAAAAATGTTAAAAAACTAAGATCCGGTGACCTTTTGGTCCAAGTTACCACAAATGCCCAAGCAACAAACATAATGAAAATGACCCATATTGGAAGTTTCAAGATCACAGTAAACTTACATATGTCACTTAATTATTCTAGAGGCGTAATTTCCGAATCAGATCTAATTTATGACAGTGAGGAAGAAATTTTGAACAATTTAATTGACCAAAATGTGTGCGCTGTAAGACGTATCAACATTCGTAGAGAAGGGAAAGTCTTACCAACTAAACACCTCATACTTACCTTTAACTCGCCAGATTTACCAAAAACCATTAAAGCAGCCTATCTGATGTGCAAAGTCCGTCCTTTTGTTCCAAATCCATTAAGGTGCTTTAAGTGCCAAAGATTTGGACATTCCAAAAATTCATGCAAGGGGAAATATGAAACATGTGCCCGGTGTGCTGAGCCCGGACATGAATCTGAAAATTGTTCCAAAAAATTTCAGTGTGTTAATTGTAATGGTGAACACCCATCATATGCTCGATCATGCCCTAAATGGAAGATCGAAAAAGAAATACAAACTGTTAAAATCAATAATAATATTTCTTTCCCTGAAGCACGTAAAATAGTAACAGCACGTACACCTGAAGGTGTATCCTATGCCACAGTAGCCACTAAATCCTCAACTTCAGTTGCCACGCAATGTGAGAAAAGATCTATTGCTACACAAACCGAACCTATCTCTGTGCCCGAAGACAGTCCAAATCCTACTAACCCATCAAGTACTCAACTTAAACCTAAATCTGCCATACCCTTAGCAACTTTTAGACCAGAGTTTTCACAGCCAAATAAACCAAGTACCAGTCGGGATACTGAAACATGTACTACAATGAACAAAAAAAAATCCAACCAAAAATCTAAATTAAAAAATGAAAAAGACGAACTTGCACCTAGAAAATCATTAAAAAGAGTAGATGCAAAAAATGATGCCAATATTGATGATGCAGTACAACTATGTGTTTCGGATGACGAAACAATGTTGACGGATGTGTTGCCACCTTCATCCAATAGGTCCAGGGTGACCAGTTCTCGTTCACCAAAAAAGAAAAAACCTACATAATGGGTTCTTTAGTTTCTTGAAACTGCCGTGGTTTGCAGACCAAGTTGTTTGAGGTTAAATCATTAATTAATACTTATCATCCCATTTGTGTCTGTCTTCAAGAAACATTTTTAAAAGTTAACAATAGTATAAATTTTAAACATTTTACTTGCATTCGCAAAGATTTTGATCAAAACAGTAGGGTTTCTGGGGGAGTAGCTTTGCTAATTTCCCATAACTATCCTACCTCCAATGTACAACTTACCACTAATTTACAAGCTGTTGCTGCTCGTATCCATATTAAGACATTGATTACAATATGCTGTATATATATTCCACCAAATGATAATATTGATCGCAAGGAACTTGATGATTTGATTGGTCAACTACCTCCGCCATTCGTAATATTGGGTGACTTTAATGGTCACAACCCTCTTTGGGGTAGTTGTGACATGAATCACAGAGGACAGCAAATTGAACAGTGTATTAGTGATCACAGCCTGTGCCTATTAAATAGCAATGAACATACCTACTTTCATCAACCAAGCAAGACATTCCACACTATCGATCTTGCTTTCTGTTCCCCGTCAGTCCTTCCATACTGGTCCTTTTTAGTCGACAAAGATCTACACAATAGCGACCATTTTCCCATTGTTCTCTTTAACAGTCAAATCAGATCACCTGTGAAACCATCGCGATATATCTTTTCGAAAGCTGATTGGTTAACATTTATTTCCCTAGCTGTGATAGCTGATGACGCAGTCCAGAGCTGTGACATTGATACAGCTGTAAACAATATTACAAATCTCTTGATTAAGGCTGCTGATAATACAATCCCTAAGAATTCTGGAAAAACATCTAAGTATCACTTTCCTTGGTGGAATGAAGAATGTCGCGAGGCATACAAAAAGCAAAAGAAAGCCTGGGCCAAATTTCGAAGGTATCCTACGACTGATAATCTTACTGCATTTAAATATACAAAAGCTGTTGCTCGTAGGATACGCAGACAAAGACAAAGAGAGTCATGGGAGGAGTATGTCAGTGGACTAAACTGTTCCATTTCCAGCAAGAAAGTATGGGAAAAGGTCAAAAAGTGTTCAGGTGTCTATAATGACCACCTTATATCTGTTATAAATAGTAATGGCTCAATTATTAGCTCTCCCGCAGAAATAGCAAATGAAATAGTCAAAGCCTTTGCAGATGTTTCAAACTCAGCAAGTTATTCAGAACCATTCCTGTCACATAAAATCAGATCAGAAAAGAAACCAATTGTCTTCTCACAAGCCAAACACTTGCCATACAATTCTCCGTTTACAAAGTTTGAACTTCTTACAGCATTGTCACAGACTCGGGGAACCAGCAGTGGGCCAGATGGTGTCCATTATACTATGCTGAAACACCTTTCTCACGAGTCTTTATTGAACCTTTTATACCTGTACAACAGGATTTATATGGAACATAAGTTTCCGACATCCTGGCAAAGAGCAATCACCATACCCATTTTAAAACCAGGAAAAGACCCCAAAAGTCCTTCAAGTTACCGACCCATTGCCTTGACAAGCTGTATTTGCAAAATTATGGAAAAAATGGTAAATGCCCGACTTGTTTATTTCCTTGAAACAAATAAACTTTTATCTCCACATCAAAGTGGTTTTAGACGAGGAAGATCTACCTCTGACAATATTATTGCTCTGGAATCTCAGATCAGGACTGCCTACCTTAGGCGAAATCATTTAGTGTCAATATTTTTTGATATTGACACTAAATGATTCAAAGTTCGTATTGGTACTGTTCTTTCAAATCCTCACGTACAAGAAGAGGGAGTGCCACAAGGAAGTGTATTGAGTGTGACTCTATTTTCCATAAAAATCAACAGTATTTTAAATCATCTACCACCATCAGTTCATAAAAGCCTATATGTGGATGATTTGCAAGTTTCATACCAAGCACATGATATGCGCACTGTTGAAAGACAGTGTCAAACTGCAGTAAATGGCATTCTGCAATGGGCTAATCTAAATGGATTCAGGTTTTCAATCCAAAAGACTTGTTGCGTTCACTTCACCAGAAAACGAGGTCTACACTTACCTCCAGAGATTTTCATGGAGAATGCTAAAATTGCTGTTGTGGATGAAGTGAAATTTCTTGGAGTCTGGTTCGATAGAAAACTCACCTTCCTACCCCATGTTCAGAAATTGAGAAAGAAATGTGAGAGAGCCATGAACATTTTAAAAGTTCTGTCAAATACGAAATGGGGTGCAGATACAACTTCAATGCTACGTATATATAGGGCCATTATTCGTTCCAAGATTGATTATGGATGCAATGTTTATGGGAGTGCACGAACATCTGTTCTTCAGAAACTGGACACAATACATAATAAGGCATTACGTATATGTTCAGGTGCCTTTAGAACATCTCCTGTTTAAAGCTTATATGTGTACTGCAATGAGCCACCTCTAGAATTCAGGCGTGAACAGTTGATGCTGAATTATTACTATCGGGTCATGTCCTTACAGAACCACCCTCTGCAACGACTAATACTAGATGAGCATTATGATCGAGTCTACGACCACAGACCCTCATGCATTCCTTCTTTTGGCAAGCGGATACGAAATATATTATCAATAACCCCACAAGTAGATGTAAATATAAGGAAAACAAAGTGTTTTGAAACACCTCCATGGCATGTTCCAGATTTTAAATATCTGAACCCATTTAGTAATTTTACTAAGGGAAACACAGTTCAGACTATTTATCTGCAACTGTTTGCTGAACATAGAAATATCTACAACGAGTTTACTCCTATTTTCACAGATGGTTCAAAAGCTGGCAATTACGTAGGGTTGGCTTATGTATCTAAAAATACTATAGAGTCTTTTAAACTGCATGCATCTTGCTCTATTTTTACTGCTGAGATTATGGCAATATACCAGAGTCTTATATTCATATCGCATCAAATTTCCAAAAAGCACATCATTTATACCGATTCATTGAGTTCGCTACAACTTTTATCATCTAGGACTGCTATGAATTACCCTATTGCCTCTGATATTCTCAAGTATGAACATCGTCTAAAGGTACAGGGATACCATACTGAATTTTGTTGGGTGCCTGGACATGTTGGTATCAGAGGAAATGAGTTGGCAGATATTGCTGCTAAATCAGCTACTCAAAATTTAAATCTGACAATCCCTTTAACTGACATCAAACCATTCATTTTGAAAAATATTTATGACAAATGGCAGTATTCCTGGAACCAGCAGTCTCGTAATAAGTTGTATGAAATAAAGCCCGTAATACAAAAGTGGACTAGTTTCCAATGTAGGAAACTTGAGGTACTTTTAACTCGTTTGCGAATTGGTCATACTCGTTTTACCCACAGACACTTACTTTTAGGAGAAGTTGAACCGTTTTGTAATAGTTGTCAGACCTCAGCAAGTATCAAACATATTTTAATTGAGTGTACTAAATATAAACAGTTTCGTTTCAAGCATTTTAAGACTTATACATTAAATTTGGCTGAATTGATTGGAGAAAATCCTCATTTGGAGCTTTTCCCATTCCTATTGGACATTGGTTTTTTCCATCATTTTTAACATCACCTTTTATAACTTTTTAGCCATTTTTCATATCATTTGCATTGTTGCACATGTTCCATAGTATTTTCACTCATTATCACTATTTTAAATTATACACGTGTTATCAATACTATTTTATGTATCTCGCTACCATATGTCTGGCGCAGCATATCCTCTTTGGATCTTGTGCCATTAAACCATAATCAACCTATGTCAGAGTTGGTGACTGTTTTGTCCCAAACACACAGAACTTGCAGTGGACCTGATAAAATTAACTATCTCATGCTTACACCTCTCCTATTACTCCTTATTGAACCTCTTATGCCTGTTTAACAGAATTTGGCATGAGCATAAATTCCCTAGGTCATGGCAAAGAGCCATCACAATTCCCATTTTAAAACCGGGTAAGGACCCTCAAAGCCCTTTAAGTTATCGGCCTATAGCTCTCACAAGCTGTGTATGTAAACTTCTAGAAAAAATGGTTAATGCCAGGCTTGTACACTTTTTAGAGAGTAACAAGTTATTCTCACCCCACCAAAGTGGCTTTCGTCGAGGTAGATCTACCATTGATAATCTTACCTCATTAGAATCACAAATTAGGACCGCCTTTCTTAGGAGAAATCATTTTGTCTCAATTTTTTTTGATATTGACAAAGCCTATGATCGAACATGGCGCTACGGTATTATTAAGGACATTTATGATTTTAATCTAAAAGGTAATCTTCCTATTTTTATTCAAAACTTTTTATCACACAGGACATTCCAAGTGCGCATTGGTTCAACACTCTCACGCACACACGTACAAGAGGAGGGTGTGCCACAAGGAAGTGTCTTGAGTGTGACACTCTTTAATATAAAAATAAATAGTCTTTTAAACAGTTTGCCAGTGTCTGTCCATAAAAGTCTGTATGTGGATGATCTGCAAGTTGCCTACCAAGCTCACGATATGCGTACTGTGGAAAGACAATGTCAAACCGCCGTAAATAACATCTTACGATGGGCAAATGTGAATGGGTACGGGTTTTCCACTCAAAAGACTTGTTGTGTTCATTTCACCAGAAAACGTGGTATCCACTCACCCCCAGAAATCTTTATGGGAGATGTAAAGATTGCTGTAGTAGAGGAAATAAAATTTCTAGGGGTTTGGTTCGATAAAAAGCTTACTTTCTTGCCCCACATCCAGAAACTGCGAAATAAATGTGAGAAAGCTCTTAACATCTTAAAAGTCCTCTCAAATACTAAATGGGGTGCAGATCTTACTTCCATGCTTCGCATCTACAGAGCTGTTATTCGGTCAAAACTAGATTATGGTTGTTCTGTGTATGGATCAGCACGAACATCAGTGCTAAAAAAGGTTGATCCAATTCACCATAAGGCATTACGTATATGCTCAGGAGCCTTTAGGACATCTCCAGTTCAAAGCATATATGCTGTCTCTAATGAGCCATGTTTACAATTAAGGCGTGAACAGCTGGCACTGAATTATTATTTTCGTATCATGTCCGTACATAACCATCCGTTACAACGTGCATTCCTTGATGATCATTATGATCGACTGTATGACCACAGACCTTCATGCATTCCTATTTTTGGCAAGCGGATACGCAATATAGTAGAAACTACCCCTTTAGTAGAGCTTTATGTTCGAAAAACAAAGTTTTTTGAAACACCTCCATGGTATGTTAACAATTTCACCTTTCTCAACCCTTTTTGTAATTTTACGAAGACTAACATCATTCCGTCTATTTATGTGCAATTGTTTGCTGAACATAGGAATCTGTATAAGGAGTTTACTCCTGTTTTTACAGATGGTTCCAAAGCCGGAGATTACGTTGGTCTAGCTTATGTTTGCAACAATACTATAAAGTCTTATAAATTACATGCATCTTGCTCTATTTTTACAGCTGAGATTATGGCTATTTACCAGTCCCTAATCATCATCTCTTATCAAAAGTCCAAAAAGCACATTATATATTCTGACTCATTGAGTTCATTACAGCTTTTATCATCGAAGAGAGCTATGAATTACCACATTGCCTCTGATATCCTTAAGTATGAGCATCGTCTGAAGGAGCAAGGATACCATACTAAATTCTGTTGGGTCCCAGGACATGTTGGCATCAAAGGAAATGATTTAGCAGACATTGCTGCTAAACCAGCTACTCAAACTTTGAATCTGACTATCCCTTTGACTGACATCAAACAATTTGTTCTAAAAAATATTCATGACAAATGGCAGTATTCCTGGAATCAGCAAGCTGATAATAAGTTGCTCGAGATAAAGCCCTTAGTACAAAAATGGACTAGTTTCCAATGTAGGAAACTGGATGTAATTTTAACTCGTTTGCGCATTGGTCACACTCGTTTTTCTCACAGACATTTACTTTTAGGAGAAATTGAACACTTTGTAATGTTTGTCAAACCGCAGCGAGTGTAAAACATATTCTAATTACTTGTCCTAAATATAAACAGTTTCATTTTAAACATTTTAAAACGTATACTATAACTTTGACGGAATTGATTGGAGAAAACCCTCATTCAGGGATTTTTCCATTCTTATTAGACATTGGTTTTTACCATTATATTTAAATTCACTTCCTATTACCTTTAAAATTTTTTCATCTTGTTTCCATCATTATCCCTCTTGCATTGTCTTGTTTTAGTCATACAACTTTTTAGATTATACACTTGTTTTTATTCTTTACCTTTATCTGTATTTTAGTACCATATGTCCGGCGCAGCATATCCTCTTTGGATCTTGTGCCAAAAATCCTAATCCCCTCAGGGGTTCACTTCTTTAGTGAATACGGGTGTTGCAATCCCGAGGTACCTTAGCAATCCTTTTTCTTTCTCTCTCTTTCTTTTCCTACTCCTTTTTTTTTTGTCTATCCTCCTTTCCCCTTCTTTTTTGGTTTTTTCTCCTTTTGTGTTTTGTGTTTCTTGTCCCTCTCAGCTGCTGGTGTCATCAATGCCGAGCCCTTAGTAAACATCACATCTGCTCTATGGGCCCTAGTACCACTCTTCGGCCTCTGCCGTAAGGTACACCGTTTGGGCTCGGGAATGGGTTCATGTGAGTGTGATGCGAAAGGGGTAGAGCTGCGTGCATCAGTAGTTTTGCTTTCGAGAAACGTTTGCAGTAAACGGTTCCAGAGGTGAGTCCCTTGGTTGCGTTGGTTGGATGGTGGAGAGTGTTTCATATCGAGAAATCCCCCATGGATCCTTGCTGGTCCATGGGCCCTGTGCACCAGGTGCACGTTATGGCCCGCTCTCCATCATCTGGCTTTGCGAATGACTCCGGCGGTTACACTTGGCACGTTAGAAAAGTGTGGGGAGACGGAGCCTGGAGGGGGCTCCAATCGATCTGGAAGTAAACCGTGGTTCTTTATTAGTGGTTACAAGCATGGAGAATTCGAGAATGCCTTTTGTCTCGGGTTCTTCATGCCTTTCAAGTTCGACTCCAGACCAGGTAGAGAAGGAGGAAGCTTCAAGATCTATGAGGAAGCTTCAAGATCATCATTCCTATAAAAATCACACATATTTACCATCAGAGGCAAGATATTTCATCTTGGAAAAAGTAGATGGTTCTTTCAGTAATGTTTCACCATTTTTGATTCAAAAAAGCATACAAGGAATTGTTGGTGATGTCATTTCAATAAAAAAACTAAGATCAGGTGATTTAATGGTACAGGTGTCATCCAGTGCACAAGCAAAAAACATCTTGAGTATGAAAACAATGGGAAACTTCGAAATAAATGCTACCATCCACAGATCTTTAAATTTCTCTCGGGGAGTAATCTCAGAACCAGACCTCATTTTTGACTCCGAAGAAGAAATTTTAACAAACCTAAGACAACAAAAAGTTTGTGGCATCCGCCGCATAAATATACGAAAGGAGGGAAAACTTATACCAACCAAACATCTCATATTAACTTTCGAGACACCAATTCTGCCCCAAACATTAAAAGTAGCATATCTAAAATGTTCAGTTAGACCATACATTCCAAACCCCCTAAGATGTTTCACTTGTCAAAGATTTGGACACTCAAAGTTGGCATGTCAAGGAAAAGTGACTTGTGCTAATTGTGCAGTGGTTGGACATGATAGTAGCTCTTGTTCTGGGACAGCAAAATGCAAAAATTGTGAGGGTGAACACCCATCTTATTCACGATCATGTCCTACGTTTAAGCTTGAAACGGAAATATTGACCCTTAAAGTAAACAGTAATTCCTCATATCCAGAAGCAAGGAAAATAGTATGTTCCCGTACACCTAAAGCCGGTATCTCATATGCTGCTTCCATGAGAAATAGTAAGCAAATGATTTCCATTGGCATTCAAACAGAATCAGAAGATCAACCATTAACAGTTCCTGTAACAGAAACATCGATCGCACTTAAAAAATCAGCACAGTCTAACACAAATATAAAACCTGCAAAACCTTTAACTAATAATAAACCTAACTTCCATGGAACTACTGAAAACAAAACAATACATGACAAGACAAGCAAAATTAAAGACACTAATTCTAAAAATGTAAAAGCAAAGCATAAATCTTTAAAGTTGAAAATATCAAAAGAGGATCTTACCACCAAAAGACCCCCTGACAGAACAGACTTTCTAAAGAAAAAATCTAAAAATCAGGTATCTGATGATGAGGATGATGCTGTACATGGATATGTTTCTGAAGATGAAGACATGGCGACAGATGAGGCCTTCCAAGAGCAGCTTGCTTCTGTGCCATCGGATTAAATTTTTTTTATGGCTACTATTCTTTCTTGGAATTGTCGAGGTCTTCGCAATAAACTGTATGACATTAAAGCCCTTTTGAATACATACAATCCTGCTTGTATAGCTCTCCAAGAAACATTCTTAAAATCTGCCGACACAGTTAAAATTCGCCGTTTTAGCACAATTAGGAAAGACTGTGATCATGGAGGAGACAAGGTTTCTGGTGGTGTTGTCTTGCTTGTATCTCATAACTACCCATCTACCATTCTTCGCTTAAATACTCAGCTACAAGCTGTGGCTGTCCGAATTCATCTTACCATATTGATTACAGTTTGCAGTATATACCTTCCACCTAATATCCATATTAATCAAAATGAACTCAATAGCTTGATTAACCAACTTCCTACTCCATATCTGATCTTGGGTGACTTCAATGGTCATAATCCTCTGTGGGGAAGCAAAGACATAAATAGCAGAGGACAGCAAATTGAGCAGTGTCTTAGTGCTTACAGTCTGTGCCTTTTTAATAATAAGGAATACACTTACTTTCATGAACCTAGTAGAACCTATCACAGTATCGACCTTGCTATATGTACACCAGCCATATTTCCATTCTGGAACTTAACAGTTGATAATGATCTCCATAATAGTGATGAACCTGAACCATTTCTAACTCATAAACTCAGGTCGGAAAGTAAACCTATTGTTTTCCTAGAAGCAAATAATCAACAGTACAATTCAGAGTTTACCAATGACAGAGTTAATGACAGCTTTATCAAAAACACACAAAACTTGTAGTGGACCAGACGAAATTAATTATCTCATGCTAAAACACCTTTGTCATGGCTCCTTGTTGAACCTCCTGCAGCTGTTCAACAGAATCTGGTTCGAACATAAATTTCCTAAATCATGGCAAAGAGCTATCACCATTCCCATCATGAAACCAGGTAAGGACCCAATAAGTCCTTTAAGTTATCGACCTATAGCACTTACAAGCTGTGTATGTAAACTGCTTGAAAAAATGGTAAACGCTAGGCTTGTATATTTTTTAGAAGACAATAAAAAATTATCGCCACATCAAAGTGGCTTTCGACAGGGTAGATCTACCACCGACAATCTAATTTCCTTAGAATCACAAATTAGGACTGCCTTTCTTAGGCGAAACCATTTAGTTTCCATATTTTTTGATATAGACAAAGCCTATGAACGAACATGGCGCTATGGTATTATTAAGGACCTCTTTGATTTTAATTTAAAGGGTAATCTTCCCATTTTTATCCAAAATTGCCTGAAAATAAACCCATTGTTTTCCCAGAAGCTAGAAACGTACCATATAACATGCATCATACTATGCCAGAGTTGGTGACTGTGTTGTCCCAAACATATAGAACTTGCACTGGACCAGATAAAATTAACTATCTCATGCTTAAGCACCTTTCTATGTCTGGCGCAGCATATCCTCTTTGGATCTTTTGCCATTAAACCATAATCAACCAACCAACCAACTTAAACACCTTTCCCATTACTCGTTGTTGAACCTCTTATACCTGTTTAACAGAATTTGGCTTGAACATAAATTTCCTAGGTCATGGCAAAGAGCCATCACAATTCCCATTTTAAAACCAGGTAAGGACCCTCAAAGCCCTAGTTATCGGCCTATAGCACTCACAAGTTGTGTTTGTAAACTGCTTGGAAAAATGGTTAGGTCCAGGTTTGTGCACTTTTTAGAGAGTAACAAGTTATTCTCACCTCACCAAAAAGTGGCTTTTGTCGAGGTAGATCTACTATGGATAATATTATCTAATTGAATCACAAATTAGGACTGCCTTTCTTAGGAGAAATCATTTAGTCTCAATTTTTTTTATATTGAAAAATGCCTATGATCGAACATGGCGCTATGGTATTATAAAAGACATTTATTACTTACTAGCCGCCTTTGGCGACCAGCCTGTTCGCTACCCTTGAAAATTCTGACCGTGGCAAATTCTAACCGTGGCACACTCGCTGGCGCGACCTACCAGTAATGTGTAAGGTAACTGTTTGGACGGCCAGGAAGTGCCACCCAATTTAGACCGGAACTCAGTGGGGGAGGCATCCACAGAGACCGTACCCTCCTTCCCTTACCACCAACCTTTCGGAAGGACTTATGGTCCCACATGTTTAACGTGATCGTACTCTGTCTGAACACAGCGGCAGTTTTGGCAGTGGCGGGAATCGAACCCTGACCTACCGAGTGCAATTCCCACGCGCTAACCACTGGGCTACCGCGCCCTCCGCGACACTCTCCATAACCTTCTTTTTATTCACCCAATTTAGACCGGAACCCAGTGGGAGAGTCATCTACAGGGACTGTACCCTCCTTCCTCTACCACCAACCTCCCGGAAGGACTTATGTACCCACATGTTTAACGTGATCGTACTCCGAGTGAACACGTCAGCAGTTTTGGCAGTGGCGGTAATTGAACCTGAGCCTACCGAGTGCAATTCCCGCACGCTAACCTCTGGGCTACCGTGCCCTCCTCGACAATCTTCATAACTTTCTTTTATTTACCCAATTTAGACCGGAACCAACAACCTCTCGGAAGGACTTACGGACCCACATGTTCAACGTGATCGTACTCCGCGTGAAAATGGCAGCAGTTTTGGCAGTGGCGGTAATCGAATCCGAGCCTACCGAGTGCAATTCCCGCGCGCTAACCACTGGGCTACCGCGCCCTCAGCGACAATCTCCATAACTTTCTTTTTATTCACCCAATTTAGACCGGAACCCAGTGGGAAAGTCATCCACAGGGTCCGTACCCTCCTTCCTCTACCACCAACCTCTCGGAAGGACTTACGGACCCACATGTTTAACGTGATCGTTCTCCGCGTGAACACTGCAGCAGTTTTGGCAGTGGAGGGAATCTAACCTGGGCCTACCGAGTGAATGCCGGTAAAGAACTGAGCTGATGCCGAGAAATTTAAAATCATGATGTCTTTAAAATTGCGATTCTGAAGGCAATTTTTATTATTTCTGGACCAGATTAGACTTGTAAGAATGCCAGATATTTCAGCTTTCTAAAAATGTAAATTATTAGTCGAAATTATGAGTACTTTTTACTATACGAGAATTTAAAAACCAAAAATCGTTTTTTTGAGCCAAAAGTGACTTTTGTTTTAAAATCTTTAAAAAATATTAGAAATCGAAATTCAGATTTGAAATTGATATATTTTTACTCGCAATTGTCTGATCTTTCCGATGGTGTGATTTGTTTTTTTCTACGACGTCTGGATCGTGGAGAAAAAAGGGCAAAAAACGGTCGAAATCGGCATAAAACATTAAATAAATAAAAAAAAAATTAAAATCGGTTTTCACGTGTCCCCTTCCCTCCCCCCCAGGTCTCCGATTGCCAAATTTCGTAGCTCTCCGACGCGCGGTCGCGAAACGTATAGTGTATAAGACAGACGCACAGATACACAGACATTGCCTTTTATTATTTAAGATTTACATACACAAATTATCATCTTTATCAATTTTGTAACATTTTACTTTTTCATTCTTTCTATTTTCTTTTATCCGGTTTCTAATTTTCATTAATTTTTCATCAGCTAATTGTTCTCTTAGAATATTCTCATTACTTAATCTAGTTTCTGTTTCAAATAAATTATTCACCAGTTCTTTTATTTTGTTGTTAGGAAAAATTTCTCTACTCATGTAATCACTTGGATACTGTTGTCCTTCAATATATGTAATTTTAAATTTAAATGACTGTAAAAACAATAGCCATCTGCTCTCAATATCACTCGCCTTTTCTAAAGATAGATGGTAGGACAGTGCTTTTGCATCACTTTTAATTTCAAATTCAGCACCTATTAGATAATCTTGAAAATGCTTCCCACCTTCGTAAATTGCCAAAAGTTCCCTCTTAATACTGGGGTAGCGTGATTCGGATTCTTAAGTTTTCTTGAATAAATTTTTACCGGATGCATGTTGCCATTGTATTGTTGAAAAAAAATCCCCGAAATAGCTATATTTGAAGCATCACATATAAGGCAAAATGGTTTGCTGAAATCAGCATTTTTAACAATTTGTTCATTCAGTATAATACTTTGCAGTTTTTCCAGTGCTTGTTTACATTCATTATTCCAGTTAAATTTGTTCGACTTCTTGGTTAATGTAATTAATGGTTGTACAATGCTAGCATAATCTTGTATTAATGTCCTAAAATAGTTGGTCATACCAAGTAAAGTTTTGACTTGTTTAGCATTTCTTGGTACAGGAAATTCTTTAATTTTTTGTATGTTCTTATCTGATGGAGAATATCCATTTTCATTAATTTTAAAGCCTAAATATTCTATTTCTTTCTTAAATAGTTGAACCTTTTCAGCATCTAGAGTTAAATTAAAATTTCTTATTCTATCGAATGCTAGTTGTAATGTGCTTAGAACTTCACTGAAAGAGTCGCCTGCTATGATGATATCATCTGAAAAGTATCTGACTCTTTTTTCTCTTATGCCTCCAAGACATTTATCAATTAATTTTGCAAAGTAGCTGCCACTGTTTGGTGTACCAAAAGGTAATCTAGTAGTTTGGACTTACTGTCCCAAAAGCATTTGATATGTCCAGTGATGCTAGACAGGTGTCGCTCCAAGTTCCCCGGGCACGTGCCAGCCTTTGCTCCACTACAAAGTTATTCTCGAAGCATCCATTGAAGGGGAGGAACCCCTTCTGGCACTTCGAGAAGGCCGCCGAGGAATCTGCCTAATCAATGAACCGCCTCGCGAGGCACCCTGCATAGAGTTTGGCTAGCGTACACCCGAGGGCGATGGGACGCCAGTTAGAGATGGTCTCCTTGTCCCACCCTTGCGTAGGAGGATGGTGCGGGACGTCTTCCAATTCTTTGGTATCTTCCTGTGTACCATGCACGCATTGAATATCTGCACAAGGAGTTCTGCGTCCGGGTCCGCAGCCTTCCAATGGTTATACGTTATCCTGTCTGGGCCCGGAGCAGAGTTCTCACACTTTTTTAGTTTCACTGCTACCTCCTCAGCAGTGAATGGGTCCATGTTAATTCCATTATTTTCATTCCCAGGGCCACTGTGTATCTGGTATATTTCCAGGTTTGGCACATGCGCCTGGTCTTGAATCTTATGCATGACCGATTGTAATTCGTGCGGTTCCCATCCACAAAAAGCAGCGTCCTCGTCCATGATCGCTCTCACAGCTCTCCTCCTATTCCTCGTATAGAGGGCTTGCAGTGTTTTGTGGTTCATATTTCTGCTTCTCGGTTTACTGCTGTATTCTTTTGGCTCAGGTAGCCTTACATACGTGGCTGTCGTCTCAATCACTTCATTTACTATTTCTTCAAATTCGCTCCATACAGTTACTTGATCATCTTTGATGAAGGGCTCAACTTTTTCCAGAAAATGATGAAGCGAGCCAGGTTCATCCAGGAAACGGATGTGGCTACTGTCAGTTAATTCCCCTACAAACCAATCCGTGTCCTCGTTGTGGTTAATGGGAAGTTGCAGAACCTCATTCAGCGATACTTGTGAGTCGCTTTGACTTCTAGATGATTGAGGCTCCACATCCAATTCCTCTCTGGTTCTGCTTGGACTCGCTCTTCCAGCGTATGTGTACCCTTCCATATTGCGACGGCCAGCATTTCGTGCACTAACTGGTGGTTGTGAATTCCTGCATTTGGCATCATGTTTTCCCATATTAGGAGCTTGCACATAATGGGTTTCATCATCACCAAGTTCTTCTAAGACTTTGAACTTGTTCGTTAAAGCGCTCGTGGTTTTGATGGTCTCCACATGTCTATCAGGTATACGTTCTTAAGGGAGCTTCTATTGAAGGAAGGAGCTATTGAATTCTTGATTGTTTCTCAGGATTTTAGACAGACTTTCTCTTTTATCGTTTATTCTCATTCTTTTGTCAAGGGAATTTTCCCAGTTCTTAATTCTCATTCATGTCTAATGGAATGGTGTGCTTCTTGAAGTTTTTATTTACAAATACCCTTCCTTTGTTTGTGGCTATTATTGTTCTTGTTTTAGCAGCAGATGAGTCCCCGAGGCCATGTATGGTCTGGGGCGCATTCCCTTTCGTTACCGCATGTGGCACATAGTACATGTCATTTATTCTTCTCGCCATTCTGGCATCAGTGGTTTGATTTCTGCTAAGAGGGGGTGGCCTGCAAGAGGTCGCCACAGGTCCTTCACCCTTAGGGTTGTACTTCTCTTTGAGGCTCATCCTTTTGTGATTGCTCTGATGACGACTTAATGCTCTCTGACTCGAAAGTGAGCGGCTGCATAAGTCACAGTTATATCCAAGGTCCTCATTGCATGGGAAAGTAGCTGGTGTGTTCTTAAAGCATCCATGAGTTCTGATGCGTGGGCCAATGGTGAGCTCACAAAACGAGCACCATATGATCACCCTCTCACTATCCATTGGGATTCTGTGGTCTAGCTTCAAGTGGCGCATGAGTACTTTTTTGCTAGAGTGCCAGCTAAAGTGCTTAAATCTCTTGTCGCATCTTGCTTGAGGACAGTGGAGTAGCTCAGACATAGGATATACTAGGTGTAGCCGATCGTTTATGACTCTGTTCATGTCAGGGCATCTCAATCCCGGGACTCGTACACGGATCTCCTTTTGTGCTTCAGACTTCTTAACTCCATTGGTGTCTTTCACAGGCCTTTTTACAATCGAGGCATACTTGTTACCCTTGTTCATCTTGTTTGACAATGCTCTGCCGTTAAGAGGTTTATTGCTTCCATCAGAGTCCGGAATCGGGCTTATCAACTGGCATAATTCAATACGTGAGGGCAATGCAGGGAACTCGACAGTAAAGCTTGCTTCACTGCTAGGCTCTTCTCTGGCGCTATGAACAGTGGGTACCTGTTTACTAGTGCTACTCATTTTGTGCATCGAGGGGTCACTGTGCTTCTTCCAGTTTAAGCTTCTCTAGGTTTGCTTCCCTCTTTTAGGTCTAGGGTCCTCTTTTGTAGAAGGTCCAGGTACACAGGTAACGGTTGAATCATGTTTCACATCAGTGGCCAGTTCGTTTCTAGTTCAGTCGCTATATTTCCTTCCACTTGGGATCACCTTCTCTACCTCATTCGGATTCTCGGGTGTTAGTTGAGTTGGGAGATCAATCACCTTGACCTCCACCTCAATCGCATAGGGCCATTTCCTTCTATCCAAGACAATCTGGGGATCTATTTGTACTTCAGTTGTGTCCTGACTTGGGCGTAGTGCATGTTCAGGTACAGACAGAGACACACCACCGGCAATGCCACTTTTACTAATCTCATTGCCACCGGTTGGCCGTGGTCTGCCATTTGATGGGCATCTCCTCAGGCTAACCTTCTTCCTCCATGCCCATTTCCTGGATGCGGAAGGCCAGAAAGTATACTAAGCCAGAAAGCCTTCTTTCAAATCAGATGCCAAACTTCGTTTTATCACCAGCGTGATAGGCGAAGGAGCGCTCTCTCTCAAGGTTACTATAGCAGCCACATCAAGAGAAAGGGGTCTCACAATTTGGTTTATCTCTTTATAGGATATATAACTTACAATTTAGCAATAGACACATTTTAAATGGATTGTCTCTTAGATTGGAATTAAATTAATTCAATATTGATTAGATTAAAGAAGCTGATATATAACTTACAATTAAGCAATATGGGCTTATCGCCGATATATAACTTACAATTAAGCAATATAGACACTTTTTAAATGCATTATCTCTTAGATTAGAATTAAATTAATTCAGTATTGACTCAATTAAAGAATCATTTTATTATTTTCTAATGCTATTGTATACAGGAAGTTCACTGATAATCACGACATTTAGACGAAAAAATACACTTAAAGACACCATGAACACATTTCGAACATTTTAGGAAATATTTCCATCAGTGTGTGTGTGTGTGTGTATCTGTGGGGTGCGAATGCATGTATCACTATGACAATTTATATGTAGATGCATTCTGTAGAAAATTAGAAACAGGTGGAATATTTTGTAATAAATGGGATTAAAACATTATTCGAAATTAGAGAGAGTACGTACAGTCACCAAATTCTATATGTAGCTACATTCTGAAAAAATTAGAATTAGGTAGATCATCATGTAATTAACGTGATTAAAATACAGGTGAAAAGGAGGGAGGGAGACACAGAGAGCGAGAGAGAAAGAGTGTGGTTGTGTGTGTTGATGTTGATGACCCAGACCGTCCGACCTACCAGAAAGGTGTAAGGTAACTAACTGTATGGACGGCCGGGAAGTGCCACCCAATTTAGACCGGAACCCAGTGGGGGAGGCATCCACAGGGACCGTACCCTCCTTCCCCTACCACCAACCTCTCGGAAGGACTTACGGACCCACATGTTTAAGGTGCCCCTCAGGGGTTCACTTCTTTAGTGAATACGGGTGTTGCAATCCCGAGGTACCTTAGCATTCCTTTTTCTTTCCTTTTTCTTTCTCTCTCTTTCTTTTCCTACTCCTTTTTTTTTGTCTATCCTCCTTTCCCCTTCTTTTTTGTTTTTTTCTCCTTTTGTGTTTTGTGTTTCTTGTCCCTCTCAGCTGCTGGTGTCATCAATGCCGAGCCCTTAGTAAACATCACATTTGCTCTATGGGCCCTAGTACCACTCTTCGGCCTCTGCCGTAAGGTACACCGTTTGGGCTCGGGAATGGGTTCATGTGGGTGTGATGCGAAAGGGGTAGAGCTGCGTGCATCAGTAGTTTTGCTTTCGAGAAACGTTTGCAGTAAACGGTTCCAGAGGTGAGTCCCTTGGTTGCGTTGGTTGGATGGTGGAGAGTGTTTCATATCGAGAAATCCCCCATGGATCCTTGCTGGTCCATGGGCCCTGTGCACCAGGTGCACGTTATGGCCCGCTCTCCATCATCTGGCTTTGCGAATGACTCCGGCGGTTACACGTGGCACGTTAGAAAAGTGTGGGGAGACGGAGCCTGGCGGGGGATCCGATCAATCTGGAAGTAAACCGTGGTTCTTTATTAGTGGTTACAAGCATGGAGAATTCGAGAATGCCTTTTGTCTCGGGTTCTTCATGCCTTTCAAGTTCGACTCCAACTATCCCCTTACCCTCCAAGGTGGGGCGTTCCAATTGGGCAGACCAGGTAGAGAAGGAGGAAGCTTCAAGATCATCATTCCTATAAAAATCACACATATTTACCATCAGAGGCAAGATATTTCATCTTGGAAAAAGTAGATGGTTCTTTCAGTAATGTTTCACCATTTTTGATTCAAAAAAGCATACAAGGAATTGTTGGTGATGTCATTTCAATAAAAAAACTAAGATCAGGTGATTTAATGGTGCAGGTGTCATCCAGTGCACAAGCAAAAAACATCTTGAGTATGAAAACAATGGGAAACTTCGAAGTAAATGCTACCATCCACAGATCTTTAAATTTCTCTCGGGGAGTAATCTCAGAACCAGACCTCATTTTTGACTCCGAAAAAGAAATTTTAACAAACCTAAGACAACAGAAAGTTTGTGGCGTCCGCCGCATAAATATACGAAAGGAGGGAAAACTTATACCAACCAAACATCTCATATTAACTTTCGAGACACCAATTCTGCCCCAAACATTAAAAGTAGCATATCTAAAATGTTCAGTTAGACCATACATTCCAAACCCCCTAAGATGTTTCACTTGTCAAAGATTTGGACACTCAAAGTTGGCATGTCGAGGAAAAGTGACTTGTGCTAATTGTGCAGTGGTTGGACATGATAGTAGCTCTTGTTCTGGGACAGCAAAATGCAAAAATTGTGAGGGTGAACACCCATCTTACTCACGATCATGTCCTACGTTTAAGCTTGAAAAGGAAATATTGACCCTTAAAGTAAACAGTAATTCCTCATATCCAGAAGCAAGGAAAATAGTATGTTCCCGTACACCTAAAGCCGGTATCTCATATGCTGCTTCCATGAGAAATAGCCCCTCAGGGGTTCACGTCTTTAGTGAATACGGGTGTTGCAATCCCGAGGCACCTTAGCAAGGCTTTTCTTTCTTTTTTTCTTACTCTCTCTTTCTTTTTCCTTCTTATTTTTTGTCTATCCTCCTTTCCCCTTCTTTTTGTTTTGTTCTCCTTTTGTGTTTTGTGTTTCTTGTCCCTCTCAGCTGCTGGTGTCATCAATGCCGAGCCCTTAGTAAACATCACATCTGCTCTATGGGCCCTAGTACCAGTCTTCGGCCTCTGCCGTAAGGTACACCGTTTGGGCTCGGGAATGGGTTCATGTGGGTGTGATGCGAAAGGGGTAGAGCTGCGTGCATCAGTAGTTTTGCTTTTAAGAAACGTTTGCAGTAAACGGTTCGAGAGGTGAGTCCTTTGGTTGCGTTGGTTAGATGGTGGAGAGTGTTTCATATCGAGAAATCCCCCATGGATCTTTGTTGGTCCTTGGGCCCTGTGCACCAGGTGCACGTTATGGCCCGCTCTCCATCATCTAGCATTGCGAATGACTCCGGCGGTTACACTTGGCACGTTAGAAAAGTGTGGGGAGACGGAGCCTGGCGGGGGCTCCGATCGATCTGGAAGTAAACCGTGGTTTTTTTATAAGTGGTTACAAGCATGGAGAATTTGAGATTGCTTTCTGTCTCAGGTTCTTCATGCTCTTTTTCAGATGAGAACAATGCTGTTCAGCCTAATATATCACGCATGGATTGGGCTGAGAGGGTTGAGATTACTGAATCCTCAAAGCCAAAAGATGTGACTCCCAGAGGCATGGGACAAAGTTGTGTAACATCAGGTAATGCCTCAAAAGCTAGATATTTTATCATAAAGAAGTCTGAAGGAACTTTTGAAAATTGTTCACCTTTTTTGATTCAAAAAAGTATAGCTGCCTATGTAGGTGATGTAAAAAATGTTAAAAAACTAAGATCCGGTGACCTTTTGGTCCAAGTTACCACAAATGCTCAAGCAACAAACATAATGAAAATGACCCATATTGGAAGTTTCAAGATCACAGTAAACTTACATATGTCACTTAATTATTCTAGAGGCGTAATTTCCGAATCAGATCTAATTTATGACAGTGAGGAAGAAATTTTGAACAATTTAATTGACCAAAATGTGTGCGCTGTAAGACGTATCAACATTCGTAGAGAAGGGAAAGTCTTACCGACTAAACACCTCATACTTACCTTTAACTCGCCAGATTTACCAAAAACCATTAAAGCAGCCTATCTGATGTGCAAAGTCCGTCCTTTTGTTCCAAATCCATTAAGGTGCTTTAAGTGCCAAAGATTTGGACATTCCAAAAATTCATGCAAAGGGAAATATGAAACATGTGCCCGGTGTGCTGAGCCCGGACATGAATCTGAAAATTGTTCTAAAAAATTTCAGTGTGTTAATTGTAATGGTGAACACCCATCATATGCTCGATCATGCCCTAAATGGAAGATCGAAAAAGAAATACAAACTGTTAAAATCAATAATAATATTTCTTTCCCTGAAGCACGTAAAATAGTAACAGCACGTACACCTGAAGGTATATCCTATGCCACAGTAGCCACTAAATCCTCAACTTCAGTTGCCACGCAATGTGAGAAAAGATCTATTGCTACACAAACCGAACATATCTCTGTGCCCGAAGACAGTCCAAATCCTACTAACCCATCAAGTACTCAACTTAAACCTAAATCTGCCATACCCTTAGCAACTTTTAGACCAGAGTTTTCACAGCCAAATAAACCAAGTACCAGTCGGGATTCTGAAACATATACTACAATGAACAAAAAAAAATCCAACCAAAAATTTAAATTAAAAAATGAAAAAGACGAACTTGCAGCTAGAAAATCATTAAAAAGAGTAGATGCAAAAAATGATGCCAATATTGATGATGCAGTACAACTATGTGTTTCGGATGACGAAACAATGTTGACGGATGTGTTGCCACCTTCATCCAATAGGTCCAGGGTGAGCAGTTCTCGTTCACCAAAAAAGAAAAAACCTACATAATGGGTTCTTTAGTTTCTTGGAACTGCCGTGGTTTGCAGACCAAGTTGTTTGAGGTTAAATCATTAATTAATACTTATCATCCCATTTGTGTTTGTCTTCAAGAAACATTTTTAAAAGTTAACAATAGTATAAATTTTAAACATTTTACTTGCATTCGCAAAGATTTTGATCAAAACAGTAGAGTTTCTGGGGGAGTAGCTTTGCTAATTTCCCATAACTATCCTACCTCCAATGTACAACTTACCACTAACTTACAAGCTGTTGCTGCTCGTATCCATATTAAGACATTGATTACAATATGCTGTATATATATTCCACCAAATGATAATATTGATCGCAAGGAACTTGATGATTTGATTGGTCAACTACCTCCGCCATTCGTAATATTGGGTGACTTTAATGGTCACAACCCTCTTTGGGGTAGTTGTGACATGAATCACAGAGGACAGCAAATTGAACAGTGTATTAGTGATCACAGCCTGTGCCTATTAAATAGCAATGAACATACCTACTTTCATCACCCCTCAGGGGTTCACTTCTTTAGTGAATACGGGTGTTGCAATCCCGAGGTACCTTAGCAATCTTTTTTCTTTCCTTTTTTCTGTCTCTCTCTTTCATTTCCCTCCTCTTTTTATTTGTCTATTCTCCTTTCACCTTCTTTTTTCTTTTGTTCCCCTTTTGTGTTTTGTGTTTCTAGTCCCTCTCAGCTGCTGGTGTCATCAATGCCGAGCCCTTAGTAAACATCACATCTGCTCTATGGGCCCTAGTACCACTCTTCGGCCTCTGCCGTAAGGTACACCGTTTGAGCTCGGGAATGGGTTCATGTGGGTGTGATGCGAAAGGGGTAGAGCTGCGTGCATCAGTAGTTTTGCTTTCGAGAAACGTTTGCAGTAAACGGTTCCAGAGGTGAGTCCCTTGGTTGCGTTGGTTGGATGGTGGAGAGTGTTTCATATCGAGAAATCCCCCTTGGATCCTTGCTGGTCCATGGGCCCTGTGCACCAGGTGCACGTTATGGCCCGCTCTCCATCATCTGGCTTTGCGAATGACTCCGGCGGTTACACTTGGCACGTTAGAAAAGTGTGGGGAGACGGAGTCTGGCGGGGGCTCCGATCGATCTGGAAGTAAACCGTGGTTTTTTATTAGTGGTTACAAGCATGGAGAATTCGAGAATGCTTTTGGCCTCGGGTTCTTCATGCTTTTCAAGTGAAATTTCTAATGCTTCCTTGCCTTCTAAGGCAGGAGATCTTAATTGGGCGGATAGAGTAGATGCCTCTAGCGTTTCCGTATCCTTGGGACATAAAACTGATAGGATTATGAATGTAAATACAGATGCTTTACAAGGAATTAATGAACTGGATAATCATAAAATGACTACAACTGAAGCAAAGTTTTTCATTATGAAAAGAATAGACGGATCATTTAATAACGTTTCACCCTTTTTGATTCAAAAAGGAATACTCGGTACTGTTGGGGAAGTCGAAACAATAAAAAAGCTCAGATCTGGTGACTTGTTAGTTAAAGTTTTCTCTACCGCTCAAGCTAAAAATATACTATTAATGAAAATCCTCGCAAATATTCCGGTGTCCGTGACTGCTCATAGTACATTGAACTTCTCTCGTGGGGTTATATCCGAACCAGACCTTATATATGTACCAGAAACTGAAATCCTTGACAATCTTAAAGACCAAAAAGTTAGCTCTGTGCGACGAATCACTGTTAGACGAGATGGAACAATGTTTCCAACAAAACATATTATACTGACTTTTGACACTCCAGTCTTACCTAAACATTTAAAAGTAGCTTACCTCAGATGCCAAGTACGTCCATATGTGCCAAACCCATTAAGATGCTTCAACTGTCAGAGATTTGGACATCCAAAAACTTCCTGTCGTGCTCCTAAAGTGGTGTGTGCACGCTGTGCAGAACACGGACATGACAGTGAGGGATGTACATCTACTCCAAAATGTGTCAATTGCGAGGCTGATCATCCATCTTATGCCCGCTCATGTCCAAAATGGGTTTTTGAGAAAGAAATCCAAACTTTAAAAACATCCAGTAATATTACTTACCCGGAAGCACGTAAACTGATTGAAGCAAGAACACCAAAAATAGGAATATCATACTCATCTGTTGTCAGAAACAGACAAACAAAATCTGCTAGCATACAAACTGAAATTTCATCAGTAGGCACACAAACCGAACCTGACTTAAACTTTATGCAAATAATCCATAACCAACAAACTAACGAAACAAAACCTATCCCTTCTGTAAACACTGCTGTTTCAAGTACGAAACAAAAGCAAAAAACTTCAATCCCATTAGCCAATTTCAGACCTGCTTTCACACAACAAAAAACTGCAGTAGTAAGTACCAGTGGGAAAAAAGGAGTCAATACTTTAGAAGAGAAAACAAAGTCAAACAAAAAACATAAATTAAAGAATACCAAAGACAGTCCTTTGGAAAAAATATCATTCAAAAAAACAAACATACAAGAAAATCATAGCCAAAATGATGACGAAGTACAACTGTGTGCTTCCGAGGATGAAGGGATGATAACAGATGTGTCATCCTCTTCCTCTTCGTCTACTGGGAAAAAAGAGACCACCTCCCATCGGTCCAAGAAAAAAACCTGAATATGGCTTTTTTACTATCTTGGAATTGCCAAGGGTTGCAGAACAAGTCGGTGGTGATCAAGAATTTAATTAATACTTTCCATCCTATTTGTATTTGCCTTCAAGAGACTATGCTAAAATCTAGCAGTAATTTTAATATTAAAAATTTTAATTGTATCCGTAAAGATTTTAATATGAACAGTAGAGTATCTGGGGGAGTTGCATTGTTAGTCTCACAAGACTACCCTTCTTCTGTATTACAACTCGCCACAAATCTACAAACTGTTGCTGTTCGGATCCATGTAAATAGATTGATTACAGTATGCTGTATTTACTTACCACCAAATGATCACATAAGTTCTAGAGAACTTGATAATTTGATTCGCCAACTTCCTGCACCATTTGTGATACTCGGTGACTTTAATGGCCACAATCCCCTTTGGGGAAGTCTAGACACAAATTGCAGAGGACAACAAATTGAGCAATGTGTCAGTGATCACAGCTTATGCATTTTTAACAATAATGAATTCACCTATTTTCACCAACCTAGTAAGACTTTTCACAGTATTGACCTTGCCATCTGTTCGCCCTCTCTCTTTCCTTACTGGAACTTTACAGTTGATAAAGATCTTCACAATAGTGACCACTACCCTATCATTCTCTCTAACAGTCAATTCAGATCGACTATCAAACAATCTCAATACATATTTTCAAAAGCTGATTGGGCGAAGTTTACTTCCCTAGCCCTGATCACTGATGAAGCTGTTCAAAGCACTGACATTGATACAGCTGTAGAAAATGTGACAGGTGTTCTTATAGAGGCTGCTGATGCTGCAATTCCAAAACGTACAGGTAATATATCTAACCACGCTTCCCTTGGTGGAATGAAGAATGTCGTGAGGCTTATAAAAAGCAAAAGAAAGCTTGGTCAATTTTCAGGAAGTCTCCTACCACTGAAAACCTAACTGCATTTAAACATGCAAAAGCTTTTGCTTGCAGGATACGCAGAAGAAGGCAGAAAGAGTCATGGGAAAAATATGTTAGTGAAATAACATCTTCCACTTCTAGTAAAATTCTATGGGAGAAAGTCAAAAAGTGTACAGGGAATTATAGTGATCACTCCATAGCCATTCTAAATCATAATAGCACGACTATAAGTTCGCCATATGACATTGCAAATGAAATTGCCAAAGAATTTGCAAATATTTCAAATGCATCAAATTACTCTGAACCGTTTTTAAAACACAAATTTAAGTCTGAAAATAAACCTATTATTTTCCCTGAAGCTAGAAACTTACCTTATAACATGCACTTTACAATGTCAGAGTTGGTGACTGTTTTGTCTCAAACACACAGAACTTGCAGTGGACCTGATAAAATTAGCTATCTCATGCTTAAACACCTCTCCCATTACTCCTTATTGAACCTCTTATACCTGTTTAACAGAATTTGGCATGAACATAAATTCCCTAGGTCATGGCAAAGAGCCATCACTATTCCCATTTTAAAACCAGGTAAGGACCCTCAAAGCCCTTTAAGTTATCGGCCTATAGCTCTCACAAGCTGTGTATGTAAACTTCTAGAAAAAATGGTTAATGCCAGGCTTGTACACTTTTTAGAGAGTAACAAGTTATTCTCACCCCACCAAAGTGGCTTTCGTCGAGGTAGATCTACCATTGATAATCTTACCTCATTAGAATCACAAATTAGGACTGCCTTTCTTAGGAGAAATCATTTAGTCTCAATTTTTTTTGATATTGACAAAGCCTATGATCGAACATGGCGCTACGGTATTATTAAGGACATTTATGATTTTAATCTAAAAGGTAATCTTCCTATTTTTATTCAAAACTTTTTATCACACAGGACATTCCAAGTGCGCATTGGTTCAACACTCTCACGCACACACGTACAAGAGGAGGGTGTGCCACAAGGAAGTGTCTTGAGTGTGACACTCTTTAATATAAAAATAAATAGTCTTTTAAACAGTTTGCCAGTGTCTGTCCATAAAAGTCTGTATGTGGATGATCTGCAAGTTGCCTACCAAGCTCACGATATGCGTACTGTGGAAAGACAATGTCAAACCGCCGTAAATAACATCTTACGATGGGCAAATGTGAATGGGTACGGGTTTTCCACTCAAAAGACTTGTTGTGTTCATTTCACCAGAAAACGTGGTATCCACTCACCCCCAGAAATCTTTATGGGAGGTGTAAAGATTGCTGTAGTAGAGGAAATAAAATTTCTAGGGGTTTGGTTCGATAAAAAGCTTACTTTCTTGCCCCACATCCAGAAACTGCGAAATAAATGTGAGAAAGCTCTTAACATCTTAAAAGTCCTCTCAAATACTAAATGGGGTGCAGATCTTACTTCCATGCTTCGCATCTACAGAGCTGTTTTTCGGTCAAAACTAGATTATGGTTGTTCTGTGTATGGATCAGCACGAACATCAGTGCTAAAAAAGCTTGATCCAATTCACCATAAGGCATTACGTATATGCTCAGGAGCCTTTAGGACATCTCCAGTTCAAAGCATATATGCTGTCTCTAATGAGCCATGTTTACAATTAAGGCGTGAACAGCTGGCACTGAATTATTATTTTCGTATCATGTCCATACATAACCATCCGTTACAACGTGCATTCCTTGATGATCATTATGATCGACTGTATGACCACAGACCTTCATGCATTCCTATTTTTGGCAAGCGGATACGCAATATAGTAGAAACTACCCCTTTAGTAGAGCTTTATGTTCGAAAAACAAAGTTTTTTGAAACACCTCCATGGTATGTTAACAATTTCACCTTTCTCAACCCTTTTTGTAATTTTACGAAGACTAACACCATTCCGTCTATTTATGTGCAATTGTTTGCTGAACATAGGAATCTGTATAAGGAGTTTACTCCTGTTTTTACAGATGGTTCCAAAGCAGGAGATTACGTTGGTCTAGCTTATGTTTGCAACAATACTATAAAGTCTTATAAACTACATGCATCTTGCTCTATTTTTACAGCTGAGATTATGGCTATTTACCAGTCCCTAATCTTCATCTCTTATCAAAAGTCCAAAAAACACATTATATATACTGACTCATTGAGTTCATTGCAGATTTTATCATCGAAGAGAGCTATGAATTACCACATTGCCTCTGATATCCTTAAGTATGAGCATCGTCTGAAGGGGCAAGGATACCATACTAAATTCTGTTGGGTCCCAGGACATGTTGGCATCAAAGGAAATGAGTTAGCAGACATTGCTGCTAAATCAGCTACTCAAACTTTGAATCTGACTATCCCTTTAACTGACATCAAACAATTTGTTCTCAAAAATATTCATGACAAATGGCAGTCGTCCTGGAATCAGCAATCTGATAATAAGTTGCATGAGATAAAGCCCTTAGTACAAAAATGGAGTAGTTTCCAATGTAGGAAACTGGATGTAATTTTAACTCGTTTGCGTATTGGTCACACTCGTTTTACTCACAGGCATTTACTTTTAGGAGAAATTGAACCCCTTTGTAATGTTTGTCAAACCGCAGCGAGTGTAAAACATATTCTAATTACTTGTCCTGAATATAAACAGTTTCGTTTTAAACATTTTAAAACGCATACTTTAACTTTGACGGAATTGATTGGAGAAAATCCTCATTCAGGGATTTTTCCTTTCTTATTAGACATCGGTTTTTACCATCATATTTAATTTCACTTCCTATCACCTTTTAGACATTTTTCATCTTGTTTCCATCATTATCCTTCTTGCATTGTCTTGTTTTAGTCATACACTCTTTTAGATTATACACTTGTTTTTATTCTTTACATTTATCTGTATTTAATACCATATGTCTGGCGCAGCTTATCCTCTTTGGATCTTGTGCCAAAACTCCTTAATCAACCAACCAACCAACCACGAGTCTTTATTGAACCTTTTATATCTGTACAACAGGATTTATATGGAACATAAGTTTCCGACATCCTGGCAAAGAGCAATCACCATACCCATTTTAAAACCAGGAAAAGACCCCAAAAGTCCTTCAAGTTACCGACCCATTGCTTTGACAAGCTGTATTTGCAAAATTATGGAAAAAATGGTAAATGCCCGACTTGTTTATTTCCTTGAAACAAATAAACTTTTATCTCCACATCAAAGTGGTTTTAGACAAGGAAGATCTACCTCTGACAATATTATTGCTCTGGAATCCCAGATCAGGACTGCCTACCTTAGGCGAAATCATTTAGTGTCAATATTTTTTGATATTGACAAAGCCTATGATCGCACATGGCGCTATGGTATTATTAAGGACCTTTCTGATTTTAATTTAAAAGGAAATCTTCCCATTTTTATACAAAACTTTTTAGCACATAGGACATTCAAAGTTCGTATTGGTACTGTTCTTTCAAATCCTCACGTACAAGAGGAGGGAGTGCCACAAGGAAGTGTATTGAGTGTGACTCTATTTTCCATAAAAATCAACAGTATTTTAAATCATCTACCACCATCAGTTCATAAAAGCCTATATGTGGATGATTTGCAAGTTTCATACCAAGCACATGATATGCGCACTGTTGAAAGACAGTGTCAAACTGCAGTAAATGGCATTCTGCAATGGGCTAATCTAAATGGATTCAGGTTTTCAATCCAAAAGACTTGTTGCGTTCACTTCACCAGAAAACGAGGTCTACACTTACCTCCAGAGATTTTCATGGAGAATGCTAAAATTGCTGTTGTGGATGAAGTGAAATTTCTTGGAGTCTGGTTCGATAGAAAACTCACCTTCCTACCCCATGTTCAGAAATTGAGAAAGAAATGTGAGAGAGCCATGAACATTTTAAAAGTTCTGTCAAATACGAAATGGGGTGCAGATACAATTTCAATGCTACGTATATATAGGGCCATTATTCGTTCCAAGATTGATTATGGATGCAATGTTTATGGGAGTGCACGAACATCTGTTCTTCAGAAACTGGACACAATACATAATAAGGCATTACGTATATGTTCAGGTGCCTTTAGAACATCTCCTGTTCAAAGCTTATATGTGTACTGCAATGAGCCACCTCTAGAATTCAGGCGTGAACAGTTGATGTTGAATTATTACTATCGGGTCATGTCCTTACAGAACCACCCTCTGCAACGACTAATACTAGATGAGCATTATGATCGACTCTACGACCACAGACCCTCATGCATTCCTTCTTTTGGCAAGCGGATACGAAATATATTATCAATAACCCCACAAGTAGATGTAAATATAAGGAAAACAAAGTGTTTTGAAACACCTCCATGGTATGTTCCAGATTTTAAATATCTGAACCCATTTAGTAATTTTACTAAGGGAAACACAGTTCAGACTATTTATCTGCAACTGTTTGCTGAACATAGAAATCTCTACAACGAGTTTACTCCTATTTTCACAGATGGTTCAAAAGCTGGCAATTACGTAGGGTTGGCTTATGTATCTAAAAATACTATAGAGTCTTTTAAACTGCATGCATCTTGCTCTATTTTTACTGCTGAGATTATGGCAATATACCAGAGTCTTATATTCATATCGCATCAAATTTCCAAAAAGCACATCATTTATACCGATTCATTGAGTTCGCTACAACTTTTATCATCTAGGACTGGTATGAATTACCCTATTGCCTCTGATATTCTCAAGTATGAACATCGTCTAAAGGTACAGGGATACCATACTGAATTTTGTTCGGTGCCTGGACATGTTGGTATCAGAGGAAATGAGTTGGCAGATATTGCTGCTAAATCAGCTACTCAAAATTTAAATATGACAATCCCTTTAACTGACATCAAACCATTCATTTTGAAAAATATTTATGACAAATGGCAGTATTCCTGGAACCAGCAGTCTCGTAATAAGTTGTATGAAATAAAGCCCGTAATACAAAAGTGGACTAGTTTCCAATGTAGGAAACTTGAGGTACTTTTAACTCGTTTGCGAATTGGTCATACTCGTTTTACCCACAGACACTTACTTTTAGGAGAAGTTGAACCGTTTTGTAATAGTTGTCAGACCTCAGCAAGTATCAAACATATTTTAATTGAGTGTACTAAATATAAACAGTTTCGTTTCAAGCATTTTAAGACTTATACATTAAATTTGGCAGAATTGATTGGAGAAAATCCTCATTTAGAGCTTTTCCCATTCCTATTGGACATTGGTTTTTTCCATCATTTTTAACATCACCTTTTATAACCTTTTACCCAGTTTTCATATCATTTGCATTGTTGCACATGTTCCATAGTATTTTCACTCATTATCACTATTTTATATTATACACATGTTATCAATACTATTTTATGTATCTCGGTACCATATGTCGGGCACAGCATATCCTCTTTGGATCTTGTGCCATTAAACCATAATCAACCTCAACCTCCATGAGAAATAGTAAGCAAATGATTTCCATTGGCATTCAAACAGAATCAGAAGATCAACCATTAACATTTCCTGTAACAGAAACATCGACCGCACTTAAAAAATCATCACAGTCTAACACAAATATAAAACCTGCAAAACCTTTAACTAATACTAAACCTAACTTCCATGGAACTACTGAAAACAAAACAATACATGACAAGACAAGCAAAATTAAAGACACTAATACTAAAAATATAAAAGCAAAGCATAAATCTTTAAAGTTGAAAATATCAAAAGAGGATCCTACCACCAAAAGACCCCCTGACAGAACAGACTTTCTAAAGAAAAAATCTAAAAATCAGGTATCTGATGATGAGGATGATGCTGTACATGGATATGTTTCTGAAGATGAAGACATGGCGACAGATGAGGCCTTCCAAGAGCAGCTTGCTTCTGTGCCATCGGATTAAATTTTTTTTATGGCTACTATTCTTTCTTGGAATTGTCGAGGTCTTCGCAATAAACTGTATGACATTAAAGCCCTTTTGAATACATACAATCCTGCTTGTATAGCACTCCAAGAAACATTCTTAAAATCTGCCGACACAGTTAAAATTCGCCGTTTTAGCACAATTAGGAAAGACTGTGATCATGGAGGAGACAAGGTTTCTGGTGGTGTTGTCTTGCTTGTATCTCATAACTACCCATCTACCATTCTTCGCTTAAATACTCAGCTACAAGCTGTGGCTGTCCGAGTTCATCTTACCATATTGATTACAGTTTGCAGTATATACCTTCCACCTAATATCCATATTAATCAAAATGAACTCAATAGCTTGATTAACCAACTTCCTACTCCATATCTGATCTTGGGTGACTTCAATGGTCATAATCCTCTGTGGGGAAGCAAAGACATAAATAGCAGAGGACAGCAAATTGAGCAGTGTCTTAGTGCTTACAGTCTGTGCTTTTTAATAATAAGGAATACACTTACTTTCATGAACCTAGTAGAACCTATCACAGTATCGACCTTGCTATATGTACACCAGCCATATTTCCATTCTGGAACTTAACAGTTGATAATGATCTCCATAATAGTGATCATTTTCCTATCATCCTGTCTGGCAGTCATGTCAGGTCATCTGTTAAAAAACCATCTCGATACATTTTTTCAAAAGCCAATTGGACACAATATACTCACCTAGCTGAGATTACTACTGGTATTATCCAAAACGGAGATATTGACACTGTGGTGGATAGAGTTACTCAACTGCTGATCAAGGCCGCAGATGATGCTATTCCAAAAAGCTCTTTAAAAACAACCAAATTTCACTTTCCTTGGTGGACTTCTGAATGTATGGTGACCATTAAGCAACAACGTAAGGCTTGGGGTATTTTTCGGCGTTATCCTACAATGACCAATTACATAGCTTTTAAG